>CM031237.1:987572429-987919929 GCA_018340775.1 Taxus wallichiana var. yunnanensis | reverse complement strand
CAAAGCCACAAACTTCTATAGTTGCGAAATATAACTCACTTTGTTGTCCCACCTACATTGAAAATATAATCTATTGCTCTCCTCCTACTATGTACATCTCCAACCATATCTGAATCTAAATAACCACGCAAAGTGGTGTCCGATCCACTGTAGCACAAAAATATCCCCATGTTCCCTCTCAAGTACCGAAGGAGCCACTTTACTTCCTGCTAGTGATATTTACCTAGATCACTCATAAATCTACTCACTGCTCCCACTACATGTGCAATATCAGGCCTAATGCACACCATGGCATACATCAAACTATCAACTATTGATGAGTAAGGTACCTTGGACATTTAGTTTCTCTCCTGCTCTGTCTTGGGACACATCTCCTTTGATAACTTGAAATGGCTTACCAAAGGAGTCCCAACCGGTTTAACATCCTGCATATTAAACCTCTCCAAGACCTTCTTAATGTACTCTTCCTGAGATAAAGTCAACTTCCATTCCTTCTTATCCCGAGATATCCTCATACCAAGGATTTGTTTGGCTGCCCCCAAATCCTTCATAGCAAAGGAGTCACTTAGCTACTTCTTGAGTACTTTTATTTCCTACATGTTTTTTCCTACAACCAACATGTCATCCACATAAAATCACATGATAATATAAATGCCATCTTCAAATTTCTTTATATACACACAATGGTTAGAATGGCATCTAATATAACCTTGCTCCATCATGAAGCTATCAAATTTCTTATACCATTGATGTGGAGCTTGTTTTAGGCCATATAATATCTTCTTCAGTTTGCACACCATCTCTTCTTTACCTTTGACCTCATAGCCATCTAATTTCTACATATATAGACCTTCCTCCGAATCACCATGGAAAAATGTAGTCTTTACATAAGGCTTCTCTAAGTGCAAGTATTCTGCTACCACTATTCCAAGAACAGTTCTACTAGAAGTCATTTTTACTACAGAAAAAAATCTCATGAAAATCTATGCCTGTTTTCTATACAAATCCCTCGACCAAAACCATGCCTTGTATCTTTTCTTTCCTCCTTCCTATTTAACTCTGTAAACCCACTTGTTTTGCACCACATCCCATTCGAAGATCCTCTACCATTGTATATTATTTCTTGGATTCTTCCTGTTTTCCCGCAACTATTGCTTATACATAACTTTCTCATTAAAGACCACATCCCTAGATCGAATGGTTTTCTTGTCTTTAATAATCCAAAATTTATATCCAAAGTCATCACAACCATAACCAATGAAAGTGTATTTTTTTGATTTATCCTCTAGCTTGGTCCTATCATTCTTGCCAATATGAACAAATACCTCACATCCAAAGACTCTAAGAAATGAGTAATCAACTTTTTTACCATACTAAGCCTCCTCGGTATGCCTCCATCCAAGGCATTTAAGGGTCCTCTATTTATCAAGTACATAGTTGTGCTCACCACTTTTCCCAAAAAGAAAGAGGAAATCCTGCATGTAACCTCATACTCCTAGTACATTCCATTATTGTTATGTTCATCCTTTCGACACTCCATTCTTTGTGGAGTTCTTGGAACAATCCTTGTCCTATGGATTCCATTTTTAGAAAAATAATCATCAAACTCATTGCTACAATACTCCCTCCATTATCTCGACCCACGACATTTTACCTTAAGACATGTTTCATTCTCTACCAAGGATTTCTATTTAACAAAAGTGTCAAATACATCAATTTTTTTCTAATACAATATACCCAAACTTTCCTTGTTGCATCATCAATAAAAGTAATATAATAACTTCAACCCCAAGAGATGATACCTGAGCCGACCCCACACATCGAGAATGTACTAGCTCCAACTTACTCTCTTTCATTGTAGGTCCAACCTTGAGAAACCTTACTCACTTCTATTTCCCATATATATCTAGGAAAATCCTTCTTTATGTTCTCCATGACCTTATGGCTCATATGACTCGAGTCTATCGTGCCACAATATCAGTATCTACTTCCCACAAGCCACAAGATTACAAACTTTAGTGCAATCGGTGGTTAAGTACAAGGTTTCAAACTTCTTACTTCTTTCCACCACAAGAGATCCCTAGGTCACCTTCCAAGAGTCCACCGTAAATATCACAATACAACCATCACTTCCCAACCGCCCTGCTAATATCAATTTTTGTCTTAAGGTAGGCACATGTCTAAACATCCTTCAATAGCCATGTATTCCCATTCTACATCTTAACCCGAACAGAATATTTTCCAACTATGTTGCAAGGCTCATCATCACCAAGAAAAATATGCCTAAAATCCCCTTGAACATAATAAACAAAATAATATCTATGTGGAGTAGCATGGAAAGAAGCCCCCAAATCTAAAACCCAAGATTCAACAATATTGTGCAAAAAAATAATCAAAGCATCCTGACATACATTACCCATTGCCACATTTGCCTCCTTGTTTTTTTTTGTTGTTGTTTCTTCTTGTCCTAAATCTCCCAATAGTCCTTCTTAGCATGCCCAGACTTTTCACAGTGTCAACATACTATCTTGCTTTTAGATTTTGACCTTGTTTGATCTTTCAATTTTCCACGGCTTCCTCTATTCTTTTATCTCCCTCTAGTTTCAATCAAAAGCATTCCCACAGTAGAAGATTCCCTGAGTTTTTTCTTCTCATTTATTTTCTTAGACTCACCCCTATAACATCCTCAAACTTCAACTTTGAGTTAGCTAGAACCAAGTTGCTTACCGCCATTACCAAGCTTCTAACTCTTAGGTAAAGAGCACAAAATTTATAAAGACCTAACTTCTTCATCAAATTCTATTAGAATCAAGCTAGCATATTTACAACCGTATTAAAATAATTTAAATGATTCATTCATGAACCATTCTCAAACATCTTTATATTAAACAAATTTTTCATTAAAAATATCTTGTTAGCGGCATAGGGTTTTCATACAACTTCCTAATGGATCCATCAATTCTTTTGTAGTATTTTCATTCGAAACATTAAATAATACCGAAGATGTAAGACATAGCCGGATTTTCCCAAGTGCCTTCCTATCCAGTAAATCTCATTCCACATCTTTCATGCTCAAGGGTTTGTTTACTTTCTTAGACAACAGAATATAAAGATCCCTGCTGATCAAGGTAATTTTCCATCTGTATCTTCCAAAGACTAAATTATGCTCGTTGAATTTATCAACCCTTGATCTTCCATCATCTACCATAACTCCCACTCAAGTTAAAATTTTCCCTGTGATTCAACACTTCAAGAAACCAAACTAGGATTTGATACCAATTGTTAGGAAATAAGGGATAAAACACGCGAACAATCCCTCACAGAATCACAATAGTAGAAAACTAATATGCATCAATTATTACAGATCTAAAATAAAAGTGCAAAATAAAAAACACAACACAAAGAGACAATATTTAATGTGGTTCACCAAATTTGTGCTACATCCATGAAGAATCACTTGCTCATATTTTATTACAAGTCACCTCTTCTCTCAATACAATGTCCATATCTGTTTGGAGCTATGCTCAACAAACTCTATAGAATTTACACTGAATCCACACACATCTGCAATGTTACATCAACCCTACCATATGCACAAAACCACATAAATAGAAACTGCTTAAGCAATTTTACAATACCGTGGGTACCAAAACCATGGGCCAAAATCGACCCATAAACCTATGGGTCAAAAATCCTACCCATATAAGAAGAATACATTTCTTGAAATATCAGGCACATTTTTCAAGGCCAAAAATTTAACAATGAAAAGTGTACAATACTTTTAGTGTACTGTCTTCAAGACTTCCACACATGAAAATAGGCTCCACAACTTAACAATCTCCCACTTGGAGACTATTTTTCCTCTAATCAAGCTTCTTAACCCTTCACCGTCATCTATGAAGACCAACCAAAGCTAAACCCAACTTCGGTTTCTCCTTGTGACCACCTTGGTCATCATGTCTACTGATTTTGACTGGTATGAATCTTCTCTAACTTTATCTTCTCTTCCTCCAAAGTTGTCCTGATGAAATGGTACCTAAGCTATATATGCTTCATCCCAGTGGAAAGAAGAGTTCTTAGCTAAGTGTATAACACTCATTGTCATGATGCAACCTCCTTCCTCTTGCTTATGCCCTAACTCCTCAAGCAATTGTTGTAACCAAAATCTCTCTTTTCTTGCCTTTGTGGCAAAAATATATTCAACTTATGTGGTTGAAAAGGCACAAACTTATGTAGTCGTGAAATCCAACTCACTATTGTCCCACCTACAGTGAAAATATAACTCGTTGTGCTCCTCATGTTGTTTACATTTCTAGCCATATCTAAATCTACATAACCACGTAAAGTGGTGTCTCGATCCATCAGAAAAAAATTGTACCCATGGTCCCTCTCAAGTACCAAAGGATCCGCTTTATTGCTTGCAATGATTTTTACCTGGATCACTCATAAATCTACTCATTGCTCCCACTACATGTGTAATATCGTGCCTAATGCACACCATGGCATACATTAAACTATTCATGAGTAAGGTACCTTGGACATCTAGTTTCTCTCTTGCTTATCTTGGGACACATATCCTTTGATAACTTGAAATGGCTTACCAAAGGAGTCCCAAATGGTTTAACATCCTGCATATTAAACATCTCCAAGACCTTCTTTATGTATTCTTCCCGAGATAAAGTCAACTTCCGTTCCTTCCTATCCCGAAATATACTCATACCAAGGATTTGTTTAGCTGCCCCCAAATCCTTCATAAAAAGGAGTCACTTAGCCACTTCTTGATTACTTTAATTTCCTGCATGTTTTTGCTGCATGAACCAATATGTCATCCACATACAATCACATGATCATATAAATGCCATCTTCAAATTTATTTATATACACACAATGGTCAAACCGACATCTAATATAACCTTTCTCCATTATGAAGCTATCAAATTTCTTATACCACCGATGTGGAGCTTGTTTTTCTGAGCTTTTCACACCATCTCATCTTTACCTTTAACCTCATAGCCATCTAGTTGATACATATATAGACCCTCCTTCGAATCACCATGGAGAAATACGCCTTTACATCAAGTCGGTCTATGCATGCAAGTCTTCTGCTTCCACTATTCCAATAATAGTTCTAATAGAATTCATTTTTACTACAGGGAAAAAAATCTCATCAAAATCTATACCTATTTTCTATACAAACCCCTCAACCACAAACAGGGCCTTGTATCTTTTCTTTCCTCCTTCCTCTCTAACTCTGTACACCCACTTGTTCTCGCAATGCTCTTTCTCCTTCGTAGCTTCAACAAATCCCAAGTCCGGTTCTCCATGAGAGGTTGATGCTCCTCATCCATGGCTTTCTCCCACTTCTTCCCGGTATCTACCTGCATTGCTTCATCAAAGCTCTTTGGCCCTCCATTGTCGGTGAGTAATAAATAATAAAGAGAAGTAGAAAAATGTTCGTGTTCTCTTCTTACTCTAGAAGACCTCCTTAATATAGGAGTTTGGGGTTCCTATTGAGTAGGTTCCTGAACTGATTCATGTGTCACTTTCCCATCTAGAAGATCCTCTACCACTAATATTTTTTCGTAGATTTTTCCTGTTTTCCCGCAATCGTTGCTTATACATTAATTTCTCATTAGAGACCACATCCATAGATTGAATTATTTTCTTGTCCTTAATACTGCAACATTTATATCCAAAGTCATCACCACCATAACCAATGAAAGTGCATTTTTCTGATTTATCCTCTAGCTTGGTCCTATCATCCTTGTCAATATGAACAAATACCTCACATCCAAAGACTCTAAGAAATGAGTAATCAACTTTCTTACAATACCAAGCCTCCTCAGGTATGCCTCCGTCTAAGGCACTTGAGGATTCTCTATTTATCAAGTACACAAATGTGCTCATCACTTTTGCCCAAAAAGAAAGACGCAGTCCTACATGTAACCTCATGCTCCTAACACATTCCATTATTGTTTTGTTCATCCTTTCTGACACCCCATTCTTTGTGAAGTTCCTGGAACCGTATTTTTCCTATGGATTCAATTCTTAGAACAATAATCATCAAACTCATTGCTGCAATAATCCCCTCCATTATCTGACCTGAGACATTTTAGCTTAAGACCTGTTTCATTCTCTACCAAGGATTTCCTTTTTAAAAAAGTGTCAAATACATCGATTTGTTTCTAATAAAATATACCCAAAGTTTTCTTGTTGCATCATCAATAAAAGTAACATAATAACTTGAACCCCCAAAAGATGATTCCCGATCCGGTCTCCACACATCGAATGTACCACCTCAACTTACTCTCTTTATTTTTAGGTCCAACCTTGAGAAACCTTACTCGATTTTGTTTCCCATATATGCACTCTTCACAAAACTCTAAATATTTTTTTGTATATCCGATAAAATCCTTCTTTATGATCTCTATGCCATTATGGCTCATATGACCGAGCCTATAGAGCCATAATGTTGTATCTACTTCTCAAGCCACAAGATTACAAAATTAGTGTAATCGTGGTTAAGTACAAGGTTCCAACCTTCTTACCTCTTTCCACCATAAGAGCACCCTTGGTAACCTTCCAAGAGTCCGTTGTAAATATCACCATACAACCATCAGGTCCCAATTTGCCCGCCGGTATCAAATTTCGTCTTAAGGTAGAAAAATGTCTGATATCCTTCAATAGCCATGTATTCCCATTCTGCATATTAACTCGAACAAAACCTTTTCTAACTATTTTGCAAGGCTCATCATCACCAAGAAAACATGCCTAAGATCCTCTTGAACATAATCAACAAAATAATGCCTATGCGGAGTATCACGGAAAGAAGCCCCGAATCTAAAACTCAAGATTCAATAATATTGTGCAAAGAAATAATCAAAGCATCCTGACATACATTACCCATTACCACATTTGCCTCCTTGTTTTCTTCTTGTCCCGAAGCTCCCAACAGTCCTTATTTGCATACCCATACTTTCCATAGTGCTAGCATACTATCTTGCTTTTGGATTTTGACCTTGCCCGATCTTTCAATTTTCCATGGCTTCCTCTATTCTTCTGTCTCCCTCTAGTTTCCATTGTCAAAGCATTCCATGAAGTAGAAGATTCCCCATAGATTTTTCTTCACATTTCCTCGCTTAGAATCACCTATACAACATCATCAAACTTCAACTTTGAGTTAGCTTTACCGAGTTGCTTATGGCCATTACCAAGCTATTCTAACTCTCAGGTAAAGAGCACATAATTAATAAAGCCCTAACTTCTTCATAAAATTATATTGTAACCAAAGATAGCATATTTACAACCGTATTAAAATAATTTAAATGATCTCATTACTTTGAACCTTTCTTAGACATCTTCATTTTAAATAAATTTTCATTAAAAATATCTTGTTAGAGGCAGAGTTTTTCATTCAACTTCCCGAATGCATCCATGAGTTCTTTTGTAGTCTTTTCCTTCAAACATTAAATAATATCGAAGATAGAAGACATATCTGGATTGTCCCAAGTGCCTTCCTATCCAAAAATACCATTCCACATCCATCATGCTCAAGGGTTTGTTTACTTTCTTAGACATCGAAATATAAATATCCTTCGATAAAGGTAATCTTCCATATGCATCTTCCAAAGACTCAAATTATGCCCGTCGAATTTATCAACCCTTCATCTTCCATCATCTACCATAGCTCCCACTCTAGCTAAAACTTTCCCGTGATTCAACACTTCAACAAACCAAACCGAATTTGATACCAATTGTTAGGAAATAAGGGATAAAATATGCGGAAAAATTCCTCACAGAATCGAAACAATAGAAAAATAATATGAAGAAATTATTACAGATCTGAAATAAAAGTGCAAAATAAAAAAGAATACAACACAAAGACAATATTTAATGTGGTTCACCCAATTTGGGCTACGTCCACCAAGAATCACTTGCTCATATTTTATTACAAGTCACCTCTTCTCTCAATACAATACCCAGATATGTTTGGAGCTATGCTCAACAAACTCTACAAAATTCACACCCAAATTCACACACATATGCAATGTTACATCAACCCTACCATATGCACAAAACCACATAAATAGGCAATTTCTTAAGCAGTTTTACAATACCATGGGTACCAAAACCATGGGCCAAAACTGACCCATAAACCTATGAGTCAAAAATCCCACCCATATGAGATAACTGTGGAAAGTGTACAATACTTTTAGTATATAGTCTTCAACGCTTCTACACATGAAAACATGCTCCACAACCTAACAATTATGTTTAACCACCTTACCATGGGCATCTCTACGATGGTGCATACATCAAATGACTCAACTCAATCAACATTCATTGGTGGGGGGTTTTGATGGTGGAATTTCTATAACGTAATTTATTCTAAGAAATTCGAAATGCAAAACCTCACAAACACCTATAAATTTCACAATATCCTTGGCAACAGTGTCAAAAATGGTGGTGTAAATCAACTTGTAACAATTAATATATTGTACATTGAGTTACATTCATTTAGTTATCAGAATAGGGAGCGTAGATTTGAAATACTTCATGTGTTGTATACAGAGTTATAGTGATCTAAGAGGTTGGAAAATAAATAACTATCACGTAACAATGCTGAAAGTAAAATAAAACTCAAACATGAAAATGAACTATTACTATCAAGCTATTACTTTGGAACAAAGTTACACATTCAAAAGAAAATTGTTCTTGATTAAGTATGCATAAAATTAAATAATGGAGGGGATTTAACAAACCTCAAGTGCACCCGACTTAGGTGTTAGTCCCTTCCTAATTATGTAAATAAAAACTAAATGACAGAACTTGGATCTTTATTGATTTTCATAAAACATTACATCTAGGAATCAAAAGATCGAGTAATATCATTTCCTTGATTCCAAATTTGACTCTTAACTTTCCTCTACTTGACTCGACTTGTTACCATGCACCATCCCTTTCTTTTATAACTTATCATTTACATCACATGAAAAGAAAATGAATACAATAAGGATTCCTCAATAGAACAAGTGAGAGATTTGACACATGTTTGGAATACATAACAAGTGTTCAAATAACAATCAGTTCTTCATGAAACACACAAGTGTTAATCTAACAATTAATTCTTCACCAATTCTTTCTTTATCAATGATCAAATCAAAGATTGATTTGTTTCTAATTTTTCCATGTTCTTTGTTTGTAACTATTTCTCTAATGGTGTGTGAGGACTTATATCACCACTTCATGTTTCAAAAGATCTTCATAAATGCGGGATCTTTGTTGTGAATGATTTCTTTATGCTATAGATGAGTTGTTGTAGATGAATTCTTTAGCTATGGACAAGTTCTTTGGCTGCATATGACAAATTTCTTACAACCAAAAGTGACATCAACACATATAATCATCCAAACAATTTATTGAAATAACAAGAATAAATGCACACATAATATCACAAAATAAATATAATTAGATATAACTATATTAATTAGTCATTATGCCAAAAGTTCATGGTTGTAATAGTGATGTTCAACAATATACTTAGGAGATACATGGTCAAGGATATAGTGATATTATCAAAATACAAAAGATGGGTTGTTAGGAAAGAAATTAATACAATTCATCATTATTCAAACTTATCCTTGCCATTATCTCCAAGGTGAAAATGATCAAGGAGGAGATTGAGAAATAAAAGGCCCACTAGGATAGTGTGTTTCCATTTGTGTCTAAGATGAATTTTCTTGATTCTCACTCCTTATTGAGAAAAAATATATTCATCTATATCTCTGACAACTCATCTCCCATATGGTCTCACATAATGAGTGCTAGATATGATATGATAAATGATGTTATCTCATAACTCAATTCTTGTGGAGAGCATGCATCTGAGATCTTGGAAAATTTTAGCAACAGTGTGAAGAAGCTTAAGTCACCTCCACTCAATGAACATTCATCCTTGGAAGATATCCTTAAGTATTTCTAATATTTGATCAAGAAATAGGTAGGAGATCCCTTCTCTTTCAATGAATTTAATTTGGAATCCCTCATAGAAATTAGAGGCTCAATCTCTAATATTGCAAGAGATCATCAAGTCTATTTCAACCAATGTAAGATCCTCGGTGGCATCCCCAAGACTTGGATTGGTTATTTGGGTTATATTTGTATCCCATAGGCAGAGAAGGTGGCACCTGTAGCAGATTATTTCAATAATGATGTGAAGGGAGAAGAACTTATTCCAAAGTAGCATTTCCTCAAAGTTCTCTATGAGTTGGATATTTGTCATCGAAGGATTCTTCATAGATTCAAAACAATCACTCTCTTCTTCCTTTCTTTATTTTTTATTTTTATTTCTTCATTGGGAATGTACTTTTTGAATTTTTCATCTTATTCACTTAAGTGACCTTTAATGTGACATTGTAAAATTTCTCTTTCATTCATAAAAATGGACTTATTTTTATTCCTAAAGGAATATGATAGCTCATAAAGTCATGATGGGGAGAAGAAGAGACATTTTGTAAATTTATATATTGGGATGGCTTCTCCATTCCAAAGGGTTGATAGCTATTGTTCTCTCACTACAAGAAAGAAGTTATTTCTTTTATTTTTCTTATTTATGTTCCTTTACTTTCTATTTTCAACTTTACAAGCATTGTAATCTTGTACAACTAAGAAGGAATTTTGTATCCTTGATTAATGAATCTATAGAACTACGTGTATCTAATTTATTAGGTTTTTTTATTGCTTACATGGTTATTTTCTTCTTGTTGGATGTGCATCTACTCTAGTTAGTCATTGAAATCTGCAAATTCCTATTCATTGCATTAACCCTCCCTCTTTATATTCTAGCCTCATCTTCACCTTTCTCATATAAAATTTCTCCCTCAGTATCCTACACAAGTAATTTACCACAGTTTAGTGGAGTATTTTTGTGTGATCCCTAGCCTAATGGCTACCACATATTTTACTTTTCATGCATTCAATACATGGGAACTTCCCCATTCCCAAGAGGAGGGACCTAGTTCGGAAGCGTTGGTGAAAAATCACTAATTTTCCCTTGTGAAAAATTATTTTGCTAACATAAACCATTGATATTTTTTTATTTTTTCTATTGCTTGAGCTTACAAATCCATAGTTATTAGGTAGAGCTTATTATTTCACAAGTAATTGAAATAAAGTTTTTCTATGCATGATAGTTGAATATAGTAAGAAAAATAGAATTATAATCCATTTGTGTATTTGTAACGTAAGAGAATGAAATTGGAAGGAATCACAATGATACACCCCGAATAAATACTTTTGGACCCACCCAAATTTAGGCACTTTATAATTGAGTTTGTTTTTTTTAGAATAAATTGTTCCAATGGAACAAACATGAAAAATAGGCATTTCAATCCAATTTTCCTATCAAAAGTTACAAGCCTTTCTTTTTTCCTCTGTTTAAATTTATTTTAATTTGCATTAAAAATAAATTCCTGCAAAAACCTCGAGAGAGCCAACAAATTATTTTATGTGAAAACCAAAGAGGGTTTGAAATTAAGCACCCACTAGTAGGAATCCATGGAATTTAACACCCATGTGATCAACCGTTATAACATGCAATCATAGCTTGGTTTTTGCACCTTCTGGATCCAATGACATGACTTGATTTACACGAAAATGGTCTTGAGTACAAATTCTTGCAAACACCTTTGTTAGTTTCCTAGACGAAGAATTTGAATCTACAACTATAATGAAAATGGGCACACGTTATCTACAAACAGGTGTCGATACTATATTATATTATCCATAAGGATTGCTAATAGAAAAACAAGTGCACACATAGTTGTAGAAAATGAAATAACTAGCAAGCATGAAAGTGCAAAAAATAACTCAAATGCAAAATTTCTCTAATTACACTTTGCTTTGAATTGCTCAAAAATTAAGATGTACATATATGAGAGTAAATGTGTAACTCCTTCATGATTAGTGGACAAAGAGCCCAAGATAGAGCTATAACCCACACACTTGACATAGTCAAACTAAGAGTAACTCCCACTTAGCTAACAAAGATGGCTAAGTGTAACTCTTATGACTAACTCCAAGTGTAACTCCTATGACTAGTACACCTAAGAAAACTAACTCCTAAAGTGTAGGAATAATCCACATAAATAAATAATATCCTATAACAACAATAATTATATTGTGTCACCCCCGTAAAGTAGATCATCTCGATTAAAAAGTAAAATGAACATATATATTGTATTCTTGTTTATTTGCTTAAAAATGCTATGCATGCCGACACTTCATCTAATCTAAAATGAACACTCATCCGAAGTGCACACAGCTATCAAGTCCCTCATTTGTATGTGCTTGTTAAGATGTTAGCATGTATATTCATAATGATAATTGAACCAAGTACTCAATTAAGAATACTTAACTATTGCAATAACTTACTTTGGAGACACATATAATAAGGTAACATAATAGATTGAAAAATAACCATTATCAATTACACCATTAGATCACCATATCCAGGACTTATCAATGTTCATAACCCAACCACAATAATCCATTATATCCAAAAGTATTACATAATAAAATTTGAATACATAATAACCATTGTACTCAAAGCATTGGACCATGCGCACCACTATTAAACCGTAGATCTGAAACATCACATCATAACTCCACTAACATATAATCATGTCTCTCAACAAAGGAATACAACATGTATATATAGGGGTGGGGGCTTTCCCTTCACCGCCTATGCACTCTCCTAGTAATAAGTGTGCCCAAAATAGACTACATGCATGCTTTCATAATAGCAAATAATAACATCCTATAAATAAGACTTGTTTTAATCATATAAATAACCTTCATGTGTGTGTTTGATCTGCATGTTCATTCTCCAAAAATATTTTTATTTGTCCGCCAAGTCTTCATTCTTTATCTCTTTTCTTGGTCGACACTACATCCCACTTTTCTATTTTTATCCCGTGATCAACAAAATGGATAAGTCTTGAATCATGACTATCCATGCGCGCAGTCCCATGTGTCATCCTATTCCTATCCAGTGCATTCCCTCCTACGTGCCATCCTTAATCTTGTGTGCATGCTCATACACGTTGCCTATCCGATCATTAACATATTCTTATGACCAACATATAGTCCAAATTATCAAAACCGATAGTCTAGTTAATGCATGAAAATAAGCTCTCTAAAAGCTAAAAGTGGAGTAAACAAAACCTTTGATATTCCATGATCAATTGAAGCTCATTGATTTGTCTATCTTTATTTTCCTTGTGTTTTTTTCTTTTTAGTGTGCACACCTCACCAAATTTAAGCATCATGGGCTTATATTAAACTAAAATTTTCTCTTATCCATCTTCTATTTATAACCTACACATAAAATTGCACCATCTCTACCAAAATAGCTTGAAATTTTAGTTTTTAAAAATATTTTTCATTTATCCTTGTTTAGGTTTGTCTTCGCTCTATTTACTAATTGTTTAGGTTTGTCTTCGCTCTATTTACTAAAAATATAGGTACTTATTTAAACTTTGATTTAAATAAAACTCCTCACATTCTTTGACTTTCTCGTGTTATCCACTTGAGACTTTTTCCATTCCCCGATCTCTCGACACATGGAGTGGTTCACTTTAACCAATTATAAAAACCTTTGAGGTTTTATTTTGGCTTGGGTCCTTGAATTTTGTAGTGCAATAATTTGACACACATGACCTCAATCAGTGTCATTTCTCACCATAGTGATTTGAAATTTGTCTTGTATTTAAACCCCTTACCCTTATGCATTGCATTGATCTTGGACATGTGTCATTGATCGGTGAACTCACTTATTGTAGGATTTTTAAACTTGGGTCTTTGTAATTTTCTCTCCATTGATTAGTGACACATGTCGTTGATTAGTACAACTATGCACCACAAAATTTTCAAATTTGGTCTCCAAATATACCCTTGAACTTTATTGCATGCCAATTTTAGACACTTTTCCTTAATTGATACAATCATGTACCTTACAAGTTTTGAGCCTTAAACATTGTTCAATCCATGTGATGAAATTTTAAATTCATATGATGAATGAAGAGTTGGTCGTCATGTGAACATATCAAAGCCACTTTTCATCCAAAAAGTTGTTTCTATGGGTTTTCTCTTGATTGATTTTCACACATATTCAACACTAAAACATATCATGAAAGCACTTTTATAGATAATAAATTAATAAACATTAGGAAAAGTGTTTTTAATTTTGGAAGCATTTTTAAATCCTAAACAAGAAAAAAATCTGAGTTATCTATATAACGAGCATGTAAAAATTTAAATTCCTTCTTATCTAGTGTTATATAAACTCATTTAATGATCAAGAAATTTTCAAGTGATGCCAAGGTTGTTTATCATTCATTTCTAAGGAGAGAAAACACTCACAAACTTGGTGTGACCTTTAATGTTGAATTTGAAGGTTAAGACTAGGTCTAATAACTCATTTAAATGGAAAGCTCTATTTTCTTTCCAAAAAAGAGAATGGGGTGTGTTAGCTAAAACAAATTGGAATTAATTCTTGATGTAGTAATATGCAAAGGATTTCTTAAGATTATATGGATCACTCACGAGTCACTCAAAATTTGATTTACTACTTTGAGACCCTAATCTCACCTCTGGGTCTAAAGAATGTGTAAAGAAACCAAATGTATTTTTTGAGGCATGTTCTAAATCAGAATCAAGTTGAGGTTCCTTGATATTTTTAGGCAACTCAATAGGTTTACATCTTAACAAATACCAAACAAGCATAATGCAACAAATAGTCCCATGCACAGGGGTTCATTAGCTAGGCAATATCCTAGCATGTGAATTCATATTGAGGTCATTAAAATTAATATAAGTAAAGTCAATATACTAGTAGACATGTGGGGGTGAAATGGTTTAATTTATTAATATTTTGAATTAGGTATTGGGGGTAGGTTAGAGAGGTGGGCCAAAGGAAAGGGAGGTTTAATTTTAATATAAAAATAAAATATTTGAACCCTAGTTTTTAAAACTAAATACCTTAAAATTGCAATTTAAGGAGTGTGGTCATAAAGTTAAATTATAATATATTTTTGAATAAAGAAATATCAATTAAGAGATTCTTAACCAAGAAATAATAAGATGGTAGAAAACTAGGATTGAGTATACTTTTCAACACAAGTGATATTATTTCACTATCTTAATTATTTGAAGAACTATTGATAAATGATTAAAGCTTAACATTTATAAGGTAATTAGTAATATGTCTTGAATGACTTCAAACTATCTTTCGAGAGAAAATGCATATTACGAAAAAAAAAAATTGAGTGAGAAATATGATATATTTTATGTTTAATATATTAGGGTAGAAATAAAAAGGGGTAAATAAAATTGTCATGGAAAAATGGGTAAGTAAGGTACATGGAAAAAATAGGGGTATTTTCATTCTAATAATATAACGGGAGGGGGTATTATCAATTGAATAATTAGAGGTAAAAATATAATTAAGGGTATTCTTTAATACCCTTTGAATGAATGTGCTATACCATACTTTTACTAAGTGAATCCCTTGTGGTCCCATGTAGTTTAATTGAATGAACCATTATCACTTCCATGTGTGTAATACTTAGAATCATCTCCATGGCTCTATATGCTTGAAATTTGAGTTTTGGTATAGAGATGGATCCAAAATAACAAGTTCTTTGATTACAAATACAAATTCTATGTTCTCTCACGTAATTTTTAATTTTTCATGAATGTGCTAGTGCACCTTTGTATTTATGGACTTTTTGAATCTAAATTATAATGATATTGTTGTGTAATGTGACAAAATGGGGTGAAAATTCCAACCATAAGGAACATAAAACTCAATACAATAGAGCTTGGTTTAAAAGAACTCGATAAAATACGTAAGACCATTTCGTAGCAATCTCACCATTTTTCGTGTGATTTAAAGTGGTTATTTCCTATGGAAAACTTTAATGGTTAAAACATACCAAAATTTGGGGAAGATAGAAATTCAATAAGAGACAATCGAAGGAAAATATGGTAGAATGTGACTTCCATACAAAATATTAATTAATCAACAAGGAAAAAATAAAATTACGACAATACAAAAAATAAGCTTAAAGTCGATAAACACTTAAAAAGACATGTCAATGAAAATGAAAATTGACAAAAAAAAATTCTGAATTACTTGTATCATTTGCTTGTTATTATAATATAATATCTTTAAGACGCAACACCAAAAATATCGAAAAATGAGGTGTTCGATTCTATTGGCTTTGCTTGGATATATTTTTTTATGAAAAGGGATCTTATATTATATTAATGCAATAAGATACAAGATAGATTTTAAAAAAAGTGGGAAGTATGAGAGAATGCCCCAAAAACATAAAAATTTTAGTGAGCTTAGAACAACAAGAGCCAAACTTGGTCGAGCCTAGGAGAGTACAACAAAAAAGGCATTGCCTAAAAACATTTTAAAAAAACACTATTAAGAAGCAACAACAAACATGCCCGAGGTAGGTAGATCCCAATCATCCGGCCACCCCGAACCAGGCAAGTCCTTGTCAAGATCTAGAAGCTCCTAGCTAGCAGCAATTTCTTCCTCTGCATCCACTTCCCCATGCATAGGAATGACGAGGCTGAGGTAAGGGAATTTTTCGATGGTGGCGAGAGGGTGGTAGTGGGTGCCAAATGTCTTGTTGCTGCGCAAGCATGCAAAGGAGATCCCCACCCATGCTTTGGTAGGGTGGCGAGCCCACCTGCTAGCAAGCAGAGACGAATGCAGTGAAGATCTCTACCCGTGGTGGCGAGATGACGAGTGACTACACTGATGTAACAGACCTAAAGAGTGATAGGTGCAAATGAAAGCACAAAGATTGAGATTGGTTGCGTCATGGACACCACAGGCTGAAGGCTAGGAGCACCTAGTGGGAGATGGAGGCACTCAGGAAACATTGCATGGGGCTTCCCCAATGGCACAAGATGGTTCTCGAGGTGATCCACCTTCAGCGCCACCTTGTTTGTTTAAAATTGAATTTGCAAAAGCACATTGGAGATCACTATAGATTTATTATAAATCGAGAAAGATTGATCAACTGCAAAATTAGCAAAGAAAAAAGAATTTATTTCTTTCCATATCCAAAATAAAATCTCCCTTTGAAAACATGCCAAATTTGGGTGAACATAGGCAGAAGTTTGGGATTATCTCCTAAGAGGATATGCTTTGCTAAGTGAAACAGTGGGGTCGTGAAGGAAAAAAAATGAATGGATCCAGTTCTAGGAAATTTGAGCTTTGGGACAAAACCAAAAGACATGCAAAAGTGTTTCCAAATGTCCACAGAAGGGGAAGTTAGGAGTTAGGATCCCAATTTGAACAAGACAAGCCTTGATAGGAAGGCCTTGGTGTAGAATACACCAAAGGAAATGAGCAATTTTGGGCTCCACACATATAGTCCAAATAGTTTCAAATCGCCTACCCTAGGTAGACAGAGTGGCATGAATTCCCCAACGAGTATTAAGTTTTTCCACCATGGGAAAATGGGGCGAGAGCCAATGATAGCCTTTGTTGGCTTTGTAGTTACAGAAAGGAGTATCAACATACCACTTCCAGTCTATCCACCATGGGCGAGAGGAATGCACAACAATCTTATGCAACATGTGATCAGGAACTAAATTGATCACAATAGTGAAAGTATCCTGATCTTGGTTGGAAAGCCAAAAAAGCTTTAAAATCCAGCCAAGAGAACTAGGATTGAGCGTTTTTACAGAAGAAGTCCTCGATGGTGCAAATTCTGCACTTAAAGAATTTGAGTGCGGAGATTCCCGAGACCTTTGCTAAGCATTTATCTTGGGATTGAAAAATCGGTGACCACTAGAGAGATTGCTGATTGAGAGAAAGCCCATTATGAAATCCATCCCCCTTCCATAAAAGCCAGGGTTTGACACATTCCCATGCTTTCTAAATACTTTTAAGCACAAAGGTGCCAACAATTTTGATAGGCACATGAGTGATGAGAAAATTGACAAACCCTAAGCCTTTCCACATAGGGCGGCCATAAGGAGAACCTTCCGTAATGCCATGTCGTATGAGAAATTTCTAAGCTTCTTGGCCAAGTAATGCTTTTGATAATCCACTTAGCACAAAGATCTTGCCCTTGATGTTGAATGTGAATAAGCCAAAGGCCTCCCAGTCATGAGGGTAAACAACGAGATATCCCAGCTACCCGATGAAAACCTTTTCCAGTAGAAGCATTAGCCCATAAGAAAGCTTTGAGTAGTTTTTCCAGCTTCTGAATGGAGGCTTTAGAAGGAACCCAACAAGACGAGTAGTAAACATGGGTGGCTGCAAGAACTTTAGAGAATATTTGGAATTTATCACCAGGGATAAAGGCTTGGTGATCTAATATTCCAATTTTTTCACCACCCATTGAATGACATAATGCCATAGTTCAGTTGGGGAGGCTTGAAAAGCAAAAGGAATACCTAAAATTTTGAAAATCTCACCATGTTGAGAATTTTCCAATCAAAGGTGGCAAGCTAGTCAGTGCAGGAAGGAAAGATTCTTTGGTAACACTAGGTTTTTCACCATTGAATGGATGAGCCAGAAGCTAGGCAAAAAGTATCCAAACATTGCATAGCATTATGAATGTTGGTTTCATCCTCAATAAGCATAAGGAAGGAATCATCTGCAAAATGCCCATTGAGAAGTTGTGAATTGGGCTCATCAGGCAACGAGATTCCACAAACAAGACCCTGCACTTTGGCATGAGCTAAGAGATAACCAAAGCCTTTGGCTGCCAACACATACAGTGCAGGGGAAAGAGAAAAACTTGTATGATAGATCAAAAAATCCCAAAAGGCTTTGAGATGAGGCCATTAATAGAAATTTGAGCAAAGGCATCTACAAAAAAGCATATTGACGGATTAAATAAAAATGGGTCCAAAGCCAAGGGCTTGAAGCATGGCGAGAATGAATGGCCATTCAATCCAATCATAAGCCTTCTCAAAGTCAATCTTGATAAACATGGTAGCTTGATGAGATATGCAAGCCCATTCCATGCCTTCCCACACTCGTGATGATGTTATCCAGATGAAACATCCCTATATGAAGCATGTTTGCTCTAGCTAAATAATAACAGGCAGAAGATTGCGTAATCGCAGAGCTAATGCTTTGGCAATGATTTTGTAGGAGACATTCAGCAACAGTGTAATTGGCCACCAACAAGTGATTTTCTCAAGATCTCCTTTCTTAGGGATAAATTTGATGTTTCCCTTATTAATGTGTGGCCCTAGGGATTGGTTATGAAATCCTTCAAGATAGACCTGAAAAGGTCTTTCCCAATAGAATCCCAAAGAGATTTATAAAATTCACAAGGGAATCCATCGCATCCCGACACTTTATCATTAGCCATTTGCAGAGTGGCTTCATGGAGGTCTTCAATGGTGAGAATTCTTTCGTAGATCACCTTCTGAGCCTCTGATAGTTTGCATGACACAACACCCAAACATTGATCAAGAGTGGCTCAACGAGTTGTAGAGGGTGGTTGAGCTTGTAATGGTGCAAAAAAAGCTTGTAACATAACTTGTGGGTCACTAATCCAAGCTCGGTGTTCATGATAGCTCGGATCTGTTGAGAAGGATTTCTAGCTCAGAGAGAAAAAATAATTCTTTCGAAACCCGAACTACAATCTTGAGCCAATGTATCTGAGCGCCTCTAGCATTATAGTTATCTGTAATTTGGATTTGATGCTTTGGAGCATTACAACCTACAATATAAAGCGTTAGAGAAGGGATTGCCTTGAAGCGCCACTTGTTTCTGGATGAGAGATGAGGTGTTAGTGGTGTATCAAAGCAACATCAAATTTTTTCCAGTACATCAGTCGTAGATTCTAATAAATCTAGTAGTCCAAGTCAACGCATCTTCCTACCATTGTATCTAGCTTGGCTTGCATAGGTGCATGAAACTTTTGACAATGACTGGATCATGGAATTAAATTCCAAACCTGTTTGATATGATTGATAGTGGGGCCATGTTGCATCAAGGCAGTATTAAGAAAGAATTTGCTTTTATGAGAAAATGGGTGACATCATGCCAACAGATATGAAATTATATAGGAGAGTGGTCCAAAAGGACAAAGTCAGGCATGACCTCCACTGCATAGAATAAATGCTATCGAACTCAAAGAAATTTTGAGCTGACAACATGGCCCTATCAAGCCGTTTAAGAATGCGATCCATCCCTCCATGAAGATTGGTCCACATGTACCAAGCTATAGAGGTGGGAAAGTGAGATGCATTAGGATCAAAAATATGAATTTATTATACATGAAGTACCACACTTCCCTTTCACTAGGTGTCCACCTCATAGGCAAGTGGCCACATTTATCATTAGGGGATTCAACCATATTAAAATATCCACTTATTACCTAGTAGGCATCGAGAATGGAGTTGGCTATCCACCGCCACAAATCGGCCCTTTCGGCCACATCATTCGAGGCGTAAATATTTATGATCCCAAAAGGGCAGCCATCAATATTAAAGAGGACCCATATGACATGGTTGGTGGGGTTGATACCATGGTCAATTAATAAAGGCCGCCATTTGGGAGAAAAAATGTGAAATTAATCCCCCACGCACTACTTCATGATTGCTACAAAATCCAAGCTGTCAGACCGGATGGATTTGCAAACCATCTCAGAATCGAAAAACCTATAATTTTTACTACCTGCAAAAACAAAACATCTAAGTTTACACATCGTTGTCAAGTTTCACGCATAACATACTTACAATAGAAGTCTGTAAGACCCTAAACATTTCAAGATAGATAATTCATAGGAAACATTGGTTTAGAGCCATATCCCCATCCTCCAAGCCATCAAGGGCATCATATTTATTGTACAGGAAATGAGCAACATTATGATGTAAAAATTCTTGTAGATCAACTTGTTTTCGGTTGGTGTGCTCAATGTTTTATTATGCTTTAGTGGAATCCACGCTGCGTGCTAGGCTATGGTCTTGAGAGATGTGGGAAGGACTTCATGGCCGTTTGGATGACCCTTGTGAACTACATGACTGCATGAGTGAAATGAGTGTTGGATAGAAGCATGAGAAACAAAATTTGTCTAGTCCATGAGAACCAACGCCACAAGTACTTAGGCAACCGAGAAACCAAAATCAGTAGCAGCAGCTGGTTCTTTAGCAGCAATTGTAGGCTCCTTAGTAGGGATACTGAGAGATTGCTCCTTAACAACCGGCTCCCGATGAACATGGGAGCCAAAGGCTTTGGATTGTTGGGCTTTGTTCTTGTTTCTCCGGTCTCCAAAAACTTGCTAACCTTCCTCCTGATGGGGTCTGACGGGCTCGGGAGTTGTTTTGGCCACAAGGCGGTTGCGGGTACATAGAGCGGGCAATCCTTGATCTTGTGATCGATGCCTAACAACGGAAGCAAGTGCTAGGTAAATTAATATACATGACCCGCTGGGAATAGTGTTTATCTCCCATCTAGATATCCACAAATTCCTTGAGATCATGTGAGAGATCAATCTCAATGCATACTCGCTTCTACGACCGAGCATGGTAAAACTTATTGGCTTCTAGGAAGACTACCCGCCCAAGCAAAGTGGAAATTTGCGGTAGAAAGGGCACGCATGGTAGAGGAAGACCAGGAAATTCAACCCATACAGGCACTTTAAGGGCGGTATATTCAGATACCACAAAGTCCTTGTGTCAGGGTGTTAACACAAGCAATGAGTTGCAGACATACCAAGTGGCTTTCTTAGCCAAAATATTGGGCACATTAGTAGGGTCAAACTATGTTAACCTAGGATTTGAGCATGCTTTTAGAGGGGATTTAACCCACAAAATACCCAATGAGGCAAAACTTCTCTAACCATTGACAAACAACATTAAATTTAGGAATGGGCAGAACTACATCAGGAGGAGAAATATTACCTCATGGAAGACCTTCGAGATGAATTTCTGGGTCGCTTCACCGGTGGTGCCATTTTTTGTTCCACTATCTCTTGCCATGGTTGAAACAACCACATTTGAAGATGGTGAGGACATTATATAGGGAATTCCCAGAGGGCGAGAAACCCTAGGAGAAACTATAGCAATAAATTCCCATAGAGCCCGAAAAGGTTGCGGTATGGCGGTTGGGAATGTGAAACCCTAGAAGAGTCAACTCCAGTTTTGTGCCAGACTTGTAGAGAATTTTTTTAGAACTAGGAAGTATTCTTGCTCGGATAGAATTTTTCATCCCTTGTAAAATTATTCCAATTATTTTATTTTGTTTGTTTCATTTTAGTACGGGTTTGGAGAAAATACGAGTATATTAGGAACATATTTAATGGGATTTTTTTGATGAGATATTTTGTGTATATGTATGTTATTAATATGTGAAATGGCCGCAACAGGTGTTGTTTGACGAATTTTTTTCCTTGCGTAAATTTGAAAATTTCTCTTTCTTTAATCAAACCATACATTTTAAAATTTCTCTTTTCTTTAATTGAAACTATTAGTTTTATAGGGTTTCTTTGCATTAAGGGTTATTTATTCTACGAAATTTATTGAGGGCTTTATTGGGACCTTGTCGGTATTTTATATTTTTAAAGTTATACTTTGGCAAACGGTTAAAAGTAATTTATACACCATCATTCTCATTTTTGAATTCAAAAACATTAATAATATGGAAACAAGAAGAATTTCAAATATAATAATTATATCGAACGACCATTGGCCCATTGGTGAAGTTTCTTAGCTCACAAAGAGCCCATTAGGGTTCAATTCTCATTGAGGCAAAGGTCTAGAGATACTTGTAATAAAGGATGAGGCCGGGATCATACCTTGGGTGGATTTTGGTGGAATGACACCCCTCGCCCTCCTGGCCGCTTAGTCAAGAGATCGGAATGGCACCCCTCGGTCCTTAGCCACTTAACCGAATAAATCTTCCCAACTAACACCTCCCAAGTTTCAAATAAAAAAATAACAATAATAACTATAATTAAACATGTAAATTTATTTCATTTTACCATCGAGTGTTGGGTTTGTCTGAAGTAACTTTGAGAGGTTAAGGTTGAAATTTTTCCACCCAACAATTTAAGAGCTTTATGGTCTCATTCAAATATGCTTTCAATAGTTTTTTAATTTATTATTTTAGTGATGTATTATTCTTTGCAATGCTTGCAATATTTGACAAAATATAAATATATTTTTATGATTTAAATTCGAGTTTCGAGCCAATTCTAGTTTTGTATCAAAAATATAATGCATTTATTCACAAACATTATAATTAAATTAAACGAAACTTAGAAGACTAGAGTTAGATTTAATAAATATAATATATTTACTTATAAACGTTACAATCAAAACTTAGAATACTAAAACCAAATTGATTCAAATTTAATTTTATAAATGACTTCCAAAAAATACAAGAATATAAAAAAGGGGTATAAGTTTTGAAAAAAACAAATTAGCAACAATCATTAGAATCATTTTTTAAAATGTTGTACAAATAGAATTGAGAAAAATGGCATCGAATAAAGGTGTTCTTCGGAATCATCAAGATAATTTGTAAATCAAAACTATATAGTTTTTAGCAATGAGGGCAAGACAAAATTTGATATGATAAGTATGTTCTTCATATTCAGGGCTGTGAAAAACTTACACAAATGCTTGAAAGTTTTCATGAATTTATAGGAATCTATTCTTCTTATTCTAATGTCTCATTATAAAGTATCTAGTGATGGGAAAACACACACACACACAGAGAGAGAGAGAGAGAGAGAGAGAGAGAGAGAGAGAGAGAGAGAGAGAGAGAGAGAGAGAGAGAGAGAGAGAGAGAGAGAGAGAGAGAGAGAGAGAGAGAGAGAGAGCAGATGAAACAAACATTAAAACAATAAAACAAAGTAGTTGTTCTTACAGTGCACATTTGAATACACAAACTATCAATATTTAAAACACAAAATAAATTACAAAAAATTATACAAAAAAATCACATACAAACAATTACTATCAGTACATAATTTTCTATTTCTTTGGACTCCCGCAATAACTCTAATATGGACTTATCTACTACTATTGTCTCCTTTTAAATTATTTGAACTTCTTTTATGACTCTACAACTCCAAACTTATACTACTTCTATTTGGGTAGGGTTTTCTTTCTCTTCCTTTCTTCCAAACACTTCTCGAAATTGTTCTATTTTTCTTGAACTAAATTCTCTACAATAAATTCTGGCAAAATAATTTTCCCTCTATTTTGTCTTCACCCAAAAATTTCAACTTCCAAAGGACCAATCAACATTAAGTGTGTAGACCAAATCTAGGTGCTAAAGATTTCTTAGATTATGAAAATTAAATCATTTAACTATGAGGATTACAAAAAAACAAAATTAAATGATAGGAGTTGGGATTAATTTTCCAACATCCCCCATTACTCCTGACATACAATTTCAAATGCAAACTAGTAGTCCAATGCTTGTTTATTGATAGTTTTAATATTTATATGCAAGTTCGAGAAATTATGAGCAAGTCTAGAGAAATTATAGACAAGTCTAGAGAAATTATGGGGCTGAATATATGATTACTCGGAATTTTTCTCGTAATGCGAGTCACAAGAAATTTTGGGTGAGTCCCGATAAATTCTAGGGCTGAATATATGAGTCCAATTTTTTTGCACAAGTTCAAATAAATTTTGGGTGAGTCCAACGAAATTCTAGGAAATTCCATAGTTTTTATCATACACCCAAAGAAATTTGTATGAGTCCTGAGATTCTTGTATGAATGCAAAGTTGACTACAAAAGTATGGAGCTAGTTTAGAGGCAAATGTATGAGTTTGAATTTTTCTTCTACAACATCTATGACACATAATATATCTCATAAGTGCTCAAAACTATCTTTTAACAATGGTTTGGTGAAATTATATGCGTGATGTTCCTCATTTCTACAATATTGAAGTTATATATCTCTATACTCTACTAACTCGTAATAAAATGATAGTGGATCTCAATATTCTTTCTTAAACCATCAAAACTAGATTCTTTGTCAAGTCTATTGAGGATATGTTCTTTAAAAATATGATTGTGGCATATGTTCCTAGTTGAATTGTATTAGGTTTCTGTCATTCTAAATAGCATAACATGTTGCTACATTTACTATGATATACTCATATTTTGTTGTGGAGAGAAACTATTGGTTATTTTTAGATAGATACACATGAAATGGCTCTTGACCCATTATGAAACACATATCCAAATGTGCTCTTCTTTTAATACACATTTCTTATCTAATTATTATTTGTATAACCAACCAACTCAAATTTACTTGTTTAAGTATATTAAATATCGTGGCATTTTGTGTCATAAAAATATCTCATGATTATCTTCCTAATTTAAAGAATTATTAAATCATTATCACATGAATGAGATCAAACAAATATAGTAGTAAAAATAAGGTCTAGCATGCAAAGTACAAACAAATATGCAAGTTAGGAGATGAGAGTGAATTACCTTGTATAAGGGGATCCGGGCTGATTCTGGGTTGGAAGATGATTGGAACATTTTGGATCTAAACTATGTAAGGTTTTTATGAGAAATTGAAGTTTGGAACCTCTTCAAACACAACCAGAGATGAGGATTGAAATTCCCAAAGCGTTGGTGTCTAAACTGGGTGCTAGTGTCTTGGCAACTATTTTGATTCTATTCTTTTCGTGGTCTAAATTTGTCTCTTTTCATTAATTTTTTTCCACATCCACTTCGATGTAGGGTTCCTATGTCATACTTGTTCCTGAAAAATAAAACCTAGATACTTACACAAGGCTCAATAAAACATTATATAGAATAAATAATACATATTCTTGAGTCGACTAGCCTCAACACTCACCCCCAATGTGATCATCACCGAATCTTGCAAAGACGTTTTAGACTCCATGTAGTTCTTATGTATGTGTGATTTGAATTGTGTCCTCAAGCTAGGTTACCCTTGTGCCAGTTGCACCAAGATAGTGAGCTATAACTATTTTTCCTCATGATGATTGTGTGAGATGGAATTTAGAAATATCCCCTCTTATGCATTGAATAATGCAGCTCAAATGCAATACTTGCATGTTTCTCTTTTCGCAAGTAGTATATAGTAAATATTAGATCCCTAAATTGTCTATCCCTTAACAATAGTTAGTAATTTGTGTATATATATGAATTCCTTGTTTGAATTTCAACACATAGTGACCTAAAGGCCAACCCAAAGAATTAGAAAATACCCAAAGTTAAGTTCCAAACTATAATTTAGAAAACCAAAGAGAATGGACAAAAGCACCCAAAAGGGACACTAGCGCGCGGAAATAGAGTTTTGTAATGTGTAGCATTGTCCCAAAGTCAATAAATAGAAACAAGACCAAGAACAGGGACATGGATCCCTGTGACTCAGAAAAGATGTAAATCCAAGAAGTATGAGACAATATCGCAATAAAAATCAATCAAAAGAAAATTGAAGGACAAGGAAAATGTGACACCATTTTCTATCTTTTGTACTTAGATATCATGTATACAACAACATACTAGATGCGTGATGTAATAATAATAAGTGAATAATTTTGTGTCTACATTTCCCCTCCTTATACTATTTGGATGAAATTCAATAGTATAGGGGATATAAGAAGAGCATACTTGTAGAGGGATAAAAGAGTTGTAACTAGGGTGTGCCAATAGTAAGAATCTTAGTGTTGTGAACCATGGATCGCCATTTTGATCCATACAGGTGAGTGTTTTGTTATAGAAGGAGTCATTAGTTAAAAATTTGCTATTGGAGATGTAAGAATCTTTGAAACTTAGAGATTGAAGGATGGATCAGGAGTGATTAATTCCTGAACCGATGTGAAAAATCTATAGATTTGAGCATCTTGGCTCTAGAAAAAGAGTTTTGGGAGAGCAATCATCTTTTCTTTCCATCATGACACTTCCTCAAAATAGATTCCACCGCTACAGATGGAAATGAACCAATTGTTACTTGTCTACTAGTCACATAAAAATTCATGTAGAAGGGCCAAGGATAGGTAACGACGTCTCATTTCCCATACTTAACGATGTAAGGGTGAAAACCAAACCAAATGGGACCTGCTCTCTGAAATTTGATTGGCTCCCAAGTTAGGTCATTTGGGAGGGATATTGATACTATTGGAATTAGAATTTGGAAATAGCTTATATTGATTGAAACATAGTATTTATTTAAACTTGATTGATTTGAAACTATTTTGGGAGTTGAATTTCCCCATACTAGGTCATTTGAGGGGAAAATTGTGAGAATCCAAGGTAGTTTTTTTCTTGGAATAGATTTAACATTTTATTTCAAGAAATAACCTTTTGTAGGATTTTAATATTACTTTGTGAGTGGTAGTATGTGATGTGATTATGTGTATTACATTTTGAAATTTTCTCGAATCATTGTAAGAGGGGTAATAAGATAATCATGAATATTTCCTCCCGATGAAGAAGGGTGAGAAGCAAGGTGACGAATCATGAGACAAAATAAAATTAGTATGCTCGTTTAAATAGAACTAGAATCTTAAAAATTATTAGTAATTAGTAAAATATAAGCACAACATGTAATAAAGTATATAAAGTGTGGTAACCAATGTTCAATATGGTAGACATCGAAAAGATAGTTCTAGGGCCACCGACAATGTAAAAAAAAAAAAAAAAGACAAATAAAGGTCAAGATACAAAGGAAACAATGTCAGTTAATTAGTTTCCAAAAGAAGAAGTATAGTGACCATAACATGTGCACTAATAATAGGATTTACTATAATTAGTAAGGTTGGAAAATTTAATAGTAATTTCATTTGTAAATTGACTTAATGTGATTTGAGCTTTGGATTGCGATGGTGTCACATGTACGAGAGGCAACTATGTCGAGGTTTGAGATATTTGTAGAGGTATTTTTGATTCGGATAACAATTTAACTAGTCGGTGTTGTATTTTTGAAGTAGGCCAAACATCATTACAATAATTTTTAGTTGTTTTTATGTTTTTCAAATTTTTTTGTGAAATTGGGTATTTTTGTCCAAGACGGAGTCTATGGGGCTGGTTTTGTCCTTTGGATAATATAGTCTTGTTATAGGAGATATTGTCCAAGTTATAGGTGGTACCATCTAACATTTTGGATGGTTTCATCTATGGAGATGCATGAGATTAGGAGTATATTTGTGCATAGTTTGAGATGCTAACTTGGGTTTTTGTGCTTATCTATGATGTGTAAAGATACATACATTCGTGGAAGTTATTTACAGGAAGAAATTTTTCTACATTATTGGAAAGAGAATTAGAAGAGGATGAGTGAGATATATTAGACCATGTCGCACCGTGGCACATCACTATATTGGGGAGGTATCCCATATTATCCATTTAATTATTGTACTCTACGAGGGATGGTGTGCTATACTGATACATTTTGTTTCTTATGAGAGAGATGACGATGAAACCGGGAGGATGTGTATACGATACTTCAATTTCTAGCCGTGGGAGATTAAGTGCAAGTTATGCTCTATGTGATACACAATGACAAAAGAGAGTTATGAGATAATATTTTAGGGTCCCGGGAACATGCATAATCATTAATTACCCTAGATGACATATTAAGATTATTTTTTCTGTGGGAGTGCAATTTTATTTCCTTTGTATTAGATTCATGTGTCGGTGTGGACAGAGGAGGTGTATCCATATCATATAGGGTGCACGAGATTTATATGGGCATCAAACAACATGGTACACAATATGCTTGGAGAGATTTTGTGTGGCCTCACTTGTATAAAAAATTTGTATAGATTTACACAAGAGGATCATGGTGGAGCACATAGCAATAGTGAGGCCGTTGAGTAGTCTATGTGTGGTTTAAGAATAACCCGAGATTTTTTCAGCTAGATGGGTTGGAACTAGGGGTCATGGGTTTGATACTATGACATAGAGATCTATTTTGGATAGGATCGGTCATGGTACCATAATTTGGAGATAGTGGTTGGGTTGAGGACCATGTTGAATTACGATGCATCCGACGTAGCAAGTGGTTAGAGAACATGTTTCTAGGAGTAGTTGAGTTCTTCTAGTATGAGTATGTGTCATGGTAATTTGAGATAACCTAGGATATTCCTACAAATATGTGTGTATGGCATATATCAACTCAGGATGGTGAAGATAATCGGGAATAATAGACCATGCAAAATGATAGAAAAAAGTGGCATACAATGAGATAATAAGCATGATAACACAAATGAACATATAACATCTAGCTAGATAGAAGGGCACAACTAAGTACACACAAATGAACTAATGAAATTTCATGAGAATATATACCGAATGATAATCCCAAAGTAATTGTACTAAAGCAACAAGAATATGTGAATCATATAATAGTGAGTGGTTCTCCTTGGGACCCACTTAGGTCTGGGGTGTATGAAAAGTGGGGGAAGTGGATCCTGTGTAGTCAAAGCCGAGAGAGGTAGAGAAAAAATGACCTTAAGAGGACAAGAGGTACTCAAAGTAAGATGATCCAGCTTTACAACATCATGACATGGAAGAATGTGATCTATCAACATGGCATGCATGAAAATCAATGACACCCTTATCCTCAAGCAACTGAAGCCTATCATGGAGTATATAACAATAGTTATATCTATGATAATCAATCCTTTGCTTTGGAAATTATAGAATGGATGGTTGTGATTATGTCACAACTAATGAGGAGGATGCTAGTCATTAGAGGGTAACCTAATCAACTTATCATCAATAAAAGTATGCAAAATAACATGATGTCGAGGAGAAAGTGAGAAATATAATGGATCCCACTTAGAAGGGGGTGGATCATGGTGAGATCTACAAACATGCAAAGGTGGATGATAATGAGTATGTTTAATAAGAGGAAGAGAAGATGTATGTTAGGTTGTGGAGCCTGTTTTCATGTGTGAAAGTGTTGAAGATCGCATACACTAAGAGTACTTGCATACTTTCCATGTTGTCTTGCCGAGTGGTTCGTGGCTGGTCCGAACCCCGAGTGGGGTCTCAGGGCGCAGCCCCGAGAATTTTTTTGGCCTTAAAACATGCCCAATATACTGGGAAATGTGTTTTTCTCATATGGGTGGGATTTTGACCCATAGGTTTATGGGACAGTTTTGGCCCATGGTTTTGATACCCACGTTTTGTAAAACTGCTTAAGTAGTTGTCTATTTATATGGTTTTATGTATATGGTAGATATATGTAACATTGCATGTGTTTTGAATTTGGGTGTGAATTCTGTAGAGTTTGTTGAGCATAGCTCCAAACAGATCTGGTATTGTATTGAGAGAGCGGTGGCTTGTAATAAAATTTGAGCAAGTGATTCTTGGTGGACATAGCCCAAATTGGGTGAACCACATTAAATACATCTCTTTGTGTTGTGTTATTTTATTCTGCACTTTTATTTGAGATCTGTAATATTTTTTGCATATTAGTTTCTACTGATTGCGATTCTGTGAGGGATTATTCCACATATTTTATCCCTTATTTCCTAACAATTGGTATCGAGCTCTGTTAGGTTTGCTTTGAAGTGTTGAATCACGGGAAATTTTTATCTTGAGTGGGAGCTATGGAAGATTATGGAAGATATAGGGTTTATAAATTCAACGAGCATAATTTCAGTCTTTGGAAGATGTATATGGAAGATTACCTCTATCAGAAGGATATTTATATTTCGTTGTCTGAGAAGGTGAAAAAACCCTCGAGCATGACGGATGTAGAATGGGATTTTTTGGATAGGAAGGCACTTGGGACAATCCAATTGTGTCTTGCATCTTCGGTATTATTTAATGTTTCAAAGGAAAAGACTACAAAAGAACTGATGGATGTATTAGGAAGTTGTATGAAAAACCCTCTACCTCTAATAAGATATTTTTGATGAAAAAGTTGTTTAATATGAAGATGTCTGAGAATGGTTTAGTAGAAGATCATTTAAATGATTTTAATATGGTTGTAAATATGTTAGCTTTGGTTACAATAGAATTTGATGAAGAAGTTAGGGCTTTATTAGTTCTGTGCTCTTTACTTGAGAGTTGGAATAGCCTGGTAATGGCGGTAAGCAACTCGGTTCCAGCTAACTCAAAGTTGAAGTTTGAGGATGTTGTAGGGGTGATTATAAGCAAGGAAATGCAAAGAAAAAGCTCGGGAATCTTCTACTTTAGGGAATGCTTTGACAGTGGAAACTAGAGGGAGACAAAAGAATAGAGGAAGTCGTGGAAAATCAAAGGATCGGGCAAGGTAAAAATCCAAAAGCAAGATAGTATGTTGGCACTGTGGAAAGTTTGGGCATGAAAAGGACTGTTGGGAGCTTCAGGATAAGAAGAAACAACATGAAGAAAATAAGGAGGAAAATGTGGCAATGGGTAATGTATGTCAGGATGCTTTGATTCTTTCTTTGCACAATATTATCAATCTTGGGTTTTAGATTCAGGGATTCTTTCCATGCTACTCAAAGATAGGCATTATTTTGTTGATTATGTTTAATGATATTTCGGGCATGTTTTTCTTGGTGATGATGAGCCTTGCAGGATAGTTGGAAAAGTTTCTGTTCAGGTTATTATGCAGAATGGGAATACTTGGCTATTGAAGGATGTCAGACATGTGCCAACATTAAGACACAATTTGATATCAGCAAGGGATTTGGGAAGTGATGGTTGTATTGTGATATTTACAAATGGACTCTTGGAAGGTTACCAAGGGTGCTCTTGTGGTGGCAAGAGGTAAGAAGGTTGGAACCTTGTATTTAACCACTTATAGCACTAATGTTTGTAATATTATGGCTTCAGAAGTAGATACAACATTGTGGCACTATAGGCTCGGTCATATGAGCCATAAGGGCATGGAGATCATAAAGAAGGATTTTCCTGGATATACAGAAACATGTTTGGAGTTCTGTGAGGATTGCATGTTTGGGAAACCGAAGCAAGTAAAGTTTCTCAAGGTTGGACCTATAAAGAAAGAGAGTAAGTTAGAGCTGGTGCATTTTGATGTATGGAGGCCAGCTCAGGTATCATCTCTTGGGGGGTCAAGTTATTATGTTACTTTTATTGATTATGCAACAAGGAAAGTTTGGGTTTATTGTATTAGAAACAAATTTGATGTATTTGACACTTTTGTTAAATGGAAAGCCTTGGTAGAGAATGAAATAGGTCTTAAGCTAAAATGTCTCATGTCAGATAATGGAGGGGAGTATTGTAGCAATGAATTTGATGATTATTGTTCTAAGAATAGAATCCACAGACAAAGATAGTTCCAGAACTCCACAACGAGAATGGGGTGTCAGAAAGGATGAATAGAACAATATTGGAATGTGCTAGGAGTATGAGGTTACATGCAGGACTATCTCTTTCTTTTTGGGCATAAGCGGTGAGCACGTCTATGTACTTGATAAACAGAGGACCCTCAAGTGACTTAGATGGAGGTATACCTGAGGAGGCTTGGTATGGTAAGAAAGTTGATTATTCATTTCTTAGAGTCTTTGGAAGTGAGGTGTTTGTCCATATAGACAAGGATGATAGGACCAAGTTAGAAGCTAAATCGAAAAATGTACTTTCATTGGTTATGGCGGTGATGAATTTGGATATAAATGTTGGATTATTAAGGACAAGAACATCATTCGATCTAGGGATGTGGTCTTTAATGAGAAAGTCATGTATAAGCAACGCTTTCGGGATAATAGGGAAGAATCCAAGAAAGAATATGCAAAAGAGAGGATCTTCCGGATGGAAAAGTGATACATGAATCAGTTCAAGAACCTCCTCAACAGGAACCCCAAACTCCTATATTGAGGATGTCTTCTAGGGTAAGAAGAGAACCTGAACATTTTTCTCCTTCTCTTTATTATTTATTACTTAATGATAGTGGAGATCCAAGAGAGATTTGATGAAGCAATGTAGGTAGATGTCAGGAAGAAGTGGGAGCAAGCCATGGATGAGGAGCATCAGGCTCTCATGGAGAACTAGACATGGGATTTGGTGAAGCTACCCAAGGAAAAAGAGCATTAAAAATAAGTGGGTGTTCGTAGTCAAAAATGAAGGAGGAAAGAAAAGATACAAGGCCCGGTTGGTGGTCAAGGGGTTTGCATAGAAAAAAGGTATAGATTTTGATGAGATTTTTTCTCCTGTAGTAAAAATGACTTCTATTAGAACTGTTCTAGGAATAGTTGCAGCAAAAGACTTGCACTTAGAACAGCTTGATGTAAAGACTGCATTTCTCCATGGTGATTTGGAGGAGGAACTATATATGCAGCAGCTAGAGGGCTATGAGGTCAAAGGTAAAGAGGAGATAGTGTGCAAACTAAAGAAGAGCTTGTATGACTTGAAACAAGATCCACGTCAATGGTATAAGAAATTTGATAGCTTCATGATGGATCAAGGTTATATTAGATGTCATTCTGACCATTACATGTATACAAAGAAATTTGAGGATGGAAATTATATTATCCTTTGTCTGTATGTGGATGACATGTTGGTTGTAGGTAAAAACATGCAGAAATAAAAGTACTCAAGAAGAAGCTAAGTGAATCCTTTGCTATGAAGGATTTGGGGGCAACCAAACAAATCCTTGGTATGAGGATATCTTGGGATAGGAAGGAACAGAAGCTGAATTTATTTCAGAAGAGTACATTAAGAAAGTCTTGGAGAGGTTTAATATGTAGGATGCTAAACCGGTTGGGACTCCTTTGGCAAGCCATTTCAAGTTATCAAAGGAGCAGTGTCCCAAGACAGAGAAGGAGAGAAACCAGATGTCCAAGGTACCTTACTCATCAGTGGTTGGTAGTTTGATGTATGCCATGGTGTGCACCAGGCCTGATATTGCCCATACAAAGGGGAGCGGTGAGTAGATTTATGAGTGATCCAGGTAGAGATCACTAGCAAGCAAGTAAAGTGGATCCTTCGGTATTTGAGAGGGACCATGGGGATAGTTTTATGCTATAGTGGATCAAACACCACTTTGTGTGGTTATGTAGATTTAGATATGGTTGGAGATGTAGATAGCAGGAGGAGCATAACAAAGTTATATTTAAACCGTAGGTGGGACAACGGAAAGCTAGATTTCACAACTACAAAAGTCTGGTGTTTTTATCAACCATGGAGGTTTAGAGTATGTTGCTGCCACAAAGGCAAGAAAAGAAATGATTTGGTTACTGAAATTACTTGAGGAGTTAGGGAATAAGCGGGAGGAAGGAAAGTGCAAAGTGATAGCCGAGTGCTATACACCTAGCTAAGAACTCTACTTTCCACTCTAGACGAAGCATATACAGTTAAGGTACCATTTCATCAGGATAGCTTTGGAGGAAGAGAAGTTGAAGCTGGAGAAGATAATACCAGTAAGAATCCTGTAGACATGATGACCAAGGTGGTCACAAGGGAAAAACTAAAGCTGTGTTTAGCTTTGGTTGGTCTTCACAAAAACTAGTGAAGGGTTGAGAAGCTTGCTAAGAGGAAACCTAGTCTCCAAGTGGGAGATTGTTAGGTTGTGGAGCCTGTTTTCATGTGTGAAAGTGTTGAAGACTGTACACTAAGAGTACTGTACACTTTCCACATTGTCTTACCAGGGTTTGGGGCGTAGCCCCCAAGAATTGTTTTTTGCCTTAAAACATGCCCGATATATCAGGAAACATGTTTTTCTCATATGGGTGGGATTTTGATCCATAGGTTTATGGGACAATTTTGGCCCATGGTTTTGATACCCACGGTTTTGTAAAAATGCTTAAGCAGTTGTCTATTTATATGGTTTTATGCATATGGTAGATATATGTAACATTGCAGATGTGTTTTGAATTTGGGTGTGAATTCTATAGAGTTTGTTGAGCATAGCTCCAAACAGATCTAGGTATTGTATTGAGAGAGTGGTGGCTTGTAATAAAATCTGAGCAAGTGATTCTTGGTGGACTTAGCCCAAATTGGGTGAAGCACATTAAATATTGTCTCTTTGTGTTGTGTTATTTTATTCTGCACTTTTATTTGAGATCTCTAATATTTTCTGCATATTAGTTTCTATTGTAGTGATTATGTGAGGGATTATTCCCATATTTTATCCCTTATTTCCTAACAATGTAGTGGGTGGATAAGTGGTGGAAGAATTAAAAACATGAGAATTAATATGTTCATTAAGAATTTCTTGTTTTAAATCTATAAGCTTAAAGAAAAAAAGTGTAAAAGATTCACATGTATCATATAATAATTTTTCTTTCAAAGGATAATCAAGCCATGATAAAAGATATATTGCATTTCTAGATCAACAAGCTAAGTAAATGATAAATGTAAGATTTGAAACGTGGTTAAACTAAAGTGGGAAATATGGAGGGTCCTAATTTATTTTAATCTAATGTCATGCAAAACAAGAAATAACAACAAAATAAATGAAACAAATGACCCAAACAACTAACAAAATAAAAATTTAAAACCCTAATGTGAAAAAGGGTTAGAAAGATATTAGTTGATTCGCTGATTTCTGGACCGTGTCAAAGTGAAGATTGGATAAATAGAATGTAGGAATGACCACACAAGAGCTCTAGAAGTGCGAGATCTAAGCTATTTGGCTGAACTCGGGGCACTGGAGAGGGATGGGGAACTTGGAGTGCCTTAGTCTCGAGATCTGCGTGCCTAGTCTCTGTAAAATATCCATAAACCAAATTTATCAGTCATCAAGTGATGTGAAACCTTCACCGCCTATCACATGTATGCTTCTAGAATGTGTTGGATTTATCTACAAATCAAAGATGAAGAAGATACCTGTAAGACCCCAAACCAAACATCAAAACCAAAAAAAAAAAGAAATATGCAAATGAAGGGGTCAAATTGACCTCAACACCACAATGGTGGACTTACTAACTGAGCGTTACACTAAATTTGAGACCCAAATGTAGTTATGAGTGTGTGTGTGAAAATGGTTCCCTAGGTGCTCTTGTGCCAGTCACACTTTTAATGTAGCAAACAATAACTGGATGTAGAAATGTAAATAGATGGTGGATGGAATAGAATAAACTCCCCTCCTATAAAGTGTGATGATTATGAACCAGCCTTGTCCCTTGTGATGATGCTAGATGGATGCCAATGAAGCTCTTTGATGGATGCAACCTTAGGTGGAGTAGTAGTGTTTAGTGCTTGATACCTCATTATGGTATCATAAATTTATATTTATATGGTTCTCTTGATATAATTTTGTAATTAACCCCCAAGAGGTCAACCACTAAAAATATAGAAACCTCAAACGTCTAGAAAGTGCCAAAAATATGGCGAAAAAGTTTTAAAAGGACCTAGGTGCCTCGGATGAGACTAGGCCACATGGGGTGCCCAGGGCTTAGAGGAAGAAAAGATGATAATCACAATATAGATTGGGCAAGTGCATGCGGAAGGTCGATAGTGACAATAAAAATAAAAATAAAATGGCCAAAGGAGATGGGTTATTTAGTAATTTCTTCTCTCAAAAACCATATGAATAGTAGTATGAGACTGAACTAAATAATACCCAAATTGCGTGATTTAGTGACTACATTTTCCCCCACTTTATGTTGGTGAGTGGAACACTCAGTAACATAAATTAAATAGATATGTGTGCCTGATGTCCATGTAGATCATGTAGAAATCATGCCAATAGACTAGACAAAGTGTGGAGTGACAAAAAGATGGAGTGTGGAAACTAAAGATGTAAAAGTGTGAAAAGTGATGAGAGTGAACCCAGGGTGGAAACACATGTGTAGCTACTGATGTGTGTGATGTACCTACATGTTAGTATGAGGTGTGTGCTTCTGCATAATGTTTTTGTCATTGTTGTTGTTGTTGCTTGTCAATCGCTTGTGTCCCATACGTACGAACCTACAAAGGAGAAGACGATCAAGTAGTCAAATACACATGTATATGTGTAAAAACACATGTATATATGTGTAAAACACATGTAAATGGAAATTATGAAAATGAAAAAGGAACATGTTCTCATGATCCATGTCGAGAGAAAGGGTCTAGAGAGGATATCCTGTAACCGTCGGTGAAGTGTGAGTTTTTGGGTGATCTCATGCCACTGTGGACGAAGAAGTGTAGGGAGAAAACTATATTATTCTCTAGCCTGTAACTACTTCCATGAGAATGTGAAGAGATCTCTATATTGCCTAGTTTTTTGGGCGATCTGATGCCACTGGCCGAAGTAGTGTAGGGAGGAAATTTTATTGTATCCTTCAACCTGTAACTACTCCCCATAATGCTAAGGAAAACCATGTCCTATAAAATCCACTATGTATGGGGTTTGTAGACTGGTTTGAACCCACTTGTTGTATAATCCACAAAGTCAAAGATAGAAATTGAAATTAATTATACCTTTTAGAGCACAATGTAATATGTAAACCCCAAATGACACCACCCTCTTTAGGGGCACATGCAACATCACTGATAAGAGGATGTGGCCCCAAAAGAAGACCAATCGCATAAATTGTGCCCTACAAGGGGAAGGGAATTCACTTGGTAGAAACCAAGGCACACACAAACAAATGGCTAGCAACAAGTGTTAGTACAAACAAACATCCATGTAGAGGAAAAATGTAAAATACACAAACAATGTATAAGCTATAATGAAAAAATCCAATCATAGACCGTGAAAAGAGGGTTACAAACATGAAACACCATTCACAATATCATAAGACACTCAAGGTTGTAATGTCTACATGCAAACAAACAAGTGTGCACACCAAACAAAGGGTAAGGTCTGCATATAATAGCAAAAAAATGCAAGAAATTACAAAAAACATAGCCATGGTACCAAGTAGTTCTCGCAAAAAAATGTTACACATGAAGTACACTGTAAGCATGTTAGAAATATAACCCATATGCCAAGAGAGAGTATAACAAAGTAATGTAAAGTGATAAGTACAAAATGAAATAATAACACATATAGAGTATGCATGTGGATTCCCCCAACAACCGTTGTGGGAGTGGTATTAGGAAAACATCCATGTTGTGTGTAAGGGACCCGTATTTGCGATCACAACTAGAGAAGGACATGAGTGTGCATGTGTGTACGGTAAAGATAATGAAATATAAGATATATATCTAGAATGTGTAATACAAATACCATGTACAAGTAAATGCAAGTAAGGGTAAAAGAAACCAAGATATGCAACATGTTGTGGATGGATGGAATGGAATGCAATATGAATGGTAGGATCCACGTGCCCCCTAAGTGAATGGAAGTGTATGCAATGAAGTTCATTTAGTTTTCCCCCTCAAAGAGTCAAGAATGAACCATAAATGAGAGTGTGTCATCAGGAAATGGTCGAAGTGTGTGTTGTGTCTAACACATTGTGATGAGCGTGCAATGATGACATGTGACATAGATGAGATGTACGTGAACCTATAGCCTAAGTGTATATCATGAAAAAATGATCAAAGAAGTGATGATTTAGCCTAAAAGCATATATCACTAAATGATTAACAGAGTAAGTGATGAGAACGCAAGAGTAGACAATGATGTGCCCTATGGTGTATATCACAACCAGATGAATAGAAGGAGTAGTGATGTAGTGTAAAGATTATACTACTACAAGATAATAAATCTTGTGACCATGTAGCCTATGACAGATGTCACTATGAGAAGGTAGAAAAAGTGACCATTTATCCTATAGTGTATGTCACTAACCTAGTAATGTGGTATGATGATCATGGGATAATGTTGGGGTCCATTTGTGATGTATACCCTCAACAGCTTCAATATGGACCGTGAGATCGAGTGCGTCATAGGGTAGTGAGTGTAGTGCATATGAGTAGATGTGTGTAGTATATGCAATGATGAGAGATGAGCATGTGATGTGTAATATGTGGAAGCATGCAATGTATAATACCCTAAGTATAGACGTATGTGTGATGAATACTAGTATATTGTGTAGACTAAGTATAGAATGTAGGATGTAGGGTGAGTAGTATGTAATGATAGAATTATAGACAATAAGAGTGTGACACATATATGATGAATACTAGTAGGGTGTGTACAATATGTATGATGTGTAGATGCACAATGATCAAAATGATGTAGACTAAATGAAGTATGATGCAGATGAACCATCCTTGTCCCTTGTGATAATGCTAGATGGATGCCAATAAATCTCTTTGATGGATGAAATCTTCGGTTGAGTAGTAGTGCTTAGTGCTTGGTCCCTCATTATTGTCTCATAACTTTGTATTTATATGGTTCTCTTGTTCTAATTTCATAATTAACCTTGAAGAGGCCGACCACTAAAAAGATAGAAATCTCAAACATCTAGAAAGTTCCCAAAAGATGGCGGGAAAGTTCAAAAGGACCGGGTGCCCTAGATGGGACCATGACACCCGGGTGTTCCAAGTAGAAGCTAGGCACCCTAGTAAGAGGAAAAAGATGACATTTGTCAATACAGATCAAGAAAGTGCATACGAAGGTCGATAGTGATGACATAAAGTAAAATAAAATGGCCAAAAGACATGTGTTAACTAGTACTTTCTTCACTCAAAAACCATATGAATAGTAGTATGAGAGTGGGGCTAAATAATACCTAAAGTGCATGATTTAGTGACTACAAAACATAAGATGTAATAATTAAAAAGTTCATTCAAGTTCCTTGATTCAAAAATTCAAACACTCAAATGTAACTTGAGGACCATTGTTAGAAATAAAACGTCCAAGAAATGCTTCTTCCATATCAAGATAAGTACTAATAGATCCACTATTCAAATGATGAAATCAATGAGAAGAAATATCGGTAAGGCTTTGAGGAAATGGTTTAAGAAGTAATCTATCATTAGAATGTGATTTCATAGCTAATCTAACAACCTTAAGATGCAGCTAAGGATTACATGTATTATCAAAAAGTTTAAAGGTAGGAAAAGTAAAACCCTTAGGTAAAGGTTGAATTGTAAATATTTTTAGGAATAGGATTGTCATGAAGTGAATTATTATCATTGCTAGCATAATAGGCCCTACTCTCAAGGGTAAGGGTGTGGATCTTATTTTGTAAATCACCTACAACATGCATAAGAGAAATAACTTCTTGGGGAGGAATGGCATAAACATTAAGGGGTTGAATCTTGCCATTATAAGTAGCCATAGAGCACTATTGGGTTGAAATTCAACTTTTGGATCAACAAGTGGAAAACTAGGAATAGAAACATGGGAAGAAGAATCAATAGGAGAATTTTTCACACTTTTATCAACAAGTTTAGTAGAAGAAGGAATACAAGAAATATGTACAATATCCTTATAATCATCATTTTGTATACTATTTTTTGAAACATTAAGAGTAGAAACACATGCATCATGAACTTTTACATAATTTAACACATTATGAGAAAAAAATGAGTACTAACATCATTAGGAAGCACACAAGAGGTGGAGGAAGAAACCGACGCCATCACCTATGAGAAATGGTGTTGGCCAAGGATGTTAAATGTCATGCAAAATTAAAAAAGGTGTTATAGATCAAGAAAATGGATGACCAAAGTGTCAAATGGTGAGATGCAAGTAAGGTGTCGAGTGCATCTCGGGGGTTCATTTTAAGAAGCCTTTGGTAAATTGGAGGTGGAAATTCCCCGGTGAATATAACTAGAACCAATTTCGATAGAAAGGTGAATTTTCCAGATTTTAAAGTCAAATTTTTTCCCGTCGCTTTCTTAAGGGGGAGTACTCAACATTGTTTTGGTGTTGTGTGACAACAAGGTTTGCTATCAAATGACACCAAAAATGCTTCTATTTTTTCAACCATCTGTAACCCCCTTATCACTCGTCAATAACACTCTTTTTCACCCACCTATAACCCTCCCTTGTCACGCGTCAACAACCCTCTTGTCACGTGTCAACACCTTCTCTTGTCGTGACGTTAACAATACTATATTGTCACCCGTTTGGAAATGAAATTATTCCTCGTCATGTGTGAGTGACATTGTCTTGTCACAAGTCTATAATAACTAGTCTGAGACACCGATCCACACTTTTTATGCTTGTAATTCACAAGTAATTTAGACGATACTTCAGTAAGTTAGTAGTAAGTTAGTAGTATACTACTAGGTGAATTACCTAGGTTTATATAGGAGTAGTTTTCAATGGTAGGTGAAACCAAATCCCTAAAAAACATTATACTAGAAATTTTAGGTGAACCCCATCATTCATACCCCGAGGGGCATCGTTAATCTTCATCCCCCATATTTATCACACTAACATATTACAATCACGTTCCATTATCATGTCAACAAATATTAAAATTACACATGTTATCTATCATCATTCACACTACACATTTTTTCTATCATTATCAACATCATAGTATAAGTCTACATCAATAAACATGAATGATATATAACAAATTACATACATTATGAAAATAATCCCTAAATCATACATCACCACTCACATTATGACACTAATACACAACAAAATAAAGTCATCATATATCAATAAAATCTATCTATAAATATATCGAATATGTTCATCATTACAAAAACATACCATCACCTGGGGCAATGTGCCTACATCAAATACAACAAAAAAATCAAATCTCATCATCACTACTACTCTCAGTGCACTGAAAAAACCATAGAAAGTGACACATCACCACTAACTCTATGTCTCTAGTCATGACTGGATACCTCTCAACCTCGCCTCCGCAGAGTGTAACCTTGGTCGAATGCTCTACAAAATGATGTTGTAACTTAACATATTACAAACACATCTTTCCCTAAGGGACCACCACCCATTGTATCTCTAGATCTTCAAGTCTCCTCACGGGCCTCATCTCTCTTGATCAATAGGATTGTGCATGTGGCTCCTACTATGGCCACTAGCTCAAATAAATGGGCATGCATGCCCATGATATCATCTACACACTTTAGTATCCTCTACATGCCAATACATCGGTAGGCACATTCCACGTCATTTTGCGGATGGATTTGTCTATGATCAAGGACCAATATGCGTCATCTATAAAAAAATCTAACATCATACATTATCCACTAATAATATCCACATAAACACATGATAAAACATACAACACAACTATAGATACTCATGTTACGCTCTAGTCTCTGTTATAGGATCACGAGAATCTATTTTCCCTCTCTCCTCCTCCATGTGCTACTCCCTCTTCTTCTATGAGTACAAAAATAGGAACACCCATCTATGTATTTCCCACCATGCTTGGTATGCCTTGGTGCACCCTACATCATTCCCATCTACAAGCTCTATCACAAGATCTACCTCATCCGGCCCTAGGGGCACTAGATGCTCTGCAGATGCAGCCTCGGTCTAGCTTCGACCTTCCATGGTGATTTAATGGCTCTCACCCATACATATGGCTCTGGGGGCACATCTTGAGCCATGCCAAACTGTCTAGATACCATCTCACCCTAAAATAGCTCGGTCACTCTTGGAAACTTGTCCTCTAACCACATAGTCCTCTGAATACACCGTAACTCAATGCGTCCTCGGTCCATCCCCATAGTCTTGGTATGGTCGCCATATAATTGTCTCAGGCCCCATAAGATCTATAAGTTCTCTATAGGTATCTGTATCCAATCTCCGTCCACACACACCAACCCATCTCCTAGTATATATATCGTGTCTTTCCCACTTTTCTCTAAGAACTCTTACTGGCCTCAACACTACTATGTGCTCATAGGCCCACACATGTAATAATTTTATAGCTCCTATACCACCTATGTAATCCTCCTGGGTGAATCTGTACAAGTCTTTGTATAGGTGGGCTAACACACAATGTGCCCATACATATCTAGTAACCTCCTCCTCAATATGTCTCGCATATTATATAAGATTCCCACACAACCTCCCTTAACAACAATAGATGGCGCAATGAAAACTGTAATGAACTTCCGCAAGTGTGGAACCCCATATCTAAAAACATCATCCAAACTGATATGGGCCTCACTAGGTACTTGAGTCCCCACAAAATACCACCTCATATCTCACATCTACCTCTCCATATTCTCCACCACCATGACATGTACCCTATCTCACCAACAACCAAAAACCTCAATATATGATACACATCCTCCAATGTAACATTTATCTCCCCCGAAGGTAACTGTAATGTACACATATTTTCCAACCACCTCTCGCAAAGAGCTATCAACATAGGCATATTATGGGGCACATCCCCCATCCATGTTATGTGTCACAAGCTGGCACGGTCCATAACATCCCAATCATCATCTGAAAACCTAGCCCAAGAAAAGTACTCAAATGACAACCCGTATGGAATTCCCTCAAGTGGATATCCCTCTACATAACACAAAGAAACAACAAACACAATGTTAGAAAACTATATAAATTCAAACACACTCGCTTAAATAATTACTACGGATCCATAACCACATTTACATCATTCTAGACTAAATACACCCTCTCTGGACTTGGGCACCCAGAAGCAATACTAGGGTGCCCAAGAGTAGGACACCGATGTCCGGTTTAAATGCTCCTCACGTCCCGAAGGCCATTAGCGCCTTCACCACTCTTGTCTAGGTCTAAAATGTCGATTACAATACAAATAAAAAAATTTCAAAACCGCAACAAAACAACTATAACGCACATTTTTGGAAAAACCTTGCACTTACCAACTCCACCATTACCCGTGTTTCCACTACGGTCGCCACCATCTCAAATCAGATAGGTCATGTTACTCTCTCTTATGACATCTTTTCACACTTAGTGTTCACTCTCACAACTATGTAAAAGACAAATGAAGTGGCTAATCACCTTTTCACCTTCTTACTTATAGTTACTTTACATCACCTACTTTACTATGGTCATTATTTCATGACTATTGTCTCAACTAATACACATTACATGATTTTCATCATATCTTGAGTGTTTCTACACCGATTTACACCCCATTTGTGGCATTATTTTTAGAATTCTACCTACAATCGTATTATACATGTTATGTGCATGTTATCTATCCTCGACGTTATTTTATATCTAATCTATACACATTTTGGTGATTTCTATCACATTCTATCTATTTCATGCTTACTTTTGGCTCAAAGCATTTGTACTTATCATTACTTCCCCTTTCACCAAAATGGGGGCATACTATTGGGGTCATCCTATAATTCCCCTTGCATCATCATGTGATCAATCAACACTATTAATTCTTCATTTTCAAACAAATACTAATCCAACATACAACATTGCATCGTTAATCCCCCTAATGACCTAATCTGGGGCCAAAAACATATAATTTCTCTATGCGACATTTCATCACTTCCCCCTAATGACCTAACATGGGGATAGAAGCATAAAATATTTCCATGCGACTATTCACCAATTTATATTGATTCCCCTAATGACCTAACATGGGGGAAACTAGCGTAAAATATCTCTACGAGTAACCAATAAAAACAATCAATCAACGTATTAAAAATTTTAACCATCGAAATCATACCATCCAATCAATACAATACACCAAAATCGGCCTCCTAGATGACCTAATTTGGGAGATTACATTTATTAATTTCCCAAATGACCCAACTTGGGAAGTTATTCTATATTTGGAATTTTATCTTAGAAGCCATCATATATTTCACATTTAATTCCATATGACCTAACTTGGAAGCTATCACATTGTTGCGACACCTATGGAGTCGGGGCAAGAGTGCCTTTCCTTTACCGCTCCTATATGGGTCAGCTTGTCCGATTGAATTATTTGGATCCAAAACCACAAAATGTTTAATTTGAGTATTTTTGTAGCTCCTAGATATTGAGGATGTAGATAGAGGGTGGAAAATAATGCACATTTCTCCCTACACTCTTCCTCCGGCATTCCAATCAATTTTTTTGTATACACGCGTTTGGGTTGGGACCTGATCACTCCCTACCCCATCACCATCATCAATCTCAAAATCATCACTCTCATCTAGTGCACTTCATGATTCCTTTACATCTCTCATTACACTACATAGATCAACACGCTATGTGGTTCATTTGGCATGCTTTTATACCACATCTGCGTTGCTCTACTAGAGCATGGGATTCTCCTGGATTCTCTCGTGGTACACATCTCTATCTAACTTTTTTTTACCAAGTTTTCCACTCACCAACATAAATTGGGGAAAATTTCATCACTAAATCATGCACTTTCTATTATTATTATATCACTAATTATGTTGTTTTATATATGGCTCTTGTGTAAGAAAAGTATTCACTAATGACCCATCTCGTAGTTTAGTCGTTAGTCTTTTCCATTTATTTTTGGTCTTACACAATCGTCATTCATTTCTCGCACATAGTTACGTCGTCTCAAGAGCTCCTATCTATCAGTTCTCACACAGTTGTCATCTCTAGTCTTTGACTAGGGCGCTCGAGAAAGGATTAGGGCACTTGGTGTGACCTGGTCCCACTTCAGGTGCCCCGGTCTCCATCACACTTGAATTTATTTTATTATTCAAGGTCAGTCTTTTCAATTTTTCTCGCATCTCCCTAAGCACTAGTCGGCATCTCGGGTCATTAGTGTCAAAATTTGAGAAAGATATCCCTATATAAACACAACATACATATCATTATATGGGTGGACTATTCTACTAAAGGGAATAACTACTACATAGGAAAAGTGTCTACATTTGGGCATCTATTTTACATCACACCGCATAGGAAAGGCTAAGTCTATTCCACTCCATCCACCATCTTGCATTTTATCTAGTTATTTTTCCAATATCTCGCATCGTTGATGCTAGGGCATCCTTAGCACGTGTTTACACACACAATCACATAGAACTACATTTGTTCTGAGATGTACTACAACACTTAGTTGTAAGCCCACCATTGTGGCCACTAAGGTCAATCTGACCCCTTCATATGTATCATTCATTTTTCGGAATTTGATGCTTTGTTTGGGGTTTTACTTGATCATTCTTCAATGTGATTTTACAATGACACCAACGAGCTTAGTGTGACATTAGTGCAACCAAAACCAAGGGTTATAAAGACTTAGCGACCATATCCCGAACCAGATCCGGACTGCTCTATAGACCAAGGCATCTATATTGCAGGACTAGGGCACCATTGGTACCCTCATCCTTCCCCAAGCATAGTAGTCCAACCATATCTACCACTTTTGCAACTTTTTGAGGCCCGTCATAGTACTATGTTTTGGCATTTCAACATCCTTCCTGGTCCCGCTAACTCAAGCTAGGTAAGTACATTTTAGGTTAGTACATCATCCCTCCTATTTCATTTATTTTAGTTTATTTAAAATATCAAACAAATTAATTAGCATTATATTTTTATTTATTTCAATTATCTACATTTACATTTTAATTAGATTAACTATAAAATTCATATTTTAGTTAATCGATTAGAGAATTGTGCCAATATTGTTACTACACACCTTATATCAATATGAGAGAGTGAAGCATGCTTAAGCTTATCTCTTGTAGTATAGAGGAGAAGATCAATATGAGTGGGATTATTTTGTAAGAAGTGATTAATGTGTTGTACTTCATCATTAGGGAGATCATGAGGGTAAGTAACAAGGTTGTTATTGGAACCTTCACCTGGGATAGGATGAACATTGACGATAAGGACAACATTAGTAAAAATACTTTTTGCGAGATAGGAACTTACAAAGCAGTGTCAATGTTTCATTGATTAGACTAACCAAAACATAGTAATATATCTTAGTGGAGGAGGATCAAGAACCCCTAGGTTGAAGGAAATGATTATATAAGAGTTGAGGGTTGATCATGATGAGAGATAGGAAAATAGCTACAACACCAAGAACCAAAAAAAGATCATAAGTTATCCTTAAGGAAGCTAAGAACGATGGTAAGATCAAATCATGAGAGTAGTTCACCAAAATGTTTACACCCTATAACTAGATTTAATATGAAACCTTATTATTTTAGTTAATTATGTAAACTAAAGGATGTAAGGGTTAACAAGATGAAACTATTCTAATTTATTGACCTCTAATGTAATAGACAAAGAGATCGAAAAGATCATTTGATGATTTATTCACAACGACCAAATATTAGTTTTATACATGCTTAGATAATGCTTTATTTCACATGCCTCATCGAAAAGGAATAACAAGAGACGGGAGGTGGAAAGATCGGGTGGAGGAGATGAAACATCCCCACAAATAATGTATTAATATTTTATAACATTCCCCCTTAATACATTGTTTTTACAAATGTACCTCAAAAAATTAAAATTTCACCTTGCCAAGAGACTTGGTGAGTATATCTGCAATCTGGGCATCCATCACAGCGATTGGAGCTGGATGTGGTGGTTCAAAATTTGTTCTCAAATGTAATGACATTTGACCTCAATGTGTTTTGTTCTCTCATGGAAAACTAGATTTTTCACAAGCTTTAACACACCCTGATTGTCACAATGAATGATGGGAGGATTTTCTTTAGGAATGCCCATATCTCGAAAAAATACATCATAACCAAATTGCTTCACACACAGCTCCTCATGTGGTGCGATACTCTACCTCAGTGGATGAGAGAGAAAAATATTTTGTTTCTTACTTATCCACGAGATAGGTCCAGACCCAAGATGAAAAATATAACATGAAGTTGATTTCCTATCATCAACAGATCCAACATAGTCCGAGTCTGTATATCCTTGCAAGAAGAACTGAGAGTTCTTTTGATACTATAGACCATAGTCAACTGTACCTTGGACATATCTCAATACATGCTTTTCTATTATCCAGGTGAAATTTCTTCGGATCCCTCATGAATCTAGAAATATATCTCAAAACAAAGCACAAGTCTGGTCTGGTATATGTCAAGTAAATGAGACTCCCAACAATCTATCTATAGAGAGTACCATCTACTTGAGGTGAATCTTGCAACCTAGAGAGTTGCAACCTTTTTCCATAGAAGTGGACATAATTTTAAAATATAACATGCCATACTTTTCTAGGAATGTCTTGGTGTATTTCATCTGAGAGATGAAAATATGATTATTCTTCTCGCTATATCGCCAAGCCAATATAATAGTGAGGTAGCCCAAAATCTATCATGTCAAAGGATTTCTTCACATCTTCGACGAGATTTTCTGAACTCCCTGTGATCATAATATCATCTACATACAAAACCAAGATGAAAATATCTCTACCTATCTTTTTGATATACAAATTTGAGTCAAAGGGGCTACGAGTGAATCCATGCTTGCAATAGGTGATCATCTATTTTTATGTACCATGCCCTAGGTGCTTGTTTAAGTCCATAAAGAGACTTAATTAGACAACATACCTTTTGAGGATTCTACTAATCAACAAATCTATTTGGCTGGGTCATGTATACCTCTTATTTAAGATCACCATTCAATAAATCACTTTTTACGTCCATCTGTTGAAGTTTCCATCTCATTTTGTCTTTGCTTTAGTGCACGACAACTCTAATGGTTTTGATCTTTGCAGTGGGTGCAAAGGTATTATCATAATCAATTCCTTCCTTTTGAGCATAACCCTTTGCAATGAGTCATGCTTTGTACTTTTCGATAGATCCATCTGTCTCATATTTTGTTATGAAAAATCCACTTGCAGCCAATGGACTTCTTTCCTACAGGTAGATCAACAAGTTCTCATGTCTGATTTTGAATCAAGGAGTCATATTATGCATCCATGGCCTTCTTCCACTCGAATGAATGAGTGCCTCACAAACTAAATCAGGTTCTATGCTATCAACTACTAAACTCATGTGTATGATATTTACCTCATTTCTCACTGTCTTCTCATACAAACTCCTAATGAAGTGTCTAGAAGAGATTTTAGGTGGGAGTTTCTCATGGTGCTTTAGACCCACTTCAGATGCTGACGTTGTTTCTGATGTGAATAATTGATTTCTAAATTCCCAAGATCAATGAATAACTCTCCTTGCAGCTCATCCTTCTTCTTTGAATAATCCTCATGCTCATCATCTAGATGTGTGAGAAATCTATGAGAGGAGGTTGGTGCTGAATCTTCCTTTTGTGGAAATGATTCAAATGATGACTCGTCACAAAAAACATATCTACTCTCATATATCTTTTTGTCTCAGGATCCATGAAATGATATGCTTTTGAGGTTGTATTGTACCCCAAAAATATGCACTAGCATGTTTTTGGATCAAGTTTCTTCCTCTTCTTATCTAAAACATGCATATATGTAGTACATCCAAATAATCTCAAATGAGAAATAGAAGGTTTACGATTACTCCATACCTCTTCCAGTGTCTTGTCCTTCAAGATCTTGTTAGGTCCCCAATTCGAAGATATACAATAGTCTGTACTACTTCCACCCAAAATCTATTCTCTAACTTTACAGTGTAAAGAATGCAACGAGCCATCTCCATGATAGTTTGATTGCGACATTCTACAATTCCATTCTGTTAGGGAGTATAGGGGCAGTCAGTGTTGTGTGATGTTGTGCTCCTTCAAGAATGCTAAGAATTTCTTTGAAATGAATTCCCCCTCGATCTGAGTGGAGGACAAGAAGGGGCTATCCCATCTGTTGAATAACTCTTTGATAGAAGGTCTAGAAACATATAAATGCTTCGCTCTTCTTTCAAATAAATAACACCCAAGTCTTGCGGGAATAATCATTAGTGAAAAAATGGAAGTACTGAAACCCATTAAATGAGGTAGGAAAGGGTCCACATAGATTAGTATGCATGACCTTGAGATGGTTCTTGGCATGGAATGTACTTGACTCAAATGGATCCCAATGTTGTTTTCCCACCGACATCTAGGAAAAAGAGGTAATGACTGAGAGAGAGGAGGAAGTCCTCGTACCATCTCCTTCAAACTGAGATGATAGAGGGAGATGACAGAAATATGTCCATACCAATAGTGCCGAGTTTAGTGGATTCCACCATGGAGGTAGATAACATAACTACAAAGGATGAAAATACATCTAATGCAAATAAATGATCCTTTAAAAAGCTCTAGCAAGTATCATACCTTCTTTAGATATCAAACATGATTTGATGCCATTTTGAACCAGAACTCCACCTTGAGCTTGTGATTCAACAAATGAGAGACAAATAGGAGATTTTTGGTCAAGCTAGGGACATAGAGCACCTTCATGAGAGTACATCTTCTTGTCCCAAGAGGAATGGTCACATTGCCTATTCCTTCTGCTACATACTCCTTGTTGTTTATAATTCGAGACCAATCTCTAGTGGGTCGATCATTCAATGAATCAAACAACTTTCTATCACCCATCATATGCTTGTTGGCACCTGAATCAATCAACCAAACATTATTTGATGGTTGTGATGTTTGGGAGACTAGAACCAAATCATCTTTGTGTGCACTACAATGTGCTAATTCTAGGACATCTTCATCCGAGTCGAAACATCTTCATCTAAGTCATCATTTGGCTGGGCTGCGACATGTCCTTTCTACTTCTTTTTGTGAGGATGCCACTTGGATTTCTTTAAATAACCTCACCGGATGTGCTCTCATCTCGAGAATTGCTATGTGTGTGACCATTATACCAAAAAAAAATTGTATTGTGCATATTTGTGGTGCAGATGTGACACCACCAATTCACCTTTTGATACTTCTACTTGTGTTGTGGATTCTATGGTTTCTTCTCTTGTTTCCCCTTGTGAGAATTCCGACTATTCTTCGCCTCGATATTAATGCTTTGTCCTTAAACTCTTCTTACACTATCTGAATGGCTTCTTCATGTTGCTGAAATTTTACTAGTTCGGAAAAGCTCACTCCCTTTTGTGTGATGGTCAATTTGGAGATGAATGTCCTAAAATGGGATGGAAGATCTCACAATGTTATTGGGACAAACAACTTATCTTTGACCTCTTATCTCGAGTGTGAAAAACTATGCTCATAGTTCTATCGCACGATGCAAGAATTCTTCCACTTTCTCGCCTTCTTGCATATTCATGCTATGAATATTTGACTAGAGAAGTGGAATTTTGTAAAATTATTTGCTTCATAGATCGTGGAAAGAGTATCCCAAGACTTCTTATATGTTTTCACATTCCAAATGTGTGGCTCCACCTCATCGAATATGCTTAGTATGATCAACATCAAGGATTTTACATCGACCTTGTCGTACTTCGTTCATTCATCTGCGTCAATGGGTCAAGTGAGTGTGCCAGTGAGGATATCCTAAACATCTTTAAAGAGAAGAATGGTCTTCATATTTGTCTTCCACATAGAAAAATTCAGCCCTTTCAAGAGTTGGGCATCAGATAACAATATTTTTGGAGCAGACATGATGTCAAAATCAAAATTTTATTATTTTATATTTTTTTAAAGGTACAATACCTTATAGATGAACGATAAAATGAAGGTTTTCTCGATAAGCTCTTGTAGTGAGATGTAAATTCTTGTGTAGATGTTCTATCTCGCGTTCGTCATCTATTTCGTAGCCTTTTTCAAGCTCGGGCGAACCTTCTTAGCTTGGCATCAGTATGTCAAACCGAACTACTCCGGTAGTCCTTAATGCACAATCTCCTCAAATTGTGAATTTTCGATGTTACGAAGGGTGTTGAGTAATGAAAAATATAATCTAGTGCTTTGTTCTTGGATTCTTAGTGAAAATTCACCTTGCGTATTACTCACAACGCTACTCTCAACATCTAGAATGTGTGACATATTCTTCTCGTGTCACTTTTATTCTTCATGTTTTGCACCACTGGTTCTCCTTCTAATCACCGTGCAACAACGAAATTAGAAATCTTTGCCTCACTTTAATAGGTTTATAACGTCAAAACGTGAGGGGTTTCATTATTCCCTTCATTTGATCAACTTCGTGTTGATTTCATATTCAAACCAGGGGTGTGTCTAAAGCTATATGCAACAAGAGTAATCCTATTGATCTAGTAGTTGACTGTAGTTATTTTTGTATTTTCTGGGGATCTTTTCAATGTCTTAAGGACTTCTTGGTAAAAACCTTATTTAAATCATACTATGAATTTTTTTTTGAAAGGAAACACACTTTACGAATGGAAATAAACACACTTGCTTTTGGAAAATAAACATACTTGCTTTTGGAAGTAAACACACTTACTTTTGAAAATAAACACACACAACTTAGAGTGCTTAAAAATTGTTGCAAGAAAAATAAGAATCTATCTAAACACCTGCAGGAACGAGTATACAACAAATTCTAACTAGAAGAACTAAAAGTGATATAGAATTAACATATCTAAACTATTTGATTAGGAAATATAAATACCAAATAGAAAAATATCCTGGTCCTTGGGGATGGGCCCTTGCTCCTCCTTGAATCAAGATTTAACAACTTAGAATTCTCTCAAACAAGAATGGCTATTTATTGATAAAACATTCGGTATTACAAAACGTACTGGATCTATGTACTTATTCTCTATCTATATATATCTTCTCTGTTCTATCTCCATATATTTATCTACTACCAGCTTATATATACATTTACAATCATAGATGTCTCTATGATTATGATAAAATCGAACCATGCCCAAGATAGATGCTAACTTTCGGATTGTGGCTGATCAGACAATTGTAAGATAACTATCCCTGGATCTGCAATCGGAAATATTCTCATCCTTTCCTGATTGAAAGGGTTGTTGATGCTAAATCATTGGATGTGGTTAGAATAGATAAACTTCCATTGGTTAGAACTTCAGAGAAGTTCTAGAACCATAGGAAATCGTTAAGGATCAAAACCATGAGAGTTCCGTGGCTATACCCAGGAGTTCTGGAACTAAGTCCGAAAAGTTTGAAACTAAATATTGGAGTTTTGAAACTAAGTCTGAAAGTTCTAGAACTAGGTGATGACTGTGTAATGGAGTTCGAAACTAGCTTGGAAGTTCCAGCATAAGGCTTGTATTGGAACAGATGCTATCGAAAACATGTTGAACGCTACATACTTCATTTCTTCGACCGATTATACCTTTTATTACAAAACTGAATTTCAAACACACTTCGTCAGAATTTTAGAGCTTTTAAATGTTAGAATCAAAATCAATCAAAAGACAGACAATTACATCCTAACTCATATCGATCAAATAAAAGTCACAAAATGCAATCAAACTTAAAAAAAGGAGAGTAAGATGAGATCATTTATCATACATTTAACGGGCATATTCTGACCTCATCATTTCCCTTGAACTTACTTGTTTGTAAGTCCCTTTACAAACTTCATTCTTCAAAAGTGGGGTTATATGTTCAATTCCATTTGATTGCTTAGATCAAATGGCTGAAATTGGATCTTCCAATGCTTAAACTTAGAGGTATTGTACCCTACTCCTACTTCAATTTTCCTCTGCCACTCTTCAAATTGAGTAGGATCTTGAGGTTCTCTGTTTTTCCAAGGAGACATGGGGGTGAGAAGTAGAGGGGCCTTGTTTGCATTCCCATCCATATTTTCCTATAGGTCTCATTGATATGAGGAATTATTGTGCATAACGCTTTTGCTCTTTCTAAACTCCAGATCAGATTTGTAGGGGATATTACTTCCCTTCTTCTCAAGGAAACCGTAAGAAGTTCCCACCTTTTCGATCATCCCTCATAAATATCTTCAAATTTCTCCTCCTCATAGGAGGTAAAGCTATCAATACTTTTTGTAAGCTAGAAAAATAATGTGTCTTGAATCATTCATCAAAGGCATGAGTTCTAAAATGTATGAAGAAGGCAGAAGGTTTACCATAGTGAGATCTCATGCAGAGACCAGTTGAGCTAGCTTTCAATAAAAACTCAGAATCCCTTTCCTTTCATGCAATATGGTTTTGTAGAATAGAGACAAATGCATTGAGCTGACTTTCCCCCACATACAAATTGATCATAAATCCTGTGTTTTTCTCTAGCATCAAATTACAAAGATAGAATTCACATAGAAGATTTTTCTACTCAGGAATGGCTAAAGAATAAGCTGTCATGAATTCAAATTCATCTTTTAGTTCATGTGGAAGTCCACATGCAATCCTTGACAACTTCCAGTGAATGAATTGTTCTTCTAAAAACACACTATATGCAGGAGAGGGCCTCCTATAGGAAAGCAATTTTTCACTCATAATGCAGACCATATGTATTTTTTCAAGACATTTATATTTGTTTCCTTCTTCCTTATAAAACTTTTCTTCCCACTCTTTTCTTTCCTTCTTTTCTTCTTCCATCTTGGTCTTCAAATCTTCATTTGATGTTTTAGCTTCTCTCCGAGTTACTCTGTTTGTCATTTCATAGTTTTTGAGTGGCAAATAAGTTAACTTAGTCTATGCAGAGACTGTGGACACAACATTTTATTTTATGGAAGTTTGACATTCTTTCCTCTTTCTCTATCGCTTGTTTTTAATTACCGATAATTCCTCAATCCTAACTGCAGCCGAGTTATTAGCTCTCCAATGAGCTTTTCCCTCTGTTATAATTTGAGTTTGAGGAAATCCGATTCCTCATCCTTTTCCCTGATAATGAGCTCTGCTCTAGACAAGAACAAAGCCTATTTAACCTAATGTCTTTCTTCTTCCTCTGAAATTACTTGAGGAGTTGATAATTCTTCTTCTATCAAAGGAAATTTACATTTTCATCTCCAAGATGCCAACTCTTCCTCTTCATGTGATAATACTAATGGTTCAGCCAATTCTTGAAAATCCTACTCCTCAAGTCTCTCATCTCCTTTGTCCATCTCAGCTTGGCTTGGTTCAGGAGGAGTCATGGCCATGCTGCCCAAAATATCAACAGCTTCTTTTTCCATCTTTTCCTATTCACTCCTTCCCTCTGGGGTTTCCCTTGACCTCTTATGAATTTTCCTTCTTTGGGGAATTTCAACATGCCCAATAGTGGATTTACTTCTAGAGCTTCTTCTTAATTTTGTTTCTTGCTCTTGCACAGGTGAGCTATCACCATCAAAGACAAATATTAGCTCCCATGTAGCTATTGCAGAAGAAGGAATTTCCTTCAAAGGCACAGAAGGCTCTGTTGTTTTGATCTTTCTCACAGATCTTCTTCTTTTTGGTATATTCTCTCTTCCCACTTCCTTCTGTTCTTCTACAGGGGCATCAATTTCCAAATTAGTTGAAGGAGAAAATGGAGCTGGTATTGTCCTTCTGATAATATCATGGTTTTTCTTAAACTTCCCAAGGAACTTTTCCCAAATTTCTTCTCCATTTTTCTTTGACAGAAAATGGTGTTGGCATACTAAATGAACTAACCCATGATGCTTGATTGTCCCAACACCCCAGGAATACCTTTGGGCCATGGTCTGGATAGAATAAAAAAGAAACCCTAGAAGGTTTATTATGTATTCTGGTTTTATGGCTCTATATTTTAGATATATGAGCATCTTTAGGACTTATTTTCCTATAGACCCAAATTGACCATCACAGGTTAAATACTTCAGTATCCAAAATGCTACCCTATCAAAGGGTTTGGGAAAACTGGCCCTTCTGACCCCTTCTATGATTTTCTTTGTATTGTAAATGTATTGGGGTTCAGTTTCCCCTTCTTGTAGTAGGGTTTCAACCAGTTCTTTCAAGGTCCCTTTGGCAGGATGTGGGACATGCACAATTGGCACTCTAGACACATTACTTATTGTATTCACAGAAAAAGGAATAAAAATATTTCTCACCTTTGTCCTGGATTGCTCTAGGTTTATGAAAAATTCTCTTACTAATTCATCGTTATACTTTGAAATTTTTTCCAAGAACTCTAGCCATCCTACATGCTCAAAGATAGATGCCACTTCTTCATCCGCGAGTAGCTAGGAATCATCCTCTGGTTCTAATTTCTTTTAATCCCCATATCGACTCGAATTTTGTTTCCTTTGATTATGTGCAAATCGGCTGTAGGGATTCTTGATTAGCTGTGGAACTAACGATTTTATCTGCGGAACCTCTGTTCTTAGCTACGGAACCTTTGTTCTTTGTTGTGGAACACAAGCTTAATTTGTTGCTTCTCCCTCAAAATCTCTCTGCAACTTATTTCACTTGATTTTGCACTAATGATTACTCATGATAACTATGCCGCCACTTATTCCATCCAAATCATCTTCATGATTACTCACTTGTAATCATAATGTATAAATAGATGACTCATCATACCAAATTTTAAATCAAGTCTAATCACACATGCAAACTTTTAATCTAACCCTAAATAAGTTAAAAGATATAATTACCATCCTTGATGATGTAATCCTTTTGTTATGATGACTCATAATTCCTACAAGTGGAACAAAACACAGTTAGATAAGACAACTAGAATTCCAAAGAATTCCCTTTTATTTGAATTAGCCATAAGAGGAGGTCAACCGCCATTGCTGGTTTTCAATTGACCTCTAAGAGATTTTTATTTTTTTTTTTTTTTATTTTTGTATTTTTGTATTTTTTTTTTGGGAAGAAAATGCCATTTACTTGGTTTTCATTTTTCTTCCCTTTATTCTCGGATCTATTATCTAGTTATTTGATCATTTTAGAAGAGTGGGTTCTTCCATATGATCAATTCTTTATCTGCTTCAATCTTCCTCAAGAATTCATCCTTAGTAGGAGGCTTCCTATAGAGTTGTAGTCTATGTCCATTGACCAAGAGTGTTCTTCTCTTTGCCATCAATGGGAAGTAACCAAATAGAACCATTGTCAAATATTTTCTCAATCCGATAGGGTCCCAACCATCTGTTCCCAATTTTCCCTTGAATTGTTGGTACTTAGAATCAAACAAAGAATGCCCGAGTCTCCTACTTTGAATTGCCTTTTCTTGATATGTGTGTCATGCCATTGTTTCCTTTGATCTTGGATTATCTTTGTCTACTGAAGTGCTTCTATCCTCAATTCATCCAATTCATTGAGTTGAAGGATTATTTCCTTTTGAGCTGCATCCAACTCAATACCCACCTTAACTGTTGTCCTTAATGTCTGTAGTTCAAAATCAATGGGAAATAAGGGATTTTTCCCATAGACTAACTCATATGGTGAAAACCCTATTGTAGTTTTCCAAGTTGTATTATAAGCCCAAACAGCTTCAGGTAGTCTCTTTACCCAATCTTTTCTCCCAGCTTCAACTGTTTTGGTAAGGATGTTTTCCAATTCTCTGTTTGTTACTTTAGCTTGTCCATTTGATTATGGGTGATAAGGAGATGACTTCCTATGATTGATTTGGTAATACATTATGAAATCTTGGATCATATTAGACATAAATTGTGGTCCCTAATCTGAAACTATGCTCCTTAGTGCTCCAAACTTTACCATAATTTTGTTCCAAAGGAAATCAGCAATGCTTCTTCATGGCATTTGTCAATGCCTCGCACTTCGCCCACTTTTTCACATAGTCGGTACACACAAGAATATATTCGTTTCCTTGTGAAGGAGGATTAAAGGGACCAAAAATACAATTCCCATCTCTCAAATGGTTCAATCACTACTTGAGGTTGAAGAGGCATTTCATTGGTGAAAGTTTGTTGTCCCATCCTTTTACAAGGATCACACCACTTGATATATCTCTTCACATCCTTGTACAAAGATGGCCAATAATAACTAGTGCTAAGTATCTTATGAGTTGTTATTTTCATTGAATAGTTTCCTCCACTTGGTTCATCATGACATGCTCTGAGGATGTCAAAGATTTCATCTTCTCTTACACACATGCGTAAAACAAAATTAGGACCACATTTAAATAGCATTCCATTTAACCATTTGAATTGTGCACTGGTTTTGATTAACTTCTTTATTTTTTTCTTAGTGAAAGAAGGAGGAAAATTCCTATTGCAAGATAATTTTCCATATCAAAAAACCATGGTGTACTTGCTGAAATAGCAAATAGTTGTTCATCTGGAAAGTTATCCTTGACTAGATCTTACTCCCCTGTAGTGGTTAGTCTTGACAAAAATCAGCTACCACATTAGATTTACCTGGATTGTCCACAATGGTAATATCAAATTCTTGTAAAATTAATAACCATCTAATTATTCTTCCTCCAACCACTGGTTTGTTCATTAAATATTTAATTGTTGAATGATCTATGTGTACAAATATTTTGTACCATGTAATGTAATGTTTGAATTAATTGATTGCATAAATCACAAAGAAGAAATTCTTTTTCGGTGGTGGTGTAATTCTTTTCAAAGGGGAGTAAGATTTTTACCGAGATAATAAATAGCATACATTTTTCCTTCTTCATCTTTCTATCCCAAAACTGCACCAATGGAATTATTTAAGGCATTTGTTTGGATATGAAATGGCTTTTCCCAATTAGGTCCTCTCAATATTGAGGCAGAGATTATTTTTCTTTAATTTCTTCAAAACCATGCCGACACTTTTCATTCCAAAGAAATTCACATTCCTTGGTTAGAAAATTAAACATGGGGGTAGCAATTTTACGGAAATCCTTGATAAAGCACCTATAATACCTAGCATGTCCTAGAAATGACTTGATATCTGTGAGGGTATGAGGAATAGGTAAATTTGAAATGATCCTAATTTTGTTTTGATCAACCTAAATTCCTCTTTTTAAAATATGGTGTCCTAATAAAATCCCCTCATCAACTATCATTAACAATCTTGTTAACAATTTGTCCAGATTTCTCAAAGCATCATCAAATGTATCTCTATGTATAGTGAAGTCATCCATATATACCTCAACACAATCATTTGTTAGATCAACAAAGATTGCAAGTACAGATCTCTGGAAAGTTACAGGAGCATTGCATAAGCCAAATGGTAACACCCTATAGGCAAAGGTACCCCATGGCAATGTAAATGTAGTAATGTATTGATCTTGACAACTCGATTTGATTGTATCCACTAAAGCCATCCAAGAAGGAAAAGTTCTATTTACGAAGGTTGTCTAGGACTTGATCTATGAATGGTAAGGGAAAATAATCTCTCAATGTGGCTTTGTTCAGTTCCCTATAGTCAACACATATTATCCATTTTCTGTTATTTTTAGGAACAATTACAAGAGGAGATATCCATTGACTATCTGAGATAGGGTAGATAAAACCTACTTGTAATATTTTTCAATTTCTTGTTTGACTATATCCTTTAAGGCTAGGTTAATCCTTCTCTAAGGATGCCTAACTAGTTTAATGTTTTCAGTATAGATGTGATGAGTGCAGATACTTGGGTGAATTCCCTTCATGTCTTTGTAATCCCAAGCAAAATCTTTAGTATGATTTTTTAGAATATCAAACAATTTAGCTTCTTCATCATCCTTCAACCAGTTGTTAATGTTCAAAATTTTACCTGGTTGAATCTCAACATGCTTGGTTCCAATGTGTGATGAACTGATTTTTTGAAAGGGTTCCATTAAATTATTTAGTGGGCATGCATGTGGTAACAACATATGATATGTAGCAACATATCCAAAAGTTCCTTAAGACAGAATACTAAAAAAAAGATAGTAATGAGAATTATGATACTTATCTCTTTGTAGGTCAAACTCTTTGTCACCGCTTTCCAAAAATTCTTCACCACTCCCGATGTATTTGAAACCAAGATACTTGATTCTTTCTCTCCCCATGAGAAATCTCATTCCTCCAAAGAAAAATTATTTCCAATCACAGAGAACCACTTTTTGTCGTGATTACGAAACTAAATATGGTGGTTCGAAACTTCATGTGGTGGTTCGGAACTAATCAGTGGTTTTGGAACTAAGTTTACGGGTTCCAGAACTATAGTCACGGGTTTGAAACTATAGTCGCAGGTTTCGAACTATAGTCATAGGTTCTGGAACTATTTCTGATTGCTTCGAGGACAACTAGTGCTCATTCAATGGTGGATTAATCATCTCTTCTACTTATCTTACATGATCCTGCAATGTGATCATAGCCAAAGAAGACAAATTTTTCTTATTAGTATCAGGAGAATCAACCCACAATTGTTTTTATTCTTAATAAAAGGTTGTGCGAGAAAGATATAAGGAAATTTTCTTAGAGTTATTACCATTCGAGATTGTCATATCACCTAACCTATAATCAATTAAAGCAAAGAATCGTAGCTAACCATGGTCTACCCAAATAATGGGATAACCCAATGTTTTACCTTTTGGCTGCAAAGATAAGGAAGTCAACTGGATATTCCCATGACTCCACCATAACCGTCACGTCTTCAATAATCCCTTCTAGTTTTTCTACAGACTGGTCTGTCATCTACAATATGGTATTAGTAGGTTGTATACCCGTTAATGGTAATGTTTTCAAAGTGTCCATTGTCATTACATTTATAGCCACACCCAAATCTACCAAAACGTTATGTATATCTTTATTCCCTATAGAGATAGAAATAATAGGACTTCTAGGATCTCCGCATTTGGGAAGTGAAATTTTTTCTGCTAATAAATCAGCAAGTTTCCCATCTACTTTGATAGTCTTTGGGTATTGTTTCTTCCTTCCAGGATTTTTCAAACATAACATTTTGATTAATTTGTTCAATTCTGGAATGTCCTTAATTACTTGTAATAGTGGTATTTCAATATTCAATTTCCTTAGTTCTATATCAATTCAGACTCCTTAGTTTCTATAGCTTCTTTAAATCTATCTGGAAATGGAGTCTCAGTAGTGTTGCTATCTAACTCCTTTTCTTTTCTTTTATATCCTCTTTTGGAACAATAGTACTAGGGGTTTCATTTTCTTCTGTCATTTTAGCGATTATAATAGGTGGACTGCTAATTATTTTTCCATATCTAGTTTAATATCCTTATAATCCATGGTAGGTAGATCAACTAATTTTTCTAGTTTTGTTCCACAAAATGTGAGGAGTCGTTTGTTTGTTTCTTGGGTTTGCTACTAGCTGTGTTGGTATTTGCGTTTGGACTATATTCTCAGTTTGTGAATTTTGTGCAAGGGATCCCATGATGGCCTGTTGATTCTGATTTGGATATGTTTTTCCTTGAGTGAAATTACTAGGGTTTCATCAAGGTTGTGACCAAGCATAAGGATTTCCTTGACCAACCCATGGTTGTTGATGTCCCTGAGCATACCAAGCTTGATTTTCCCAATATTGAGGGTTCCATGTTGGTTGAGGTACCTAAGGTGGTTGTCCCCAATTTTGTGGTACTATCTGAGCAGCCCATGGCATCATCCAGGGATTAGGAACTGATCTTGGCATAAACTGCCCTTGGTGAGGTTGTCTTTGAACAAAATTCAATTCTTCTGTTGTGGATGATGTATTGGTTTGTTTAAGCCGATTCTTTATGATTGGGAGTAGAGAAAAAGCATCAGTATCATGTTCTTTAGATTCACAGATAAGACACATTTCTGTTTTATCCAAAGGATAGTCTCTTATTGCATGCTTCTTCCTGCATCTAGGACAATACATAGCCAATGGTTCAGTTTTGGCATTTGCTTTAGCTTGTAATCCATCCATAGTAGAGGTTAATTGAACTAAAATGTCTATTTTAAAGTTTTCTAACTCATCCATTAGTTTGTTCATATCTAGATTCAGACTTTTCACCGATTTTCCTTTTCTAGGTCCACCCCTTGTTCTAGAATAGCTTCTACAAATCTCCTTAATATCATTCATCCTTAATTGATCAATGTCTCCACCTCCTATCAAGTTAATGGCTTTCCTAGATTCTTCATCCAAACCCTTAAGAAAAATGGTTTTCTTAACTCCTCTTGAAGTACAAATCCACACCTTTTGCTCACACAGAGGAATTTGTCTAAATAGTCTTCTATATTTTCATCCTCCTCCTGCTTGATTTTGAAGAATTATTCCTTCCTATTTCTCCCTCTACAATAATCATAGTATTTATCTAGGAAGGCGGTTTCCATTTGTGCCCAAGTGGTAATAGAGTTGGATGGTAATCTCATGAACCACCTCATTCTTTGCATCCTTCAAAGTGGATGGAAATAACTTGATTTTTGATTATCTTCTTTATAGTCATAGGTCGACATAATACCTTGAACTCAAAAAGAAATTGGTCGGGGTCTTCGATGACATTCCTCTAAATGTGGGTAAATGCATAGGTGAGATATTTTTCATTGGTGTATCATCATCACCCAATTGGATTGGATAAGTAAAGGTCATATCAGGTTCTCTTTCAGCTTCTTATGCCATTTTAAAAATATTTTCCAAATTTTCCTCCCAATCAATGTGGTATGTGGTATACCTTGGGAAGGTGAAAAATCAGAGGAGTGAATCAAAACTTTCCCTAAATGGATCTTGAGAAATAATCCTTCTCCTTAAAGTTCTACTTCCTTCAGGTGACTGATCTAAGAATTCCAAAGGTGGCGATTATGTTTCTTATTTAACAAGGGATGATGGTGCCTCCAAATCTTGATCAATTTCCTTATTTGGAATAGACGAGGTTATGAATTCTTGTGAAGATGTTATTGGGAGGAATCTACCCTTTGAGTCTCTTGGTCTACTCATAAATTTTATGATATATTAGGAAAGATCCTTCAACTACTAAATGTATGATTGTTGCTCTTGCTAACACCTAATTTAGAAAATTCCAACTAGTGTGTCCCCAAAAATGACGCCAAAAATGATGGGTATCGTTATTCCCTTCATTTAATCAACTTCTTGTTGATGTCATATTCAAACCAGGGGTGTGTCTAAAGCTATATGCAACAAGAGTAATCATATTGATCTAGTAGTTGATTGTAGTTATTTTTGTATTTTCTAGGGGATATTTTCAATGTCTTAGAAACTTCTTGGTAAAAACCTTATTTAAATCATACTATGAAAACTTTGTTGAAAGGAAACACACTTTGCAAAATGGAAATAAACACACTTGCTTTTGGAAAATAAAAATACTTTCTTTTGGAAGTAAACACACTTACTTTTGGAAATAAACACACACAACTTAGAGTTCTTAAAAATAGTTGCAAGAAAAATAAGAATCTATCTAGACACCTGCAAGAACGAGTATACAACAGAGTCTAACTAGAAGAATTAAAATTGATACAAAATTAACAGATCTAAACTATTTTCTTAGGAAATATAAATACCAAATAGATGAATATCCTGGTCCTTGGGGAGTGGGCCCTTGCTCCTCCTTGAATCAAGATTTAACAACTTAGAATTCTCTCAAACAAGAATGGCTATTTATTGATAAAACATTTGGTATTACAAAATGTACTTGGATCTATGTACTTATTCTCTATCTATATCTATCTTCTTTGTTCTATCTCCATCTATTTATCTACTGCAAGTTTGCTTATATATACATTTACAATCATAGTTGTCTCTATGATTATGATGAAATCGAATCATTCCTAGAATAGATGCTGACTCGGATTGTGGCTGATCAGACAACTGTAAGATAACTATCCCTAGATCTGCGATTGAAAATCTTCTCATCCTTTCCTGATTGAAAGGTTCGTTGATGCTAAATCACCAGATGTGGTTAGAATAGATAAACTTCCATTGGTTCCGGAACTTCAGAGAAGTTCTAGAACCATAGGAAATCGTTAAGGATCAAAATCGTGAGAGTTCCGGAGCTATACCTAGGAGTTCCGAAACTAAGTCCAAAAATTTTGGAACTAAATACTGGAGTTCCGGAACTAATTCTGAAAGTTCTAGAACTAGATGATGACTGTGTAATGGAGTTCCTAACTAGCTTGGAAGTTCTAGAACTAAGTTGTATTGGAATAGATGCTATCGAAAACATGTTGAACACTACATACTTCATTTCTTCGACTAATTAGACCTATTTTATTACAAAACTGAATTTCAAACACACTTCGTCAGGAATTTCAGAGCTTTTAAACATTAGAATCACAATCAATCAAAAGATGGACAATTACATCCTAACTCATATCAGATCAAATAAAAGTCACAAAATGTAATCAAACTTAACAAAAAGGAGAGTAAGATGAGATCATTTATTTTACATTTAACGAGCATATTCTGGCCTCATCGAAAGGCCACTTTGGTCGCATAATTTTTAGGTAAAAGAAAATGCTCCAAAATTCCAAGGCCTCCAAATGCCACGTCCGAGACGTCATTTTTTCCTTTAAATGCACATGTCTTCACACCTATTCCATGCAGGTTTTCAAAAAGATCTATTCCTCCACACAAAGTTTTTGAAAATATCTATTACACCACGTAGGTTATTGTAGGTCGCTCCATATTTTGCAAGCCACGCTCCATGATTTGTCTTCATGGGAATCTGCACTTTAAAAATGCAAAGGCAATAAGTTGGAAAATGTATTTTTATTGGCAGGTCTCCAAGCCCCAAATCTTCATGCAGATCATCTCAAACAAATCTGTGCACACCACTACACACAAGGATGAGCTATAAGAGAATAAATGCCAGAGGAAAAAAAATTCCATGCGTGTCCGAGAAATGTCTACCACTTGCTTGACAAAATAGGTTGCAAGTTTGCGAGAAGAGAAAAGAATTGCACACATGCTAATGGGTAAGAATTTCTTTGATACCAATAATAGACAAAGAGAGTAGAAAAGATCATTAAATGATTTATTCACAACACCAAACATCAATTTTATACATGCTTAGGAAACTCTTTGTTTCACTTGCCTCATCAAAAGAGGAATAACAAGAGACGGAGGAGGACAACTCATGTGGAGGAGATGAAACGTCCCCACAATTAATGTATTAAATATTTTCTAACATAATGTCAATTATCACAATCAAAATAACACTTTAATACTTGTAGCTAATATGCCAAATAAGATAAAAATTTGAAAACACAAAGAAATGAGTGCACTTAACTAGTTATAGATGGTTGTAGAAAAGTTATGGGAGGATGCACTACTAGAATAAGGAGATATGAACTTTATTATGCTTCATTATCGATAATATAACTAGAAAATAACCTAGGTAAGGACAAGTACAACTATGCTAGGTTCATATTATATGGTCTTGACCCTCTATATGGTCTTGTACCTTCTCAAATCTAGGTTCTACAATTTCTGCAGATTGTCGGTTTCATTGAAGTATTTGTCACCGTGAAACCCTAATTTTTTTATCATGTATTGATGCTCTTTGAATACTTTGAATATGATTGCAAACTCTAAATGTAGATGGGAAGTCCTCTAAAAAAACTAGTTGGGTTGAGGGTACCTCCATGCACCATCAATGTTGACACTACTCCAAAGAGGCCTCAAACCGCACATCCTTCTATACCTAGCATATGATATCCAAATGAATGAAAATAGATTTGACAACCATATTTGACAATGGAGTTGATTTGGCCCTTGCTAAGATACTTGCAGAAGGAATTCTTGAGTGCTTGTAGATGAGAGAGATTGATGTATTGACATGATAAGAAGTTTCGGACACTGTAGAGATTGGTGTCCTAATGATCAGTAAATTTTCTCTTGCAGATTTAAAAAGCCTTAGATTCCTTTTTCAAGTGTTGGAAATGAGTGTTTCAATGTAGTTCCATTATATTTCTATGTTAACAAATGAGACTATATTTCTTACTTAATTTTATGGGATTCCATATATGATTTATCAAGGAAAGGTTAACCCATAGATATTAGATTACCCAACAAAAGATATGAATTTGAAAGCGATGTTGGAGAACATGTAGATACAAGACTATACAAATCGTCCCAAGACTAGATATACTATCCTAACCAAACTATATGACCTTAACAAGGGAGTGAAAATATGCAATCTAAAGTTTGGAAGTTGTTACTTGATGTTTGTCTATGGAGTTTTTGCAACACACTCTCGTAATTTGAAGACACATCACCATGTAATGATAAGAAAGTTAAAAAGAGACCTTGGATTGTGTTAAGTGGAAATGGGAAGGTTATGTTTATCTTAGAAAGGATGTATAGTCAAAACTAGCATTGCCAAAGAATGAATTGCCAAATTTGAGTGTCTACATAATTTTTTTGGACTTTCATATATAATGGTTGATAAAATAATTAGAGTTCCTATTTTATTTTATTTTCTCTATAATTGTAGATGTGAAAAGTTGTTTAGCACCAATTGAACACTATGATTAACAAAAACACATTTCAATAAATTCATAGCATAATAAATTATATTACAATATAATGGCGAGAAAATTTGTAGAGTTGAAAAACTTGTGGATTTCTTTCCAACACTTTGGGGATCTAAGTCACTCTACTTAACCGGTGCAACTATTGTAAATGCATGCATGAGAAAATGTGGATTTCGTGGTGGCCTTTCAACCCGGGATCCAACAGGGGCACTCTACTGACCCTACGACAAAGCTAGCAATCTCTTTCTAGGAAATACTTTGTCTAAAGAGTGGGAAAGGGGAGTGAGAAAAGAGATAGGAGAACTAATGTTGAAGGTAGAAAATAAAATTCTGTACACACTTGTTAGAAACTTCAACACATTCATTTATCGGAAGAAACAACCCTACAAATGGAAAAAATACCAAATAGAATTTGATGAGCACCAAGTATCATGAAATCCCTTAGTCAAATAAAGCTAGAAAATTCTTCTTATTGTATTGATGCTTAAACAAAATTTGTACATAGTGAGGGAATGGAAGAAATTTGAGAGTGGATGAAAGTAGAAGAAAATGGCTATCTCCTTTGCTTTCTCTAAGTACAATGCACTCTTGAGTTTACAAGATCAATTGTCAACCCTTTGAAATGGGAATGGCGTTACAATTTATAGAATGAGAGGTGACTTATCGTCTACCCCCAATGGCTTTTCATATGTCCTTGTGCAACTTAAAACTTTTCGACTTCCTAGGAGAATATTAAGTCCCTTTTTATAACATAAAGGTGACTTATTACATTAGGAACATTAGGACATATGAAAAATTGCAACCCCAATGTGAAATTAGAATATTGGAAAGTGAGAGAAAGTTGGGGGAAGAGGAGAGAGAAAGAGAGAGAGAGAAGAAGAAGAGAAGGAGATGTCGTTCCCGATGAAGTCTGTTGGTCCTCGTTGATGGAAAGCTCCAAATGCAGTGAAACTCTAAATCTTCAAACTCCTTGCACACTGTGAAACTCCTTCAAATTAGCTCATGAACGCTCACCAAGTTGAGTGAATTGTTCTACTGATGACTCGCAACTCCTAGCCTGCGTATGATATACCTATGACCTAAACTATGTAGTGAGTGTTGAAAAACATTGTCCAGTTCCCTGAGATGATCACCCCTCTATGTCTCATTGTGCCAAAATTTCCCTTTGAGAACAACCTACTATTAATAGTAAGTTTCCAAATGGAAGGCTTACTATTTTTAGTGAGAGGTGATTTTTGCCTCTTCTCAACCATCGTGATGTGATGAAATCCCTCATTCGATCTTGTGCACACTGCCTTTTGCTTTGACCACTTCTTGGGGTGACTTACTATTTTTAGTAAGCACCTATATAAGGGACTTACTGTTTTTAGTAAGTGATCATTTTCATTGTTTTCTGCTTCGGATAATCATTCTAGCTTCTTGGAGGTCTTTAATGCACACTACCTTTTCCATAGCCGCTTTTGACGAAGACTTACCAAAAATAACAAACATTTGTAGAAAGCTTAATTTTTTTAGAAAGTGGATTTCTAGTGCTCGATTTGTGATGGAGTCTATTTTTTTAGATTTGGTTCATCGTCATGGTCACGTAGGGTATGAGAGAAGAAAATAATAATTGTTTTGCATGTTAGTTTTCTTGGTGAGCAAGAAAGAGTAGCTGAGTGATGGAAAAGCATTGAACATCCTGTGAGGTGTTGGAAGACAACAAATCTTCATTGTATTTCCTTTGTAAAGCACTGAATAATAATATTGTCCATTTCTTGGTGGACGTAGCCCACACTGGGTGAATTGCGTTAAATACGGTGTTATCTTTCTTTTGTTTTATTTTATCTTCTGGTTATTTCCGCATTCATTGCTTGTATGCTTTATCTGATTATAGATCTGTGCAACACTCTTATATGGTTTAACCCCAACAAACTAGCAAAAGCATCTATAAGTGTTTGTGGAAGGTGATAGGCACATGTTTATTGGTACAAAATAACTAAAATACACAAATTAACATATAATTGTCCATAAAGAAAATGAATAAATTGTATCATTTTTTTAATCTATTCAATGACATACAATTTCTATTATGAAAATGAAACTTGTTGGAAATATTTTGAATAATTAAAAAGCTTTTGTGGACAATCTATATTTAAAATAGAGCACATATTACAAAAGTAGATTTCAAGTTTGGTATGGATCATATTTCCATTGTTCTTTAATGTGTTTGGTTTTGTGGGTGCTTGATCTAAAACACATGAGAATATCATATATTCAATGCAAAAATCATTGTAATACATTTCATTTTTATTGATACCATATATGGGTTTATTTTTTATTTATACACACGATTTACATGTCTTTTCATACTTATATATGTAAATCATATTTTCAAATTTTAGTAAATCATATTTTCAAAAATTTGTTGACACACACATGGCTTTCAATTCTAATTTATTAAATAATTACTAATTTCATACTTATTACTAATTTATAATTGTCATCGTATATATTTTTATGAATATTATAGTATAAGAAATTGGCTTAATACATAACATTTTAGTATTCAACAAAATTTCATATAAATATGGCAAGAGCAAAATTATGTACATTAAATTAATATCATTAAATATGGAAGTTATATATCTAAATTTGGTTTCTTCTTTTTTACTATTTTGATATTTACAATGATAATTAATGAATGACATTACCATATATAACCATATAATCGTTTATGTGTGTGTGGTATTATTATAAAGATTGTAAATTTAGTGTGTTTCTTTTTTATTGAATCCAAAAATTAGATTTATGTACGGTATAATGCCGACCTCATCCCTTATTACTTAGCTTTTGTTTGATTAATGATAGCACAAATTCAATATTTTATCAAAGAGATACTATCTATTTCAAACCATAGGCTTAAAAATATTTGATTTAATAATTGCATCTATTCTTATTCTCGCTGAATGGATTCTATGAAATTCGGTGTTCACGTTGTAATTATGATTCTATCTCAACTCCCGCTATTTCTTCTCTTATTTTATTGGTCTAAATGGAAAGTATGAGTCTTGACCATTTGAATTCTATATATTGTTTCAAAACCCCAATGTAATGAATAAATTTTACCATATCATATTATAATTGATAAAATGAAGATAGTTTAGGAAGAAATGTTAGAAGATATGGAAATGGCTATACAAAGTGTGTTATGCCATAATAATTCCTCGTCATATGTAGGGTCACATTATGCCCTTAATGGTGCTCACTCAAGATCCACTATGCGTATCCCTCACGTAGGTTTTTAGTCAACGTAAATTTGCGCGAAAGATTGACCGTCCCAATCAATCCTTATTCTTGGCCGGCCTCAAAGCCACAAACCCACACCCCATTTCTCGTGCCCCACCATCCTATTACGTGCTCACATATGAAAAAATATAAGCACCTATTCTTTTTTAAAAACCGCAAATGGTAATTTGATGGAATAGGTAACAACACATTACATTTTTACCTATATAGGTAACAACATAATGTGTTGTTACCTATTCCATCAAAACTAATGGCGACATGACAGAAAATAATTTTTACCTATTCTACGAATGTACATGAGGGATAGGCTCTTCCCTTAGGATTCATATGTCGCTTGCTATACATATCACCTTCATCAACAAAAAACCATGATTGAGTCAACATTACGTGAACTCTTCCTTCAAATATTATAGCCTTCGAGTAATGTTGGTTTATGCAATAGTCAAAATGACATAAAATATGGATGCATTTCAGCTTCATGGCCAATGCAGCCGCTTATATATATTATTAAAAAATATTGAAAAAAATATGATGTAGATTTTTAGTTGAGAATGGCACAATGGACTTTTTGACATTACCACCATCTCTCGACCTCCCAATTGGTACGATTGCTGCATTCTCCACAAAAAAATAGATGTTTATTTCATAAATCCTTTCAAATATACGAAGCAAAATGATCACAAAATAAAACAATATGTAACATGGTTAATTATGCCGGAGGCGTGGCTTATATGGACTTGATCTCCAACGACGACGCTCACGAGCTTGAGGAGCTTGTCACCATGCCACCTCCACCGACCTGCTATCAGCTTGCATGCATTTTGCTTTTACCTGTTTGTAAGCTGCTTGTCATGCTAGGCTCGTGCTTGACCTGGCTGTTTCTTGCACATTCTGCTTACTACACACAACCCTTCTGAAGATTACATATCTTCAATTATTGCAGGCCTGTATTTTCACGAGCATGGTTTCACGAGGGTGCAGAGTTTTGATAGATTTCCGTAAAGAGTTTGACCAAGTGAAAGAACGAGACAGTTTCTCATGGAATACAATTATTGCAGCATACAGAAGACGTGGTTATCTTCACAAGGCAGTCACACTGTTTCACCTATGGAACAAACAGTCTTCACCGATCAATTTACATTTTCCAACATACTCCCGGCTGTGCCAAAATGGGAGCTTTGGAACAGGTATGGACATCCATCAAAGCATAAAGGATAGAGGAATTCATCATGATGTGGTTGCAAATGTCCTAGTAGACATGTATGGAAAATGTGGAACCATAGACAAGGTACGTGAACTGCTCAACAAAATGCCTCAAAAAATGTGGTATCGTGGACAAGAATGATTCTAGGATATGCCTAAAATGGATTTGTTGAAATACCTAAATTCATACCGTTACATTTCTACCCACAAATTTTATTTTTCTCCTCGCACGGACATAGTAAAACTTGGTCATCCCCACCGGAGTGTAGCACACGCTTTCATATTACATTGTATTTTGACCAAGTGAAAGAACGAGACAGTGTCTCATGGAATACAATTATTGCAGCATACGAGAGAAGACATGGTTATTCTCACAAGGCGGTCACACTATTTCACCATATGCAACAAACAAGTCTTCAACCCGATTAGTTTACATTTGCGAACATACTCCCAATCTGTGCCAAAATGGGAGCTTTAGAACAGGTATGGACATCCATCAAAGCGTAATGGATAGAGGAATTTAGATTGTTGTAGTTCAAATCGCTGCAGTAAACATGTATGCAAAATGTGGAAGGGAATATCTCGTGATTTCTGGTTATTTTGTTCTAATTCATTTGGTTTTGTCTTAGAACATGATCATATTTACCAATGGAAAAATGGGTTTTATTCAGGTCTTAAAACTGTAGATCTGGACCATTTGGGAAATTAATAATTTGAGGCTGTGTCCTGGCATCTCACATTGTGCAGAGGATCTGTACTCTAGTTTTAGGTTACCTTGTCAAGGAGTATGGCATCAGATATTGCACATTGACTGGTGTTGAAGAATTGACGGGTTCTATAGATCCTCCCCATTTGTTTGATCCAGATTCAGAGGGCCATGAGCTAAAAAATTATATGTGCGCAACAGTGAAATCATTGGTGGATGTTGTCAGCAGTGTCCATGAACTGCTAGAATGTTTCACCAAATGAGTTTTAAAGGACATCTTGATCACATTGGACCGGAGAAAATTTGATAGAATACACACATCAAGAACCTGATTTTATACAAGACTTACAATTAGAATTTTGGTCTTTAGGACCTTTGGTTGATGATTCAAAATTCCAACCATGGCCATCACCTTTAGCTTTTATCTCTTGTTTCGATGCCTACAATCAACCTTACCCAGTATTTGAATCATTAGGCTTGCTTTCTTCTAACACTACTGTTGAATTCTTTCACTATTCTTTGGTTAAACACTATCACCATTTATTCATGAATGAGATTCTTAAACTAAACTTATTGTTTCTAGAGATTTCATTATGCCCATTCTTCCTTGTAGCCTCTTCTTGACAGTGTTAAAATTGTTACGACTATTAAGAGACTGTATTGTCAGCTTTGTACTCAATATCTTAAGCAATCAATGGACATTCTTGATCTGACCTGTTATTCAATTGGTTCCCAATCTATTCAACTTCATCTATAGTTCTTGACTCAAGTAGTGGTTATCACAATTTCTTGACATGGGAATTCAATGAAAACATTCATTAAGATGACCTGATATAGTATTATTATAGTTACACCTAATTCGAGCTTGTAGAATCATAAAATTTGATATTAGAGGACCATCTTTATCCTTTCTAATAAGATCTCTTGTTCCTTCCTTACACATTGTCTTTCCCTTTTAGTGTTATTTCAGTCTACAAAATTCCATTAGCCAATTCCTTATAACTTCTACCCATCTCACACTTGTAGATGATCAATTAGGCTCAATGTCGAATTACGGTCTTAATTACAAAATTTCTCACAATTAGATTTGTTGAGTGCAAAACCCAATGACCCTTAGACTTTTTGCAACTTAAGGGACATCACCTATAGATGTTTTCTTGAAAATTTCAGGTGAAATAATAAGAGATTGTTTCTCCATTATTAGATGCAAGTTACAACTTTATTTTGACTTTCTAGATTACTCATAGGCTAAAACTACTTAGCACATATCCTCTAACACCTCATTACCTTTTCCACTTGCTTAAAACTTAAGTTTCAGAAATGTTTTTCTTCCATATCAGTGTTTTATCATTGTATCAAATAGAAAGATTGGGCAACCATCAAGACTTTTACAAATTTTCTTTTCCTCAAATTTTCCATGCATTGGGGAACCTGTCACTATCATTGGCGAAAGAGGATAGGTGGTAAGAAACCCAAAGTGGTGGATGACATTATCCATTTCTCTTTCACTAACAAATGCTTATGGTGTTTGTGTGTTAGGTAGGCCCCCCTTGTGATTATTGCTAAAAATACAATGAAAAAATGACACTAGGGTAATGGCCACTCATGGAGGTAATCTTCAGATGACGTAAACACACCCTCCACAAAAATTAATAGTCATTTTTTTAAAACTTACAGAATGGACATAAATATGCACGACTTTGGAAAAGGATTGAGGGAAAAGATATGAGGTCATAATAAATTTATTCATGATTTTGAAAAGGAGTGAGGGAAAAGAGCAGTGCTAGATGATAAAGCAAAGCAGACATTGGCATGAATTGGCCAAGAAATACGAGAATACAAAGAACCTTCTTCATTTTTTCACGAGGTCTTAAAATTGGCCGTGCTTCCAAAATAATATTGAGTTTATGCAAGAGTTGTGCCACTAATGAAGATAACTTGGAGTGAAAAGGCACTCTTACACAAGATACATTGGAGGAAATAATATTCTATAATTAGTAAAGTTAGTATTTGTTCCAAACTTTTGGGGACAACTGCTTGCCATTTCTTAATAATTGAAATTTAGAAATCTCATGTAATGTACGAAGTGTAGGAGAGACGATGCACTTTATTTTTTGAGGTAATTTACGACAAGATACCTTGCTTGCATTGAAGGGTCCAAAACAAGCTATGAGAAAGGAATTTGATTCATATACCATGGGTCAAAACACAACTGATAGTTAAAGAGCTGCTGATAAATTGGGAACATTAAGAATACTGGATGTGACTGAGATACAATGGATATTCTCTTTGTGCTTTGGAATGTACAAGATCTTAAACAATTTGCTATCTGTTTAAACATAGGCATTTTAAAAACTACAATTTACAGATCCATGTGGAAAATAGAGGATGTTGAGATCTGTATGTCAGCAATTTGTGACAAAGTTAATTGAAACATTAAGTTTATAATGAATGGGTGTCTGATTTAACATAGAACAAGTTAGAGCATTCATTTTCAATTTTCTTAAAATGTATTTGGAGCATCAATGAGCAAGAGTTGAATGGATTCAATATTAATTGGAGGAAGATGAAATATCTTAGCAAATTGGAAACATAATGACTCAAATTCATCCTGTCTGATTTGTATAGAATGCTCATTTATGTGTTACATATGTAGAAAAATTAAGATCCTTCAAAAGCCTAGCTTCAAACAAAAAATGCATTTTACAAAGTAGTTGTGTGTGTCTAGCTGTCACCATCCTAATATAAATTTTGTGGGATCAAAAGTTGAAAATAAACCAAAGGTTTATACTGATAAAATGTCCTTCCCTCTTGAAAGAATTTCCTTCGTGTTAGTTTGGATCCAACAGTTACATGCAAGTACAAAATGTTAGATGTGTGAAACCTATGCAACGTTTACATAGCCATTGTTGTGCAACAATATAGACATCAGTAAATCATAGGATGTTGAAGTGTTGACGAGTTGCAATCCATATGTTGATATCTGTCAAGGAAATATTTCCAGCAAATCATAAATCATGGAAAGATGTTGCATCCCAGGGAAAAGCCAATACTTGCAAGTGTGGATCTTGACTAGCTGTGCTTACATAGCTTTTATACTCAATGTCTTTTCTTTTTTAGGTAACTGACGGCGTAATCTTGCTCCCCTCGGAGCAACCACTAGTAAATAACAGTTAGGAATATATTATTACAGGATTATTCATACGAATTCAACTCCCTTGCCATTTAGGATCACAATTCCACGTAGAAGTGAATTGGCATGCCTAAGAAATATTTTGTCATGTATTAAGGAGAGGACAATAAAAAATATTTAAAAGATTGCTAATATTTTATGACCGGAGACAACAAAGTGGTCAAGATAGTAGTTACCAAGAAAGCTGATTATAATTGATCACACAATGATTCCTTATCAATCCTCATCATTTCATAATGGTGCCCAAATTAGAATGTTGATGCACTATTGTTAGCAGAAACTTGAAATGGTCATAACTTTCATCCAAGTGTTTGTTTGAGTCTATTTTTTAAACCACTTGTTTTGATGAGATGAATGAACCAATGAACCCACCCTTCCAATTGGAGCCATTTTTAGCACATTTTTGGGCCCAAAATCATGTCACCTGGAGGCTCAAAGTTAGGATTTAAGTTATAATTTGGTTATTTTCTATTTTAGGGAATCAGTAAATTTTAGTCTCTTGAATGCATAGTAGGTTAGAAATTTGGCAATTCCTCTAATTTAGGCATGTAGAAGATGTGTGGAAATTTTTGTGCCCATACGAATAAGCATGCAAACTTACTAAGAATAGTAGGTTCTAGTAAACTAGCTAAAAATAGTAAATTTTGCCACCTAGAGTAGATTTAGTCAAAGTTAGTTAGAGTTTGCTTGGCAACTCAAGTTGGGAGTTGTTTTCTTATTTATGAAGCATTGTAATTCATGATTGAATAACAAAGAAGAAGATTTATTTTCTTTGAGTTCAAGATATTTGCATTATAATGAGTTTGTGTTAAAGTTGGCTACATTATCTGGTATTAGAGCAAGTTTGAGTCTTGACGGAGGAAAAAAACAATGGTAGGAAGAGGGAGAGGAATAGAGGCGGTATTGCCCAAATGAATAGAAGCATATAGGATTTTTAGAGACAATTTGTTGCACTTGTTGCAACTAAGTCCAAAGAGGAAATCAAGGTGGAGATGAAACAAATGAAGAATAAGTTTGTGAAGAGGAGGAAGGACAAGGACCACCCTTAGCTTTTAAAGAAAGGATGCTTCAAGCATTAGAAGGAAAGAATGATGGGATAAGAGTTGATGTTTCAGAATATGGATGTACCCTAAAACTAGAGGAGCCAATCGACTGGTTGACTAGCATGGGAAAATTTTTTGAGTGGAAGGCTATGTCAGAGGAAAAGAAGTTAAATTTTGCATGCACGAAATTAAAAGGTCATGTTATGTTATGGTGGGATCATCTACAAAAGGAGCAGTCAAGAAAGGAGAAAGAAAGGATTAGGACATAGCATAAGATGGAGAAGAAGCTAAAAGACAAATTTCTCCCTGTGGATTATGCATAAACCCTTTACATGAGGTTTTAAAATCTCAGACAAAACTTACAAACCATGCAAGAATACATAGATGAGTTTTACAATTTTTCCATTTGTGTAGAGCATTAAGAAACCGAGGAACAAAAGGCTGCAAGGTATGTAAATGGATTAAAATTTTCTATTCAAGATGATCTAATCATGCACATGATCAAGAGCATGGAGGATTCCTATCAAATAACTTTAAAGGCCAAAGAAAAATAAAACCGTCAAAGTTTTAGGAGATTGTCTAGGATGAATAGGGGGCCTCATCCTCCTTTCGGGGATGAGATGGTTTAAGTCAAGGTAGAGGAGAACAACCTCATGGAGTGGAAAATCAAGAAGATATAAGACAAGATCTCCCAAATCAGCAAAGAGGTAAATGATTTCCTAGGGGTAAAGGATATGCTTGGTGGTAGAATATAGGAGGCTCCACGAAGACCATTTGTTTGCTACAAATGTGGTGAAGAGGGGCATATGGCATTTGAATGCCCGCATTATTATACACATGACAAGAGGCAGGAGAATCTTCCTAGAGTAAATCTTGTTGAAGCTGTCTAACAAGAAGAAAATGAACATGACCTAGAAATTCCACCAGACATGGAAGAAAATTTGATGATCAAAAGGATGACGATTTCTCCAAGAAAGGAGATCCAGGGGGATGTATGACTACTTACAAATATTTTTCTGTAACAAGTTTGCACTTCAGGAGGAAAGGTATCTAATGTTATTATTGATGGTGGTATTTGTGAGAACATGGTTTCAAATGAGATGGTTGAGAAACTAGGCCTGCATTGTGAGAAGAATCCTAACCCTTACCGTATTGTAATGTTTAAGAAGGGTAATGAAATTACTATTAATAAGAGTTGTTTAATAAAAAAATTTATTGGGAAAATTTATAAGGATGAGATTTGGTTTGATGTTATTCCTATGGATGCATGTCATATGTTGTTAGGTAGACCATGGCAATTTGATAGAAAAATTATTCATGACGGGGAAGAATACGTATACTTTTTGGAAGGATGGCACAAAAATAGATTTTCTACCTCTTAAGGAAGAGGGAAAGGTTGAAAATATGTTTTCTGCAAAAGAATTTTTGAAGGAGGTAAAGGCAACTAGGTTTTGTTATGTGCTAGTCGCAAATAAGGATGAACCTACAAGTGCACAAATACCAATAGAGGTAGCAGAATTAATAGAATAATTTTTTGATGTTATTCTTGATGAGCTACCAGATGGATTACCACCAAAAGATATATCCAACACCATATTGATTTGATCCTAGGGTCTTCACTCCCAAATCAAGTAGCTTATAGGATGAGCCCAACATTACATGCAAAGTTGAATAAGCAAGTGACAAATCTCATGAGAAAGGGTGTAGTAAGGGAGAGCATGAGTCCATGTGCAACTCCAGCTTTATTAACTCCAAAGAAGGATGGAACATGGAGAATGTGTATGGATAGCAGAGCAATCAATAAAATTACAATCAAGTATAGGTTTCCAATACCTCGCCTTGACGATACAATGGACTTGCTTGTTGGATCTATGTATTTCACCAAGATTGATCTTCATAGTGGTTACCATTAGATTTGGATCAGAGAAGGAGATGAGTGGAAAAACATTCAAGACAGGGGATGGTTTATATGAGTGGCTTGTGATGTCATTTGGGTTATCTAATGCACCCAACACTTTTATGAGGTTAATGAACACTTTTTTGAGGGAGTACAATGGTAAGTTTCTTGTGGTTTATTTTGATGATATCTTAATTTTCAATAAAACTAAATAATAACATTTGAGGCATCTAAGGGTGATATTTGAAGTGTTAAGGAAAGAGAATCTCTATGCAAATTTGAAGAAGTGCACATTTATGCAAGAGAGTTTGGTATTTTTAGGTTTTATTATTTCAGCAGATGGGGTATAGATGGAATCAAAAAGATAAATGCAATTATTAAATGGCCTACTCCACGGATTATAACAGAGAGGTACGAAGCTTTCATGGTTTAGAAACATTTTACAAAAAAATTATTAAAAATTTAGTCAGTATTGTAGCACCTATAACAGATTGCACAAAAGGAAGGGAGTTTTTGTGGACAAAGGCAGCTGAAGATAGCTTTCATTTATTGAAGAATAAGGTGACAAACACCTATTTTGGCACTCGCCAAATTTTGATAAATTATTCGAGGTTGATTGTGATGCCTCACATGTGGGTATTGGTGATGTTATAAGTCAAGGAAGGAATCCAATAGATTTCTTAGTGAGAAATTGAATGAGGTAAGAAATAACTAATCTACTTATGATGTCAAATTTTATGCAATTGTATAAGCACCGAGGCATTAGAGGCATTACTTACGGCCTAAGGAGTTTGTGTTATTTATAGACCACATATCCCTAAAGTATGTGAATACACAAAATAAGTTGAATAGTAGGCATGCAAAGTGGGTATCATTTTTGTAGGGTTATACTTTTCTCTAAATCATAAATCAGAAAATAGAACCAAGTTGCAGATGCATTGAGTAGGCGTGTGACTCTATTTACAACTATGGAGAATGAGGTGGTTGGTTTTGAAGCAATAAAGGATTTGTATTTTTCTGATTTTGATTCAAAGATACTATTGAAAGGTTAAGTAGACCATTGTCGTGATGCGGTGATGTCCAGGATGAGTATTGTTATCACCCAAAATGCTCCTTATTCTGGATGACAATCTGACTTCTGACTTGGACCAAAACAATGGGATTCCCTCTTATTTGTGGGCATCTCATAATGAGGGAAACCTCTAGAAGGGATGGCTCCCTTTGACGAATCACTGAAAATATGTATGCTTACTGAGATGAAGGTTAAACGAAAGCAAAACTGAAAATAATAAAAGGTGATACACCAAATCTTGTGTGAGAATTATTGTGTATCAAACACTTAGTAAAATATGCAAGGACCGAAAACTTCACTTCATACTTTGTTTAATTAATTATGCATCCACGACATACCTAAATACACTTATATGTTTGCAAAATAGCTAAACAAGATCATACATGTGCTGAGAAACTATTAAATGCAAGAGGAATTAATAATATTCATTATTTCATGCATCTAATTTATTGTAACACACTGCAAAATACTTCTGAATATGGAGGAATAAGTCATCTTTTTGTATTTAGCAAGGCCTTCAAGTACAAATTTGTAGCATAACTCTATTAAAAATAAATCCACCCTCATGCTTGTGAAAGCCATGGACAATATATAGGAAAAGCACTCCTACTTCCCTCCAAAAATAGCCCATACACTAACAATAGCTCCCGTACATGCATGATCATGACATTGGAGGATATCAACACTCGGAGAATTTTCTTCAATCATTTCTAGCCAAAAGAGAGGATGTGCTTTAGTAACATGATTAGATTGATAAGTCAGAGGTCCTAAGGAAATAGTATTGAATAAAAAAAATAAGTTAGGTGGGATGGAGACAGTGTCATCAATGTCCATAGAATCGCGATTCTCATGAGGGATGATGGTTCTAATTCTGTGATATATAGGGATGTGGTGTGGGAAGATGATTTGACGGTCTTTCATATCCTATCCCATGATTTTCATGTGGTTTGAGGGAATGTTGGATGATGAAATCATGTACTCCTTGTTTGTAGCCTCCAAATCTAAACCCCTTCCATGCGCAATGAAATGGAGGTACATTTGAACGAAAGTGGGATTATATAAAGAGTCAAGTAGAATTTCAAAGGCATGACATGGTGTTGATGATTGTATTGCGAGGAAGGATGATCAAATCCCCCATAAACAAGGTTGTTTTTCAGATATGTGAGTCCATAGGAGATGATATCTCCAACGTCAAGCTTGTCAGATAGAGGGTTTTTTTGTCCAATCTTCCATACATTTTAGGTGTAAGAAGATAATTTAGCATGAGGATGTGGTACTCCCCCATCGAGAGACGTTCCATAATGTCACCGAGGGAGGAGTCTTCGAGTAGGTTGGATGATGGAATGGATGTGCTGGTAGATGCTTTGTCGAAGGATTCATATTTTAATTTAGGTATAAGAACATCGTTCGGATGATATGTCATGTTACACGGTTGACGAAAGGGTTTGGATCCGTAGGGATTGTGAATGTTTTACCCTCGTGTTCGTATTTAAGGAGCTGATGAAGTGCAGAGGCGATGTAACACATGGTGCGAATATAAGGACGTCCTAACAACATATTATACTAGAACTCTCCTTCTATGATGTAGAAGAGTTCAGAAGGGTTTTGATGCTGAATTTAAGAGGTAGAATGACAAGTACCTAAGGTGGGCATGATTGTATTGTTAAAAGATCAAAGTAGGACCGGTTTTTGGGTGATAAAGGTATTTGCTAATCTAATTTGATTGAAGGTGATAGATGATATGATATTGATAGTGGTGCCTCCATCAATCATGAACCTGTTAATGAGAACATCATTTATTTGGGTGGTAATAAAGAGGGGTAGGTCATGATCTTCTAGATGAAGTGATGGTATCTCTAAGGACTCAAAAGAGATGGTAGTGGATGATTTAAGAGAACCTAAAAATTTTGTAAAGGAAAGAGGGTCTTCTCCAGGCATCACAATAGATCAAGGGCTTCGATCATGGATTTTTATGTGATGGTGATGTTTGGACCAGCTTTTAAAGTGAATTTTTAATAGGATCTTGGTGTTCTTGTTTGATGACAACCTTTTTATCTTGTAATGGAAGATGGTGGTATAACAAAGATGGATATTTTAGTCTTGGATTGTGATGTTGTCTCAAGGGTGAGAGAAATGGAAACCTTAGGTTTATATTTGGATGAGGATGAGGCAAGTTCTGGAGGTGGCAAGATGGTGACAAAGGTCTTGGGTTTACTCTATTATGAAGGATTGTATTCCTGGGTACATGCTCAGGTAGTAATGTGGACAGGATCGACCATATGGGGATGAGTTTACTCAAATATTCCTCAATAGTGGTGGATGTAGATGTTGGATGGGATGTTTTTGATTTGCATAACTCTAAAGGAAGAAGACCTTTACTTTCAAGTTTCTTAACAACTAGCATGGAAAGCTTTACAGTCTTCTACAAAATGTCCTAGTGTCTGATGATAATCATAGAAATATTAAAAATTATACCAAGAAGGTTTCCAACCTTGAGAGTTAGATGGCTTAAGAGGAGGTAGCACTATGAGTGATTTTGAAGGAGTTTCTCTAAGATTGTTGCATAGTGTCCTTTTTATGTGGATGTCGAAGGTGATGATGTCTCATTTGTTTTGGTGATTATGTGAGGCATTGTTTTTGGTTCAAGTTTTTAGTTGTTTGTTTATGAGTGGTTTTTAAATTTTAAGGTGGTGATAGGTAGTTTAGATGAGAGATGAGGCCATAGCATAGAGGGATGATGTTCGGATATTTCAATTGGCATTGTTGAATGATTTATAATCGATGCAAGAGCATCTTCTCACCAAAGATGACAATTTTGAGATTTTCTATAAATTAAGTAATTTTTGGGTTGATCTAGCCTAGATAAGGTTTAAGGGGTGTTAATAGGTTCCTTTTAGTCCCTCTAGAATGATCAAAATAGGTCAAGTCCTTAGGAAATTTAAATAATTGGTTTTCCTCCAAAATTGCAGTTTGGAGTCTTAAAGGGATTTTAACTTGCTATAGTTGATTTAGTATAACCTTGAAGCTTAAAAGCATGTAAAAAGGATGGGGTGAGTTTAATTAAGTGTCTTAGGTCCATACTAGGGTATAGAAGACAAAATGTGAGTCTAGAAGGTCTAGAACTTGGTCTTGATCTAAGCAACCTAATGATAAGGGTAAGGTCACTCATATGACCAATGCATTTAAGGGTGTGTATTTAGTTATTTATTTATGGGAGTCATATAAATGTGCAAATGTAACCACTTTACCTCATTCCCATTCGAATGAAAATTGGGAGGAGCGTCAAAAGGATAAAAACATTGTTTTGTGATTGCATTTGGGTAACTTAGTAATTGTTTGAATGTCTTTGTGATTATTGAATTTTCATTGAGATCTCATGAATGAATAGGAAATAATTTATAACTGTATGGTGCGGGTAATTGTATTAATTATTGTTTGAACAAGCTTTATGTGTGTACATTGGTGTATGAGAGAGAAAACTGTGTGCTTGTTGACTGAGATTGGAAGTCTCATGAATATGGTGTTCTTATTGATTGCATGGATGGAGAAATAATGAAATTTGGAAGGTAAGGTCGTAAGTAATTTGTGTGAAACAATATTTTTTAAGTCTTTGAAATGGTATGGTATGTGTATCAATGATTCTTATATGAAGTGTGGAAATTGACCTAGTAATACATGTGATGACTTGATGTAACTATGAGTTTCACTGGTGATTTGAAACTGAGATAGGAATGTTGACATATTTTGGGTGAGTCAAGAATTGTTTATTCAAGTTATGGAACTTGTATACTCAAACCTTAAAGGAAAAACCTATGTGATGTGTTCATGACTATGTAAAATTGTGATGTAAATTAAATTGTGATCAGCCTTGCAAACTTTGTATGGTGAATTGACTGATGTGGCACAAGGAGATATTATTGAGATTCATTCTTCATACCAAGTGAATAAGAGGAATAATATGTAACCTACATGTTTAGATATCTTTGTGACAAACAATATGTAAGAGTATTGCTTTCCTGATTTAGTGATAGTTGTGCATGAGCAAAAAGACCACGGATTCCCTTGAAAAGCACATAAAGTCATGTCTGTGACTATCTTGGTTACATTGTAAGGAGTTTAATTCTATTTAATTAAATAGAAGAATTCCCTTTGATATGTTTGAATTATGTGTTGAATAACAAGAAAATTAGGGGACTATGACTGTGTACATCTACAGCAGGGGAGGTGAAAATTTGTATGGAGAATTTTTGGCACATATTCCTAAGGGCCAATGGTAAAAATAATTGGTATATAATTTCTACTCATACCTTGGTACAATATTTGAAAAAATAAATCACTCTCTAATGAAATTTATAATAAATTCATGCTTCTTGGGTTCATTAGAAGAGTAATAACGGTCATAGCTAGGGTTTGAATTGCAACCCCTAAACTCATACTTTTGATTCCAAAATTTCAAGCTATGAGGTAGAATATCCAAAGAAATATATTTTTAAATAATATTATATTTTTAAGGGTGAATTTAATATTTTTGCATGACAATTGGAGAGAGAAAATGTAGAATACAATCTCAGGCCTAGAAGAAGAGGTCAGTTAACAAAAGAAGTACATGTTAAGAAAGGAGTTAGACCTTGAAAATTTGAGGACATATAGAACTCATTAAATGGTGACTAAAAAAATTATTTAGTACCTTAAAATTCCCAAAAGAAGGATCTGTGCATAACAGTATAGTGAAGGAAACCTAGTAAGGGTTATTGAGCAAAACACAAAAAGTGGAATATAAAGAGATAGGAGAAAAAAATTGAGAACACATTTATTTGGTAAGGAGATGATATTGGTATTATTAAATTATTATAAACACTTCAAGAAGGTCATACTCACCTATGAACCAATCATGTTATGTCTAAAGAATAATGAAGGACAATTTGTACTTAGGAGAATTATGATGTAATCTTGATGAATTTTAAACTATTTTAGTGGTTCATTAAACTTGTTTTGAGTGCATGAAAAGGGTAAAATTTGAAAATAGGTGGGATAATGATAAAAGGAGCCAATATTGGTTGTTGGAATTAAGGTCTACTTGAAGGAAGTTGATGGTTGAAAGTAGAGAAAGGTGAGAACGACACATATATGACTTGTGAACAATCTAGTAGGTGATTTATCATCACTCTCGAGTAAAGATAGGGTATTCAAATGCAATAGAACCTTTCAAGAGGTAAATTAGACCAATTATTGCATAATCCAAGTACATTTTGAACCTTATATAATCTTTCTCATGCAAAGAATGGTGAATGTTGATAGTGTAATCTTGGTAACAAATGATTGAATGGTTGTTGTTGCTATGTGACTACATAATTATTAGTATCAAAGCATGAAAGATCATTTAATAATTTTTATGAAATAGTTTCTTGAATCTATTTTTTTCACAAGTGTTGATGAAGGATATGCAAGATAAGAGTATGAAAAGCCAAGAAGAGCTCTATGAAATGGCTAAAGAGTATGGCTATGTGGTGCCCAAGTGGCTTAATAAGATGAATGAAGGAAAACTCAAAAATAAGGTTAAGATAAATAAAGAAGATAGATTGAAAGAAGATATGGAAGAAGGTAGTGAAGAACTATTGAAGGATTTGTTGGTTATGATCAGTCAAAGAAAGAAAGAAAGAAAGAGAGAAAAGAGAGAAGTAAAAAAGAAGAGAGATGGAGAGAAAAAGAGAGAAGTGGATGGAAGAAGAAATAAGGACACTTAAGAAATATGTGGAGCAAGTGTCTATGTTGATGAAAGAGTGGATGGAATCCCAAGACCAATAAAGAGGGATTGTGATGAAAAAGAGAGTAAAGTGGCCCATTAGGCTACTTGTAGAGAGAAGAAAGAGGATGTAGCTGAGAAGATGGATAAAAGAGGAAGAGAGAAGGATAAGAAGAAAGAGAAAATAAGAAGTAAAAAAAAGTTATCCTGGAAGAGGATAAGGAAAATGAAGAAGAAGATATTATAGAGAGATTTTTGGCATCTCTCAAAGAAAGTGAAGAAGAGAAGATTTTGAGTAAAGAAGAAGAAGAGCTCACTGAAAGAGCTATTCAAGGGGCTAGAGAGCCTCTCATTTTAAATCTGACTTTGTTTTTGAGTGTGTGACTATAGGTATATTAAGAGAAGAAGAAGAGGCAAGAAAATATGCCTTAAATGAAGAACTAAAAAGCATGAGTGAAGACAAGATAAAAGAAGAAGAATGTGGGCCATCTCAAGCTCACTATGAATCAAATAAAGGTAGCAATGCAACAATTGACATAATAGAAAGTTCATGGAAAACTCTCACAGTCATGTGGAGTTGGCTTAGTGGAGAATATGAGATGAAAGACAAGGTGAATGCTAGAGCAAACTTGGATACTAAATAAAACATTGTAATCATAGGTCAAGATATGGAAAAGAAGAGTGAGAAGGAGCATGATGTGAATGAACCAAAGCATCAAATAGTATTATAGAAAGGTTTTGAGTCATGTGGACTTCAAATAGAGCAAAGGAAGATGAAGTTGGATCTTGGAAATGTAGAAGGTATAAGTGAAATTAAGAGAGTATTTGAAGAAGACCCAAACAAAGAAGAGAATCAAAAGTTTCTAGAAATGGTGGAATAGGAAATGAAGCCTCATGTTTTTAAAAATAATTGTGTTCCTAGTTGTGAATGTGTAGGTGTGACAAAGAATGAGAAGGATGAGTCATTTCCTATAATCATAATGAAGAAGAAGAATGAACAATAACAAGAAAAGAGAATGAAGAAATTGAAGGCTAAAGAAAAGACTCAGCCAACGAACACAAAGAGGAAGATAAATAAGAAAGTGAAGAGCAACTAGAAGAGGAAAAAGAAAAAATGTTATGAAGCATTTTCTTCAGGTTGGGAGTATGATGCAGGAGCATCTTCTCACCAACATGAAAATTTTGAGATTTTGTATAAATTATGCAAATTTTGGGTTGAACTAGCCTAGATAAGGTTTAAGGGGTGTTAATAGGGTCCTTGTAGTCCCTCTAGAATGATCAAGATAGGTTAAGTCCTTAGGAAATTTAAATAATTGGTTTTCCCTCCAAAAGTGCAGTTTGTAGTCTTGAATGGATTTTGACTTTCTATAGTTGATTTAGTGGAACCTTGAATATTATAAGTATGTAAAAAAAGGATGGGGTGAGTGTAATTAAGTGTCTTAGGTCCATACTAGGGTATAGAAGACAAAATGTGAGTCTAGAAGGTTTATAACTTGGTTTTGATCTAAACAACCTAATGATAAGGGTAAGGTCACTCATATGATAAATGCATGTAAGGGTATGTCTTTGGTTAGTTATTGATGGGGTTCATATAAATGTGAAAATGTAACCACTTTACCTCATTCCCATTCGAATGGAAATTAAGAGGAGCTTAAAAGGAGAAAAACGTTGTTTTATGATTGCATTTGGGTAACTTAGTAACTATTTGAATGTGATTATTGAATTTTCATTGAGATCTCATGAATGATTAGGAAATAATATATAACTGGATATGGTGCATGGTAATTGTATTAATTCTTGTTTGAACAAGCTTTATGTGTGCTCATTGGTGTATGAGAGAGAAAATTGTGTATTTGTTCACCGGGATTGGAAGTCTACCGAATATGGTGTTCTTATTGATTTTGGACGGAGAAATAATGCAATCTGGAAGGTTAGGTCATAAGTAATATGTGTGAAATAATATTTTATAAGTCTTTGAAATGGTACGGTATGTGTATCAATGATTCTTATATGAACTGTGAAAATTGACCTAACTATGATGACTTGATGCAACTGTGAGTTTCAGTGGTGATTTCAAAATGAGATAGGAATGTTGACATATTGTGGGTGAGTCAAGAATTGTCTATTCAAGTTATGGAATGTGTATACTCAAACCTTAAAGGAAAACCTTTGTGATGTGTTTATGACTATGCAAAACTGTGATGTAAATTGGATTGTGATCAACCTTGCAAAGTGTGTATGGTGAATTGTTCAATGTGGCATAAGGAGAGATAATCAATATTCATTCTTCATACCAAGTGAATAAGAGGCATAATAGGTAACTTTCATGTTTAAATATCTTTATGACAATCAATATGTAAGATTATTGCTTTCCGATTTAGTGATAATCATATGAGTAAAAACACCATGGATTCCCTTGAAAATTCCATAAACTCATGTTTGTGACTTCTTTTTGCATTATATTGAATTGACTAGAAGAATGCCCTTTGATATGTTTGAATTCTGTGTTGAATAACAAGAAAAACAAGGGATTGTGACTATGTACATCTACAAAGGGGAGTTGAAATTTTATATCGATAAGTTTTGGCATGTATTCCTAAGGGCCACTGGTAAAAATAATTGGTATATAATCTCTATTCAGACCTTGGTACAATATTTTAAACAATAAATCACTCTCTAGTGAAAGTTATAAGAAATTCTTGCTTCTCGGGTTCATTAGAAGAGTTATAACAGTCATAGCTAGGGTTTGAACTTTAGACCCCTAAAAATCATCCTTTTGATTCCAAAATTTCAACATATGAGGGAAAGGATCCAAGAAATAAATTTTAAAATGAATTTAATATTTTGAAGGGTGAATTTTATAGTTGTGCATGACAGTTGGAGAGAGAAAATCTAGAATACAATCTCAGGCCTAGAAGAAGAGGTTGGTTAACAAAATAAGTACATGCTAAGAAAAGAGTTATACCTTGAAAATTTGAGGACATATAGAACTCATTAAAGGGTGACTAAAAACCCTGATTTAGTGCCTTGATATTCCCAAAAGAAGGATTTGTACATAACAATATAGTGAAGAAAACCTAGCAAGGGTTATTGAGAAAACACAAAAAGTGGAATAGTTATACAAAGAGATAGGAGAAAAAAATTTGAGCACACATTTGAGTTAGTATGGGGATACTATTGGTATTATTAAATTCTTAGAAACACTTCAATAATTCCATACTCACCTATGAACCAAGCATATTATGTCTAAAGAAGAATGAAGGACAATTTGAACTAGGAGCATTATGATGTAAGCTTGATGAGTTTTAAACTCTTTTAGTGGTTCATTAAACTTGTTTTGAGTGCATGAACAGGGTAAAAGTGGAAAATAGGTGGGATAATACTAAAAGGATCCAATTTTGATTGTTTGAATGAAGGGCTACTTGAAGTAAGTTGATGGTTAAAAGTAGAGAAAGGTGAGAATGACACATATATGGCTTGTGAACAATCTAGTTGGTGATTTATCATCACTCTCAGATTAATGGAAGGGTATTCATATGCAATAAAACCTTTTAAGAGGTAAATTAGAAAATTTCTTGCATGTTCAAGTAATCCAAGTACATTTTGAACCTTATATAATCTTACTCATGTAAATAATTTTGAATGTTGATAGTGTAAGCTTGGTAACAGATGATTGGATGGTTGTTGTTGCTATGTGACTACATCAATAATTGTGAAATTTTTGGATGGGGTGGTATAAGTTTTTAAGGTTACGGGGAGATCTCATTGTGAAAAATTCATCATATGAACTCTTCATGATTTGAATAATGGGTTGTTTTTGAGATGTTCGAGAAGAGTTTATAGATGAGCTGGATGGAGAAGTGGTAGATTCAAGTGAAAATGTTTTGTCTTTCATGGGTATTTCTGATTTTTTTTCATGTGTTGGTTCAAGGGTGTTTCTAGAGGAATGTGTGGAGGTTGATTCGGTAATACGAGATGTTTTATTGATGGTATTTATGTTATGATGGGCTTGAACATTGTTCTCTTGCAGTTAACTACTCGATGTGGAATGATTCGAGAAATAGATGTTTGAAAACATTGAGATTCTGATTTTGGGGTGGATTAGGATTGTCTAAATTTAGTTCACCTTTATCAATCAAATCCTAGAAGGACATTACGGAATGAATGACACCTCTCGATTTTCATGACTTTTAACTCGTGGTATTTACAATAATCGTTATCCATGTACCAAGAGGGATTCAAAACAGAGGTGTTGATAGGATGGATATGTGGAAGGGAGAAAATATTAGTAGTTAGAAGTTTATCAAAACCACACTATAAGTCTCTCAAATGGGGGTATGTTTTTGTTGGGGATGAGAGTGTTCGGTGGTCAAACATTGCTTGGGAGAAGGCTTGACAACTACGGAATTATCTGAGGATTTCGGTTTGTCTTGATTAGAGGATAATTTGGATGGGAATTCAGATTTTGGTTTTTTTAGTCTAAGTTTGACTCTGCCTTCTTCAAGAGCACAAACTTCAAGCTTATGATCCATGGTAAAGGATTTATCAAACATTTGAGAAGATTGGATTTGGAGTGTATAAGAGATGTGTTTGGCGCATGAATGGGAAAATAACTCGATCAACTTTGTTTGTGGGAGTGAGAATGATAGTTGATTGATTATACCCCTCTAGTGGGTGAAAAAGTTTGCAATGGATTCATCTTAAGACTATTTGATTTTATAAAGGTCAAGTAATGGTGATTTTGTGGACGATGTTGATTGAAAAGTGTTTAAGAAAGAGTTGTACAAGTTGCACGAATGAGAAGAGGGAGTATTGTGGAATGCTATTATACTAGTCTAAAGCAGGGCCTGCCAACGACATAGGGAATTTTCTTAACATAAGGTCCTAGTCATGAGATATAAGGTAACAAGCATGAATAAAATATCGGATGTGTTGCTAGGGATCCTCTTTACTGTAGAATTTGATAAACTTGAAGCTCCCAGTGACGAGGATAAGCTTTGTAGGGTACGGATGGGTGAATAGGCTCATTACATATTTGTTCATATGAAATTTTGTTTTTAGGGCCCATGGAGGTATCTTCAAGGCAGATATGTAGATTGAGAAACAGGGATGGAAGCCTGTGTAATTTTATTAATCTCAATCAACTAAAAAATTACAGTGAATAGGCTGCAATATTTATAGATATTGCACAGCCAAATACATCCGGGAAAATGAGTTGCACAGGTGCAACCAAAAACCAGAATAAACAAGCTTCCAAATCACCCGGGAAGCAACAATTACATAAAAACAAATATATTGTTGAAAACAATATAACAGTGTGCATACAGACAAATATGGTTGATTAACCATATAACAATATAACCATTCATTATTTAATTAATAAAATTAATTAAATAATCTAACTATGCATAATTAATATTAGGATAATAAAATTTATCCTAACATTCCCCCTCTTAATTGTGCATTGTCTGAAGAGATGAGGAGAGAAATGCTCAACAACTCAAACTTGTCACGTGTAAGTGACTTTGTGAAAATATCTCGCTCGTTGTTCAAATTGACAAAATCAAGCCGGATGTTGTGCTTCAACACATGTTCGCGTATGAAATGAACTCGAACTTCAATGTGCTTTGTTCTCTCGTGAAAATTGGATTGCGAACAAGTTTGAGAACACCTTCATTGTCAACATACATGGTGGTCGGTTTGTCCCGTGGTATTCCAAGTCTTTCCAAGATGCGACGTAGCCAAATCGCTTCACGCATGCTTCTCCGCAGAACGATACTTGGCTTTTGTGGAAGAGCGAGAAACAAAGTGTTGTTTCTTACTTCCCCATGATATTGGTCCGATCCCATAAAGAATACAAATCCAGTATGGATTTTCTATCATCAATGTTACCCGCATGATCCGAATCAATATCCAAATCAAGAAGAAGTTTTGTTCTTCTTGTATTCTAGACCAAGATCCACTGATCCTTTGAGATATCTCAAAATGTGCTTTGCTGCTTTCCAATGACAAATTTTGGGTTCCTGCATGAACCTGGATAGATAGCTCACTGCAAAGCTGATATCTAGTCTAGTGTAGGTCGTAAATGAGACTCCCAATCAGCCACCGATAGAGAGTGGCACTTACCTCGGAGATGGATCTCGAACGAGATAATCGTAATGCTTCTCCATAGGTGTAGCAATTGGTGTGCAATCCATCATCCTAAACTTCTCGAGCGTTGTCTTGGTATATTTCATTTGAGAAACAAAGATGTGATTCTCTTCTCGCCATACTTCCACCCAAGACAAGAGTGCATAAGCCCGAGATCTCACATGTCGAATGATCACTTAAGATCTTTCTTTGTTGCATCAATCATCTTCACTGAACTACCAATGATGACTAGATCATCGACATAAACTACAACAATCACCATCTCCCCCCCTTTCTTTTTGAGGTAGAGATTGGGATCGTATGGATTTCTGACGAATCCATGTTGTACGAGATGCTCATCAATCTTGATGTACCATGCCCGGGGTGCCTGTTTGAGGCCATACAGAGATTTCCTGAGTCTGCATACCTTTTCTTCTTGACCAGGTACAACATATCCCTCAGGTTGAGTCATGTAGACTTCTTCTTGTAAATCTCCATTCAGGAAGGCACTTTTTACGTCCATCTGATGGACTTTCCAACCAAACTGAGTAGCTAGAGCAAAGATCATCCTGATCGTTTTGATCTTAGCTGTGGGAGCAAATGTCTCCTCATAGTCAATGCCTTCTTTCGTGCGTACCCCTTTGCTACAAGTCTTTCTTTGCACTTGTCTACTGTCCCATCTACTTTGTACTTAGTTTTGAATATCCATCTGCATCCAATGGGTTTCTTCCCTGGTGGAAGATCGACAAGCTGCCAAGTGTTATTCTTCATCACTGATTGATATTCAGAATCCATGGCATCTTTCCAAGCTTTTGACTGTAGGGCTTCCTGGACTGTAGAGGGCTCGTCTGATTCAATGACTCTACTCATCAAAGCAAAGTTAACTTCTTCTCTTGCTTTACTGCGAGTCCGTGGTCCAGGGGTGGATGTATCCGGTGGAGCATCCAGTCTTGCATCTCGTAATGTGCTTGTACACCATTTAGGCATACGTTGACTGTTCCCATGGGTTGTGGTTCTATCTGATCAACACCATCATCCCCATCATCACTTTCATCTTCTGAGGGAACATTAGCTTCAATTTTTACAACTGGTGAAAAATCTACATCTTGCGAGTCCGGAGGAGGAGTCTCTGCTTCCTTCTTCTCGAAAAACTCAACATCTCTCGCTTGTGTAGACTTTTCTCGGTCTTAGGATCCATCATCCATACCCAAGAGTCTCTTCACCGTATCTAATGAAGATGAGATTTTGTGACTTCATGTCCAATTTCTTTCTGCTTACTTTTGGGTATGTGCATGCTTTGGCTTTGCACCCGAATACTCGAGGGTGTGCAATGGATGGTTTCCTTTTGACCATGCTTCTTGTGGTGTAATTCCATCAAGAGCAGTTGGGGCGCTCTGCTTAACAAATACACCGCTATTTTTTCTACTTCTGCCCAAAATGTCTTTGCAAGTCCGGAATCATCGATCATGCATCGCACCATTTCCATGATAGTACGATTTCTTCTCTCGACAACACCATTTTGCTGTGGTGTGTGTGGAGGAGGCATTTGTCGACGAATCCCGTGAGTTTGTAGGTAGTCTCTGAACTCATCACTGGTGAATTCCCCCTCGATCTGATCGGAGAGTTCGATGTGATGACCAGCTTTTTCTCAACCGCCACTTTGAACTTTTTGAATGTTTCAAAGGCTTCACTTTTCTTGCGAAGACAAAAATCCACATTTTCTCGTGAATAGTCGTCAACATAGAGCATGAAGTACTGGAACCTTGAATGACTTGGCTGCATCAAACCGCACAGATCGGTATGAACCAGGTCAAGTTTACCATGAGCTTGAAAAGTACTCTTTTGGAATGAAACTCTGTGTTGTTTTCTCTAGCGAGAGGACACTTGTCTCGTATCCTTTTGAAGAGATGGTAGCCCATGTACCATATTACACCGGCGAAGTGTTTCAAGATATTTGAAACTTACATGACCAAATCTCCGATGCCACAACTGGGATGAGGTGGAGTTTTTAGCCACAAGTGCTTAATCGTTTTTGTGAATGAAATCAAGTTGAAACATTCGTCCCACATTTGAGGCTTTTGCAATTATTTTCGAGCCTTTGGATTTATCTCGAATCAAACACATTTTCTTGCCGGATTGACTATCAAAGTCAATTTTCGTGTTGTGAACTAGAAGTTGATCGACCGAAAGAAGGTTCTTTGTCAACCCAGGGACATATAGAACATCTGATAGTTTGCATTTGCGTGAACCAAGGGGTAGAGAAATGTTTCCAATCCCCTGAACTGTATATGAAGAATCATCTCCCAACGAAACATGATTTTTCGATGGTGTGTCCCTCATTGAAATAAACCAGTCTCTGTGGCCGGTCATGTGTCGAGTGGCTCCCGAATCAACATACCAGACGTCACTAGATGATGTGGATGGTTCACTTGATCGAGCAGTGAACAAGAAGTCTTCATTGTCTGACTGATCTTGTTGCTCAGCAATATTACCTTGCTGGTGGGGTCTTCTTTTCCAGTTCCCCTTTTTCTGCCCGTGATAGTTGTTTGAATGTCCCTTGTAAGTTTGTTGTTGTTGTGGTCCAGAATTGCTTGATGAACCTTTCTTATATGTGTTAAACCAACATTCTTGCAAGTCATGTCCTCTTTTGCAAATTGGACATCGCTTCTTCTGTTGATTGTCCCCATGATACTGATTCTGATGTGGGGACTTCTGATAGGATTTAGGTTTTCCTTTACCTTTTCCTTTCCATTTTTGATGTGAAGACAATGCCTGCTCTGCTCTCTTCATCATCCTTGTTGTGCATTGCTTCCTCTTGTTGCAAAGAGGTTTACTAGCTTGTCAAAACTAATTGTCGATATCGACAAGTTTAGAGTTGTGACAAAAATGCGGTAAGAAGAAGGAGAGCTCTCGGAACAATGGGAACCGAGATTCATCTTTGACCTCTTCTCCTGTGGCTAGAAGTGAAGCCCTCAACTCGCAACTCTTCTTAGGAAGGCTTCAATTTTCTCATTCTCGTTTGAATTTCAATGTATGTAACTGACTCTGCAAATTGAGTATGACATTCTTGTTCTTGGCCTCATATATTGTGCTCAGCTTATCCCAAGCTTCTTTTGCTGATGTGGCATCTCGAATGTGGGCTTGCACATCGTCGGACACTCCAAAAAAATGATGAGTTTTGCTTTCTCGATCTGCTCTCTATCAAATTGTCGTTGTTGTGTTGCATCCGTTGGTGATCTGGTTAGAGTACCACTCACAACAGGCCAGATTTCTTCAAACTCAAGTTGTGTTTTTATTTTTGTCTTCCATGCAAAGCATAGTTGCTTCCTCTGAGCAATTGTGAATCCTAAGAAAAATTTGGGGGCATTGGTGCCCATTTTGCGAGATCACCGATGGTTTGGCTCTTATCACTCCGGTATTAGGTCTCCCAATCTATATACCGTCACAAATGATCATATCGAACCTTTCTATATACGCGCCTTCCGATATACCCATCGGTACGTGGAAGAATCTCACCCTTTCTATATACCTGGCGATACGTGAAAGAGGCGTTAACGTACGTGAAAGAATTTGATACGTGGTACCAAGACAAGATCGATGGGGTCTCAGGCAATTATCGACACCGCTCAAAGAAATATCCTCATACGCGCGTAACCAGCTATATACTCGGATAATTTCTCGGTCTGATTTATGTCTTGCAATCGTTCTCACGACGGATGGGATGGTTCATAGTGTGTGCACTGTGACCTTATTACTCCCCGTCGATTTATAGGGACGATGCCCAGACGACGTTGTTGCAGCTATATTAGGCGTTAAGTGCAGTAGTAGTCGCGACGGCTTTACCCGTAAGCGCTTCCCGAGAGGCACTTATATACCGAATCTTGCGCGAATGAGATCTAGGATCTCGTGAGTGTTACAGAACCAATTTTACTATTTTTTATTACAATTACGCTAGCTTTCGAGCGAGCATAAAGTTTTGCGCTTGACTATGGCAACTCCGCAAATTAGTACAATATGCGATACAATTTTGAATAACAGCAAAAATTTCGCTTCGAGGTCCCGGTGACCTCCCGAGCCCAATACGACCCAAAATGCTAAAAATTGCAAAAAAAAAGCTGAAAATGCAATTTTTAGATGGGTCTCCTTTTGCAAAAAATGTCTGGAATGAAAAAACAGACCAGTTGGGAGAAAATTTTTTTACCCTAAATTAGGGATTTCTCTGCTAAATTTAGTTAGTTGTAACTAAATTCAAAAAAGTCTGCTAAATTTAGCAGTTCTGCCAAAAAATCCGCCAGATGCAAAAGGAGAGTTTTTGAGTGTTTTTGGTGGGATTTGACCCTCAAACCTCTCACTCCCAAGGCGCATGCACTAGCCAACTTGCCCACTTAGGGCGCTTGGACTATGAAAGGAAGGAATTTGTATTTATTGACAAGTAAATTGACTTACCTCTTGGAAAATGGATGCCACGTGGCGCATGCTGGTGAAGAGGCATTTTTAGGGTTGTATTTGCCTAAAAACGGATCTGAAGCTTTATTTCCTTGCTCAGGCCGCATTTCCTTGCTCAGGCCGCATTTTCTCCTTCCTTTGGCCGCGTTTTTGGTGTTTGACGCCGAGTTTCCTCCCCGGGCCACGTTTTTTCCTTTGGGCGCACCTTATGCAGCCATATTTTTGCTGTATTTTTTTCCTTGGCCGCTTTTTAATGCCTGGCCGCGTGTTTTAGTGCCCTTGGTCACTGTATTTTTTGTTGTTGTTCCTCCCTTTTTGTTTCTTTTGTGCAGGTCCGTGGGAGACAGAGAATGGCGCGTTTTTCTCGCTGTTATTTGCTTGGGCGCATTTTTCTGTTGTCGCTGTGTTTTATTGCTCCAAATACGGATCCACAAGCGTGTGCATGCCTTGAGCTACCACATCAGGTCCTATTTCTGGCTCGACTTCAACCAGCTTAACAACATTTACTGTTACAAAACAGAGGAATACTCGTACACGGCTGTGAACACGTTTAATGTCATTCCTGACTCTATACCTGACTGGGAGGCCATGCAAATAGCGAGGAGGGCAATTGCACCAGACAAAAAAAATTCTCTAATTTAGAGACAAAACCCTTATTGGGAAAAAAAAAAAAATTATTATTATTTTCAATACCTGGAGCAATTTTTGCCTGGTGCTGAGTGCACCAGTGCAAAAAAAATTTGCGTTCCAAACACCTGGAACGAACTGGGGGATGTGGAAAGGCAGAGATGAGGCTGGGAGGTTGCAGGAGGCTGCACAGGCTCTCTATTGCTGCATACTCTTCTCCAATCTTCTCTATTTCTGCTGCATTCTTTTTCCACTCCTTCACAGGGCCAGAATTTCGCTCTGGTACCAAATGTAGATTGAGAAACAGGGACGGAAGCCTGTGTAATTTTATTAATCTCAATCAACTAAAAAATTACAGTGAATAGGCTGCAATATTTATAGATATTGCACAGCCAAATACATCCGGGAAAATGAGTTGCATAGGTGCAACCAAAAACCAGAATAAACAAGCTTCCAAATCACTCGGAAGCAACAATTACATAAAAACAAATATATTATTGAAAACAATATAACAGTGTGCATACGAAAAATATGGTTGATTAACCATATAGCAATATAACCATTCATTATTTAATTAATAAAATTAATTAAATAATCTAACTATGCATAATTAATATTAGGATAATAAAATTTATCCTAACAGGATATCCTATTCATTAAAGCCTTAAGGGGGTCGGTTTACATTGTTTCGTATATTGGATGAAGATGGACTGGCTTGTTGATATTTTTTTATAAGAGGGACCCTACCCCGAACAAAGTATGAAATGTCTAGTATAAAAGAGGGCCAAGGGAGTACCCATTAAAGCCCCACAAGTCCAAAAAACAAAACTACATGCTATAGATAAAAACCAAAATTAAATACCAAATGTACCAAACTAACAAAAAAACAAAAGGGGATCTTGCCTCCAAAAAAACATAACACCAGTCATTCTTTAATCAGGTCTCCCATTGTATGCATGCAACCATTCCATTCATTGACCAAGATGGCAATAGTGGACTTCTAGTACTGATAATCAGGTTCAACAATCTCCACTTTAGGCCTAGATCCTTCCTTTTCTTTTTTCTTGTAAATTTCCATGGAGTGAATAATCTCTGCCAAGAGTTTAATGTGGTGAATAATGCTTTTGGCATTGAGGATATGGATGACCCTAATCTATAGAGTGATCTCCTTCATTTTCAACATTTCAATTTCACTCATTATTTATCCCTCCTATAAAACACACCTATAAAACACTTATTTTTTTAATTTCAAAATTGTGATTTTTTTCCTTTTTTAGTAATGTAACAACCAACAATAAAAATCCCCAAAGTAGAAACCTATAAAAGGGATTAATAAAAGACAAAAAAAGAAAATATTGTTAGAGGTTGAATGACTGAGTAATCAAAAGTAGTCATAGAGATTGTCGATGATTGACAGAATCGGCCGTGATTCACCTAAATCATTGGTGATTTGACTAGATCATTGGATATTACAGAGTAGAAGGCCTAAAAATGTATGAAAAATTAGAATAAATGAAATTAAAAAGGACTTTGGGTCCCACCGGGCATGCCAGAATGTTCAGAGATGTTTTTACCTTTCTACTTTAAATTAATGAAGTGAAACAATAAAAACAAGACCAATCTCAAAAGACGACAGGTTTACCGATACCCATGGAGATGGATGTTGAAGCTGATGTTTGATTAGATCTTCCAAGTCTAAATGAGTGTGTGAGTCCACCTGTCCTATAAAGCAACCTCCGCTCATAAACACTAAATAGAAATAATTAGATAAACGGGTAGACAAGATACTCGGCAAAGGTGACTCCAAGAATCGAAAGGGACTTCCTTGGAGGATGTCACTCATTTTTATATAATTAAGTAGGTTGATAAAAAAATGATAAGGATATGCAATAAATAATCACATGTAAATAAAAGATAATGGTTCTAGAACTCAAGATGGATAAGTAAGTCCTAAGCAGGCTTCAAAAGTGGCCCAAGCGAGGGTAGATGCAATCTAGACACATTCAAATATTCATACCATAAATTTGCAGTCTCTTTCCCAATCTTGTGAAGGAATTCAAATTGATCTTCAATTTCTTAATCATTTTTAGAAAAATGGATTGCGCAAAGTGTAAGTTTGTGTAAAATGTTGTATTGTTCCTAAAAGAATGGATGTCAAACTATTGGAAGGTTGTAAATTCTTGTAATTGGATGTGAACAACTAGGAACTACCATCTAACAGAGAGCCATACTTGGAAACAACAAGTTAAATGTAGAGGATTTGATAAAATATGATAAAAATTGATAAATTGATATAAAGATAAATTTGACAATGATCTCCAATTTAGGCCAATCATTGGCGATTAGGATGAATCGCTAGTGATTCTTGTGAATTTCAATGATTTTGACAAAAATAAGATTTAAAGTTCAAAAGTGATGTTTCTGATTGATTTAGAAGCTTGACATGACTGAAAAAGGATAAACAGAGATTAAGGAATACCTTTGAGAGATTTTGGAGCTAGACGATGCCTCGGATCCTCCCTGAAAAGATCTGATTAGATAAGTTGTGTTGAGATGTTGCTTGAAGTTTGAATGATGAAAATGGTCACAAAAATTCTTAAAAACATCTGATGTTGATGTCTGATAGTGTTTTATGATGTCCATGATGTTTTAGTGTCGGGAATGAAGTGCAACAATGAAAAAGATGTCCAAGATTCAATATTGAAGATCCCTAAAGGAGAGCACATAAGTGCTATTTATAATCATTAGTGATTAAACCTGAATCATCGGTGATCTGATTTTTACGGGAAACAACTGTAAGAGTGGTTGAAACCACTTCTAATCATGGATTTTTGTTCAAGGTGTGGGTAAATGACTAAAGGGATGTTGGAGAATGAATTGAAGAGGTTAAGAAGGTTATAGGATTGTTGATAAATAGTTAATTTATTTTTGTTTTATTTGATTTTAGTCTTTAAGTGGTTTTGGGTGGTTTTGAGAGGTAAAATGATATTTTTACGGTTGTGAGATGGTGTGAGAGGAATATTTACATGGAGTAAATATTGTGGGAGTTTGGACTTAGGATTAAGAGATTAAATAATGTCTTTTTTAATTGATTATGATAGTGTATATGATGAGGGAAATTAACGATGCAAATTTTATGTGTCTATAGCAAGATTGTTAGGCTCAACCCTTAACAACATGAATGTCAAGATGGATGAAGAGAAAAAAATTTGAAAGGGAAAGTCAAATTATGGAACTCTTAGAAAAATAAATGCTAAGATGGGAGAATTATTTTATGAGTTAAGTGATGTGCTCAAAATTTTGAAAAAGTGAATGTAAAAAGGAGATGAGACTTTGATAAGGTTATTTTCTCAACTCTTAACAAAATGGGTGTTAAGAGAGACTAAAATTTTCAAAACATCAACTCTTAACAAGATGTGTGTTGAGAAAAATGAAAGGGTGTGACTTCTCAACCTTTTAAAAGAGGAGTGTTAAGTTAGACGAGAGAATGAAAGGTTAGATTAGAATAATCTTTAAAAATGAGTGCTAAGAGAGATGAAAAGGTTGGAAAGTTTTTTTGACCCTTTACAAAGTGAATGTAAAGATGGAAGAGATGAAAGATTTTTTCTTGCTCAACTTGTAAAAAAGTGAGTGTTAAAAGAGAAGAGACTTAGAAAGGTGATGAAGGTGCTCAACTCTTAACAAAATGAGTGTTAAGAGAGGAGACTTGGAAAAATGATGAAAATGTTTGACTTTGAACAAAATGAGTGTTAAAAGAGGAGACCAAACAAAGGAAGGGGGCACTCAAATAACAACAATGTGAATGTCGAAACAATAAGTGAAGAAATGATGAGGAAAAGATCTAAATTTTATAAGATTGAAGATAAGGGATGAAGGTAAAATGATTAATTAAGGATATCAAATTATAGAAAAATGAATGCTTTAAAAGAGAGGAGTAAAGAAATATTGAAGATGTTGATAATTCAACAAAGTGAATGTTGATTTATCAACATAATATGGTGGAATTCTTAAAGTTCAACAACGTAAATGTTAAACTTAAGACTTAGGAAAATGATAGATCAAGATAATTGTGATGGTGCTTGACCAAGATAAAGTGAGCATCATGATTTAAATACTTATATAGAGGGATGATTGTGCTTAATCTCATATATGGATGTCTAAAATTTAAGACGTATAATTTTGATCAAATGGAGAAAATTTGAGGAGATAGAAAGTGATAATGAAAAGGATGTGAAACAAAAACTTTGCAAGATGGAGAGAAAGAGTATGAAAGATATGAAATATGGAAAAAAACTTCTAGAGGTAGAATAAATGAAGAATGTGAACTATTGTAAAATGTAGAACAAATGAGAAATATGTTTTGTTTAAGTTGGCCTCTACTTTAGATTAGCTTGGTCAAGGTGTGGATTCCTAGAATAATTTCTCTCTCTAGGTGACTTCATTATATCCTAGTGAGCACAATACGATTGCTAGTTGTCACTTTACTTTGTCCCCTTTGATACATTGAGAAAGTATTTCACTCATGTTGGGGTTAAACCATATAACAATGTTGCACAAATCTAATATCAGATAGAGTATACAAGAAATGAATGCGGAAATAACCAGAAGATAAAATAAAACAAGAGAAAGATAACACCAGATTTAACGTGGTTCACCCAATGTGGGCTACATCCACCAAGAAACAACCAATATTATTATTCAATGCTTTATAGAGGAAATACAATGAATATTTTTTGTCTTCCAACACCTCACATGATGTTCAATGTTTTTCCCTCACTCAGCTACTCTTTCTTGCTCACCAAGAAAACTAACATGCAAAATAATTGTTATTTTCTTCTCTCATACCCTCATACAATGCATACATGCACACACACACACACACACACACACACACACACACACACACACACACACACACACACACATATATATATATATATATATATAATGGGCAACTAGCTATGCTTTTACAATAAAGAAATCATCTTTAAACAAAATATTTATTCTAATTCTTGTTTAAAGAATAAAGCACCATCGCACAGGTGACCGATGTCAGTCCCTTCCTGACCGATGTCGGTCACTTCTTAACTGATGTCAGTTACCTCTTGACCAATGCCGGTCACTGTCAAAACCAAAAACATGTAAAAGTAAGATTCTGTGAAGCAATTAAGCTCCAAACTCAATAATATCCCACTTGGAGATCAATTTTTGCATTTTCCTATGCATCACCATCCTTGGTTCCTTTTTCTTGGCCTGTTTCATTCTCTTCAAGTCTCAAACTCGAAGACCAACAGAAGTGGAGTGAATCTCAAACTTCTCCCTCACCAATGGATTTGTTAGCATATCTGTAGGGTTCTCATCCATATGTATTTTCTCTAAGTTCAGTTTCCCATCCTCCAACACCTGCCGTATGAAGTGATGCCTCAATTGAACGTGTTTTGTTCTTGAATGAAATGCTGAATTCTTTGTCATATGGATCACACTCTGACTATCACTATATAATATGAAATTCTCTTTCTCCTTCCCCAACTCTTCCATAAACCTACTCATCCATATCATCTCTTTACTGGCTAACATACTTTGCCTCTGTAGTAGACAAAGCCACAACCTTCTGCAATATTGAAATCTAGCTAACTATCATTCCACCTACTGTGAAAACATATCCAGTGGTGCTCCTCCTGCCATCCAAATCTCCATCCATATCTAAGTCAACATAGCCATGTAAAGAAGTATCTGACCCTTCATAACATAACTCCATGATGGATGTCCATCTCAAGTACCTAAGAATTTATTGGACTACTTTCCAATGTTCTTTACCCGGATTACCCATAAACTTGTTCACAACTCCCACTACCTCGTGTAATGTCTAGTATAACACAAATCATGGCATGCATAAAACTTCCTAATGCTAAAGTATAGGGAACACATGCCATGTACTCAACCTCCTTGTGTGATGAGGGACACTGATCTTTTCTCAATTTTAAGTGTTCAACCATGGGTGTACCAACAGGTTTTGAAACTTGCATGTTAAACATTTCCAACACCTTATTGATATAAGATTCCTAAGATAAATACAACCTCTTGTTTTTCTGTCTCACTTTGAATTTTCATGCCAACAATTTTATTTGCAGCTCCAAAATATTTCATTGAAAATGTGTGAGCTAACCTTTCTTTAAGTTTACCAATGTCCTACATACTAGATCCTGCAATCAACATATCATCCACATACAATAACAAAATAACATAGCTCCCATTTTCAAGCTTCTTAAAATAAACACAATGGTCATATTCACATCTCATATAACCATGCTCATGCATAAAACTGTCAAATATCAAATACCATTTCCTTGGAGCTTGTTTGAGCCCATATAGGCTCTTTTTCAATTTACACACAAGTTTCTCCTTACCCTTGACTTCATAACCAAGTGGTTATTGCATATAAATATCTTCCTCCAAATCACCATGAAGAAAATTTGTCTTAACATCAAGTTGTTCTAAATGTAAATCTTCTATTGCAACCAAACTTAGAACAATACGAATAGAAGTCATCTTAACTATAGGAGAAAAAATATCATCAAATTCAATACTTATTTTTGTGCAAATCCCTTTACCAAAAGCCTCTCCCTATACCTTTTCATTCCACCCTCTTCTTCCTTGATTTTGTAAACCCATTTTTCTCGTAGATTTTTCTTACCTACTGGAAACTTGACCAAATCTCATGTCTATTTTCGTTCCAAGGATTCCATCTCTTCATCCATGTCATGCTCCCAAAGTGCTCGTGGGTATCTACCTGCATTGATTCTTCAAATATTTTTTGTTCACCACTATCAGTCAATAATAAATAAGGAAAGGAAGGTGAAAATATCTCTAAAGGTCTACTTACCCTTTGTGACCTTCTCACTTCGATTTGGGGGGTCAGGGGCTCATTCTATGTTTGTTGCACATTCATGTCAATATCTTTCGATGGATCGATGCCAATCCCCTATAACCGACCGTGGTTCCTCTATCTTCCAACCAACTGCGGTTTCCTTATCGACATCGGTTAGAGAGAGTACCGATGCGCCCACCGACGGTCGGTTTTGAACCCGATCATGTCTACCACCTCGTTATCCTGACCAACATCAGTTTCTGTAGAATTGACTTCGGTGTCTGTGGATGTATGCTTTAGTCTAAAAGTTTATTTTCCTTCAAAATATCATCAACCTATTCATGTTTAGGCACCAAAACCTAATCCTTATACATTATTTTTTTATTCCAATCAACGTCATGATTCCTAACAATCTTAAAATCTCCTAAATCCCAAAATTGATATCCAAATCACCAGAGCCATAACCAATGAAAGTACATCTCTTAGATTTAGCATCCAACTTCTTCCTATTTTCCCTATCAACATGCACAAAATATTCTGAGCCAAAACTCTAAGAAAAGAAAAATCTACCTCTTTTCCAGACTAAGCTTCTTCTGGTATTCCACCATCTAGTTTTGTTGAAGGCCCACAGTTGATCAAATACATTGATGTGTCCACTGCTTCTACCCAAAACTTCAAAGGTAAACTGGTATGTATCCTCATGCCTCTAAAGACGTTCCATGATTGTCTTGTTCAATATTTCTACAACTTCATTCTCATGTGGAGTTCTAGGAACCGTTCTTGTTAGCATAATTTAGCATAGGCATATTTATTGCATTTTATTGCATTGTCTTTTATTTAATAATGTGCAACATGTGCACTCTAGTCTAGTGACTTGCATTCAATATTGTTATGTTGGATAACATTCAATATTGGTATTAGTAGTAATTACATGTGCATGTGAGATGGGTCTTATCATCTCATAGTTGGTGTCTGCTAGGGTGTCATGTCTATCCATATGAGGTTGTCTAATATCTATAAATATTACAGCTCTTGCATTGTTATGTAATCTGATTTCATGATCAATAATATTTGTGAGGCTTCCGTCCCTCTTTGGTCATTACAATCTTATTCTATTCTATCATTTGGTATCTAAGCTATACCATTATTATCATTTGGTATCAGAGCAGGTTCTATCCAAGCAAGGTTGAAGAGGAGCACTATTGGAGAGGATCCATTGGAGAAGAAGATCTGCATCAAAGGAGAGCCATTGAAGCATCCCGCAGCCTCCATTCCTCCCAAGCATCCATCAACTAAAATTTGACCTATCCACTTATTTGGAAGGTAATTTTTTTATTAGTCATTGGCATAGCCAATTGACCTAACATATTGACAGAATATTTCAGATTTGAGATCTTTAAAAAAAAAAAGGAGAAAGATCTTGAAAAAATATCAGATCAAAAGAAAAAAAAAAATCAGATCTGAAAGTGGAGGTGTGAAGAATTCGGGAGCAAAGGTTGAAGCAATCCCATCAACAAAATTCCAGCAAATAGCTCTTAGAAAAAAGGACATAACGTTTTCATAAAATGTCGGATTGATGTGTCATTTTTTTTGTTGGAAAGATAAGAAGAAGGCGTACAACTTTACAGTTTACATCATCTTCAGATTCGGCCACTACATGTGACAAAAGTCCAGATAAGTTGAATCATTTTTTTCTAGAAAAAATCAGATCTAGCTGGTAAATTGGTAAGATCTCAAAAACTAAGATTCCGATTCTTCTGAAATTTTTGGGTTTCAAGAAAAATATTGTATGATGCTGTTGTCAAAATTTTAGAAAAACTCAGATCATGGTTTGTGAGAAAAGGTGAAAACAATATTCAGATTGTTTGTTTGGATCTTGGGAACAAACAGGTCAGCGGTTCAATTCCCACTCTCTCCATATTTTTTCTTAAATTATTTTTTTGGAAAATTTGGAGAAATTAATAAATTTTGGGAGATTTCCAAATTTATAAGCTCACCAAACACATTTAGAGCCACCGCTAAATTTAGCGGAAAAACACCTATTGGGGGTAAAAAAATATTTTTGGCCTAAATTGTGTATTTTGTGATTCTAAACCCTTTTTTGTAAAGAGGGGGGACACAAAAACTTCATTTCAATGTACTTTTGGAGCATTTTGTACTAATATTGGTGCATAAAGTGAAAAAAAAAGGGTACAAATTTTTTATTTTATGTTTGGTTCTATCACACGAGATCTTTGATCTCATAGCGAATTCAAGATATACGGTGCCTCCTGGAAGCGCTTACAGTGATTCCGTCACGACTACTACTGCACTTAACGCCTAACACAGCTGCCTAAACATCATCTGGGCATCGACCCTATAAAATCGACGGGGAGTAATAAGGACACAATACACACACATTTGAGCCCTCCCATCCATTTGTGCTTGCACAAACCCCTCTCCGTACTGTCTAAGTACCACGTACTAAATTCTTTCACGTGTGTTAACACCTCTTTCCCTACTGATGGGTATATTGAAAGGGTGATCTTCTTCCACATACCAACGGGTATATCGAAAGGGAGCGTATATAGAAAGGTTTGGTATATCGTCCTGACGGTATATTGAGAGGAGACCATAAACCCAGAGTGATAAGAACCTTACCTTTGTCGAAAATTCGAGTTTCAGAAATTCAGATTGCAGAAATGGGTGCACAAGCACCAAAGTTCTTCTTTCCGATTCACAACTGCTTAGAGGAGACAACTATGCTGCATGGAAACCGAAGATCAAGGTGTTACTTGAGTTTGAAGACCTATGGATAGTTGTAGATGGACAAACAACAAGATCACTTGATGATGGAAGACAACAAGTTCAATTTGATAGGGCCAATCAAAAGGCCAAGTTGATCATCTTGTTTAGCATAATAGACGATGTGCAACCCCACATTAGAGATGCCACATCGGCCAAGGATGCATGGGATAAGTTGAGCACAGTCTATGAGGCAAAGAACAAGAATGCCATCCTCAACCTACTATCACAACTGCATACTCTCAAGTTCAAGCACAATGAGAAGGTTGAAGTTTTTTTGAGACAAGTTGCTACTTTGAGGGCATCTCTATTGGCATTGGGAAAAGAGATAAGTGATGAAGACCTCATACCAATTGTGTTGCGAGCACTTCCTCCTTCCTATAGAATCTTTGTGACAACTATCAATATGAGTGAACACACAATCACCTTTGAGAAGTTGGTCAATCTACTCCAACAAGAAGAGGCAATGAACAACAAAGATCATGAAGATGAGCAAGCACTATCTTCCAATCATAAAGGAAAGGAAAAATTTTAGTCCAATCATAAGAAGTCCCAACAAAATCAAAGTCAACGAGACAACACCAAGAAGTGTCCCATTTGTAATAGAGGGGGACATGACATCAAAGATTGTTGGTACAATTCCTACAAAAAGGGTTCATCAAGCAATTCAAAACCCAACAACCAACAGGGTAACAACAATTCAAATAAAGGGAAGTCTAACAACAACAACAATCAAGGGCAGAAAAATGGTAATTGGCAAAGAAAACCCAAACAACAAGGGTACATTGCCAAACATGAGGATGATTCAGATGAAGGACACCACATGTATTCTACTCAATTTGATGAAGAAACCAAGTCCACACAAGATATCTAGTATGTTGACTCGGTGCAACTCGACACATGACTGGACGCAAGGATTGGTTCTACACACTACGTGACTCACCTAACAAGAACCATGTGTCATTAGGTGATGACTCATCATACAGTGTCAAGGGGATTGGAAACATTTCACTACCTCTTGGAAAGCATGACTGCAAAATCACAAATGTATTGTATGTACTTGGGTTGACCAAGAATTTGCTATCAATTAGTCAACTCCTTGATCACAACTTGAAGTTTGATTTTAACAGTAATAATGGAGAAAAAGTGTGCTTGATAAGAGATAAGTCAAGAGGTTCCAAGATTGTAGCAAAAGCCTCCAATGTGGGACGCATGTTCCAACTTGATTTTGTCCACAAGATTGATCAAGCTCTAGTGGCCAAAGACACACAATCTACTGCAATTATGGCATCGCAGATATGGTCACATCAGTTTTGGCTATCTCCAAACACTTCAAAAGGGCAACATGGTGAAAGGATTGCCTACACTCAAGCACAACACTGACAAGTGTCATAATTGCCTAGCTGGAAAGCAACACAAAGTACCCTTCCAGAAGAACACATATAGAGCTAAGGGAAAGCTTGATTTGGTGCACACCGATCTTTGTGGGCCCATGCAACCAAGTCATTATGGATGTCAATACTTCATGCTTTGTGTTGATGACTACTCAAGAAAGATGTGGATATATTGTCTAAGAAACAAGAGTCAAGCCTTTGAGACATTTCAGAAGTTCAAAGAACTTGTTGAGAATGAAGTTGGTCGCAAGATCAAAACTCTCCGCTCAGATCAAGGGGGGCAATTTACAAGCAATGAGTTCAAGACTTACCTGGAAGCTCATGGGATTCGTAGACAAATGCCTCCTACTCACACACCACAGAAGAATGATATAGTTGAGAGAAGGAATCATACTATCATGGAAATGGTGCGATGTATGATTGATGACTCAGGTTTAACAAAGACATTTTGGGCGTGAAGGCTGCAAGAACTGCAATCTATTTTTGAACAGAGTGCCCACAAAGTAGCTCTTGACGGAGTGACACCTCAAGAAGCATGGTCAAATCGGAAACCATCAATTGCACACTTAAGAGTATTTGGGTGTAAAGCTAGCATGCACATACCCAAGAAGAACAGGAACAAGTTGGATATGAAAGCTGAGAAACTGATATTCATTGGATACAGTGAAGAAGCACTTGGGTACAGATTATGGGATCCGAAAGTAAAGAAAGTATACACAAGTAGGGATGTTGAGTTCTTTGAGAAGAAACAAGCAGATGCTCCACTCAACGACTCAACAAACATGCAGAATACACCGCTTGTGAAGAAAAATTTGATGTTCCCACCAAGATGATGATAGGATGAATTGGATGATGGTGAAAACTTGGATCCACCACAAGCCAATGGAATAGCTAAGAAGTTACCTAAATGGTATACTCAATTAATAAGAGATGCAAATTTGGATGAAGCACCTATCACGTCATCCAATCCTAGACCTAGAACTTGCAAATGCCTCCTACTCACACACCACAAGAGAATGGTATAGTTGAGAGAAGGAATTGTACTATCACGGAAATGGTGCGATGTATGATTGATGACTCGGGTTTAACAAAGACATTTTGGGCGTGAAGCTGCAAGAAATGCGATCTATTTTTGAACAGAGTGCCCACAAGAGCTCTTGACGGAGTGACACCTCAAGAAGCATGGTCAAATCGGAAACCATCAATTGCACACTTAAGAGTATTTGGGTGTAAAGCTAGCATGCACATACCCAAGAAGAACAGGAACAAGTTGGATATGAAAGCTGAGAAACTGATATTCATTGGATACAGTGAAGAAGCACTTGGGTACAGATTATGGGATCCGAAAGCAAAGAAAGTATACACAAGTAGGGATGTTGAGTTCTTTGAGAAGAAACAAGCAGATGCTCCACTCAACGACTCAACAAACATGCAGAATACACCTCTTGTGAAGACAAAATTTGATGTTCCCACTGAAGATGACAGTGATGAATTGGATGATGGTGAAAACTTGGATCCACCACAAGCCAATGGAATAGCTAAGAAGTTACCTAAATGGTATACTCAATTAATAAGAGATGCAAATTTAGATGAAGCACCTAGCACATCATCCAATCCTAGACCTAGAACTTGCAGTCAAGCTTGTGAAGAGGTCAATTATGCCCTAATGAGCAGAGTTGTTGAAACATTTGAGCCATCTATAGTTCAGGAAGCCCTACAATCAAAAGCTTGGAAAGATGCCATGGATTCAGAGTATCAGTCAGTGATGAAGAACAACACATGGTAACTTGTCGACCTTCCACCAGGGAAGAAACCCATTGGATGCAGATGGATATTCAAGACTAAGTACAAATCATATGGGACTATTGACAAGTATAAAGCAAGGCTTGTAGCAAAGGGGTATGCACAACAAGAAGGCATTGATTATGAGAATACATTTGCTCCCACGGCCCAAGATCAAGACAATCGGATGATCTTTGCTCTAGTCAGCACACACTTTGGTTGGAAAGTCCACCAAATGGATGTGAAAAGTGCCTTTCTTAATGGAGATTTGCAAGAAGAAGTCTATATGACTCAGCCAGAGGGTTATGTAATACCAGGAAAAGAGATGATGGTATGCAGACTCTTAAAATCTCTATATGGCCTAAAACAGGCACCCCAAACATGGTACATCAAAATTGATGAGCATCTCATAAGTCATGGATTTGAAAGGAATCCTTATGACCCCAATCTCTACCTCAAAAAGCAAGGGGGAGATTGTCATTGTGGTTGTTTATGTCAACGATCTAGTCATTACAGGCAGTTCTGTGAAGATGATAGATGCAACAAAGAAGTATTTTAATCGATCATTTGACATGACAGATCTCGGGCTCATGCACTATTGTCTTGGGTTGGAAGTATAGCAAAAAGAGAATCATATCTTTGTGTCGCAGTTGAAATACACTAAGACAACGCTCGAGAAATTTAGGATGATGGATTGCACTCCTATTGCTACACCTATGGAAGTGAGACTTCAGTTATCTCGTTTCGATCCATCACCACCGGTGAATGCAACTCTCTATCGGTAGTTGATCGGGAGTCTCATTTACCTGACATATACTAGACCAGATATCAGCTTTACAACTATTTATCACGCTTCATGCAAGAACAAAAATATGTCATTGGAAAGCAGCAAAGAGAATACTAAGATATCTAAAGGGTACAGTTGACCTTGGTCTAGAGTACAAGAAGAACGACAACTTCTTCTTGACAGGATATTCAGATTCAGATCATGCAGGAAACATGGATGATAGGAAGTCAACATCAGGCTTCGTCTTCTTTATGGGATCTGGACCGATATCATGGGGAAGCAAGAAACAAAACTTTGTTTCTCGCTCTTCTACAGAAGCAGAGTATCGAGCTGCAGGTGAAGTTGTTTGTGAAGCAATATGGCTACGCCCGAATCTTTGGAAGGAATTGGTCTACCACAACAGAAATCTACTCCAAAGATATGTTGATAATGAAGGAGTTCTCAAGCTTGTTCACAATCCAAAGATTTCATGAGAGAACCAAGCATATTGAAGTACAAGTTCATTTCAAACGTGAGCATGTCTTGAAGCACAACATACACTCCAGCCTCGTCCTACAACCAACAGAAGGTAGATGTTTTCACTAAGTCACTTACACGTGACAAATTCACACTGCTCGTAGAGTTCCTCTCCACTTCATTGAAACTATGCAAAATGAAGGGGGAATGTTAGCATAATTTAGCATAGGCATATTTATTGCATTTTATTGCATTGTCTTTTATTTAATAATGTGCAACATGTGCACTCTAGTCTAGTGACTTGCATTCAATATTGTTATGTTGGATAACATTCAATATTGGTATTAGTAGTAATTACATGTACATGTGAGATGGGTCTTATCATCTCGTAGTTGGTGTCTGCTAGGGTGTCATGTCTATCCATATGAGGCTGTCTAATATCTATAAATATTATAGCTCTTGCATTGTTATGTAATCTAATTTCATGATCAATAATATTTGTGAGGCTTCCGTCCCTCTTTGGTCATTACAATCTTATTCTATTCTATCATTTGGTATCTAAGCTTTACCATTATTATCAGTTCTTTCTCTTTGTATTCCATTCACTGAACAATAATCATTGAAAGCCTTGTTGCAATATTCACCACCATTGTCAAATCTAAGGCACTTTACTTTTAAGTTTGTTTCATTTTCCATAAGGGATTTCCACCTTGTAAAAGTATCAAAAACATCATATTTATGCTTAATACAATAAATCCATACCTTGTGGCATCATAAATGAAAGTCACATAATATTGGGATCCTCCAATATAAGCTACCTAAGTTGGTCCCCACACATCCTAGTATACAAGCTCCAATTTCTACTCCTTTGTTGACCCAACCTTGAAAAATCTCACTATCTTTTCTTTCCAAATATGCAATACTCACATAATTCAATATCTAATTGTTTCAAATCTAATAGCTTACCCTTAGCCTTTAATATTTTCATTCCTTTTTCACTCATATGGACAACCGATTATGCTACATGATTGCATCTCAAACTCGTAGTAAATAACACGTAAAAGGAATTAGTAACACAAGTAAACAAATATAAAGTTCCTACTTTCTTACCTCTTACCACAACAAGAGATACCTTGGTAACCTTCCAAGAATCAGATGTGAATGTAATCACGCATCTAGATTCACCTAGTTGCCCTACGATATTAGATTTCTCTTGAGGTTTGGTACATGCCTCACATTTTTCAATACCTTTGGATTTCCATTCTCAGTAACTTTAGATGAACATCACCTTTAATAGTAATATTACGAGGCTCATCATCTCCTAAATAAACTTGTCCAAAATCAACCTGAACATAATTACTGAAATAACCCTTATTAGGGGTAGCATGGAAAGAAGCTCCATAATCTAAAACCCAAGATTCTATTTTATTATCTAAGGAGAGAATAAGGGCATCTTGATTTATCTCACTTGCAACATTTGCCTTTTTACATTTTTTTATTGTTGTTTGATGTATTCTCTTTGTTTTCCTTAGAACAACACTCCTTCTTTATGTGTCCTCTCTTTCCACAATTCGAGCAAAGTAAATATCTATACCTAGATCTAGATCTCGCCATGTCTTGACTTTGATCTCCCATTCTTCTTACTCTTAGATGATCTCTCCTTAGATCTTCCTCTTCTTTCTACATTTAAAGCTTTTCCAGATGATGCTTCTCCTGAGATTTTCCTGTTTTATTTCCTCATTAAGAATTACACTAACCACATTATCAAATTTCAAACCTTTATAAGCATACGTTGTATTACTTATATCCATTACCAAGTTATCCCAACTATCTGGCAAAGAGCATAAGAATAAAATTGCTTTCACTTCATCATCAAATGAAATTTCTACCAATTTTAATTAATTTACAATAGACTCGGAAATCATTCAAATGATTAGATATAGATCCACCTTCTTGCATCTTAGAATTAAATAATTTTTCATCAAATAAACCTTATTCAAAGCACTAGGAGTTTCATACAAATTTGCTAAAGATTTCATCAACTCTACCATGGTTTTTGCATCTGTAAAATTTGAATCCACCGATGTTGTTCAGCTCAATCTTATAGATCCCAGAGCCTTTCTGTCAAGAACCTTCCATTCTTCATCAGTCATTATGTCTGGTTGTGCATGTTCATCCAATGGTAAGTATATATCCTTCTTATACAAATAATCCTCCACCTGCATCTTCCATAGTTGATAATTACGATCGTCAAATTTTTCTACTTAGTTTTTACTATCTTATGCCATTTTTCTACTCCCACTTAATCAGAAAACCTTCTATGAGTAAATATTGTCAACACACAAAACCTCCAAACAAATTTCTGATACTAGTTGTTGGGGTTAAACCATATAATAGTGTTTCATAGATCTAATATCAAATAGAGTATACAAGCAATGAATGTGGAAATAAATAGAAGATAAAATAAAATAAGAGAAAGATAACACCATATTTAACGTAGTTCACCCAATGTGGGCTATGTCCACTAAGAAACAAACAATATTATTATTCAATGCTTTATAGAGGAAATACAATGAAGATCTATTATCTTCCAACACCTCACAGGATGTTCAATGCTTTTCCCTCACTCAGCTACTCTTTCTTGCTCACCAAGAAAACTAACATGAAAAAAATTGCTATTTTCTTCTCTCATACCCTCATACAATGCATACATGCATATATATCTATTCTAGGAAACTAACTATGCTTTTACAATCAAGAAATCATCTTTAAAACAAAATATTTATTCTAATTCTCGTTTAAAGAACAAAGCACCATCACACAGGTGACCGATGTCGGTCCCTACCCTGGCCGATGCCAATCACTTATTAACCGATGTTGGTTACCTCCTCACCGATGCGATCCACTGTCAAAATCTAGCAACATGTAAAAGCAAGCTTCCTGTGAAGCAATTTAGCTCCACACTCAACAACTCAAAGGATTGTACTAGGGTTTCCACTATGGATATCTGTGACTCTTATCTCACAATAGGTGTATTGGTCAAGTGGGTGGAGGCTCCTATTTCGTCACCCAATACATTCAAGGTGTCTACTAACTTTGGGTTCATGTAGTAATCCTCAAAATGAGTTTTTTTCCCCTAGCCATACACTTCCCAAAATTACAGTCGGAAGAAGGGAATAATCCCAACTCCGAAAATTTTAATAAAGTTAATTCTATAAATATTTAAGAAAGGTGATAAAGGGTTTTGCTTGATCCTTTAACAAGGAAACATGAAGTTAGTAGTTTAATTATTTTAACAACCTTCTTTAGATATGGTCCTACAAACAAACAATTATAAAGTTTTCCTATGGTGAAAACAACAAATAAAAACATGAAAAACAATCAAATAAACGTACATAAGCACGAGAAAAGAGCATACGTATGTTTTATTGTGATTAGCCTCACAAATATGAAAAAATATTACCGAAACGTAAGACAATCCCTCTAAAAAGTGTGAATTACATTGCAAAAACGGTTAAGCGTTAACAAAATTCCCTAAAAAGTGAATTTAATGTAACAAGAACATCCAATAACCCTACATTATCAAATTCACAATTAATCTACTCTAAGGAAATTAACGAAAAATTAATTAAAATGACATAATTAAGTTTAAAAGACCTAATGAATTAATTAAACTATTATAATAATCTAAATTATATTTTAATGATTTAAACCCTAACTTTTTGTTTTAACTAAAGTAGCAATTTACTTAATTAATTGAACTAAACTAAACTAAAGTTTAAAAATTAAAATAAACAAAACCTAAGTTTAAAACTAAAGTCTAAATTCTAACCCAAGTTTTGAGGGCCTTTTAAACTAATCAAAATCCTAAAAAAAAACTAAGTTTATTTGGTATGTTATGCGGGATTAGGTTTGTTTTCGTTTTTATCTATGATTTTTTTGTAGGTTGGTGTCTTGGTGGCAAGTCAATGATGGTAGGGGACAAAATGTGCAGCAAGGTTTAGATGTTGGGAAGTGTGTAGGGTGTTGGTGAGGTCGAGCTCAACATAGAGGACAATGGTGCCTAGCAAGAATGCAAAGGTAGCTCGGTGGTGGGGTGGATGAAACTTGGTGGTGGCTATGGATGTTGGTCAGGCGGGCGGCAGGTCATGGTCCATGCGAGGGGGTTTGGGTGAGCTCGGCTCACGAGTCGAGACAAGGGGATTAGTTTAGGTTGGGGGAGGTAGTTGGGGTCGGGCAGGTGGGATAGGAAAATTAAGAGAGATATGGGGTGATTTATCTTGGTATCTTTTTTTAACAATTTTTTCCAAAAAAAATCCAACCCTTTCTCTCTGGTCAAACACCTACAAGAAAACACCTAAATGTTTAGTAATGAAGAAAAGTATTTATTTGAAAATTGAGTTTTTGCTTTTGGAAAACATCTACAAGCACCATAAAAATGTAAAAAAAAAAAATAACAAAATTAAAATATTGTTTTATTTTTGTGATTTATAAACAAATTTGTGTTATCAAACTATCCCAAAATGCATCCTACAAACACATCGACAAAACAAACAACAAAAACACACTAAGAATAAATGTTAATCAAATAAAAACACATACAAATGAGTGACTAAAGATTAAACATATACATTAAAATATTAGTGAAATGTGAAGCATAAATGAATGAAAATGGGTAAGTCCCACCAGGCATGCTAGAATGTAAGTAATGAAAAATACAAGACAATGAAATAAATGAAAAATAACACAATATACCTCTCTGTAATTTCTCAATGCAAACCTCAAAGAAGATCATGAAGTTATTAGAATTGTATGATCTTGAATATGTTTGAAATATGGATGCTCTTGATTATTCTCCAAAGTATGAATGTAAATGTTACGAGCTTTGATATACAAGGATGCAGGTGGAAAATTTGGCGAAGTTGGCTATAATTTACATATACTTCTAGGTATTCTCCAGGAGGTTTGTTATGAGGGTGAGGCCATAAAATTTGGATTAGAGTTTGATTGAGTTCTAGGATCATGAATGCATTTCTTGACATAACAAGTAGACTTAGTCTATGTAAATACAACTTTGAAGGGTAAATGATTATCTGGTTGGAAGAAGTTATATTCGGGAAGGCGGTTGTATGTGAAATTTAACTTTCCCCACCTTTCTAGGATATTAGAAGTGCATTCTAAGTGGAGTTGATTGGGATGGGGAAGTGGAGTACAAGTGAAGTCTAAATGGAATCTAATTGATAATTAACTTGAAAAATAGATGTATTTTCCTAATTAAGTAACTAATTTATTAGCTACAATGTAAAAGATATTTAATTAACCATTTAGTTAATAAATGATAATTAACTTAGCTACAATGGTGATTAGGAACTAATTTAATTAATCCCAAGGGGTGGATGACTAATTAATTTGATTAATCAATCATAAGGGGATATGAACTAGGATAAGATGGAAACAAGTATGTGAATATGTATGTAATTTTAGGGTGTCTACATTTCCTCCTCTTTAAAGTGTTATTATGAAGTAATATCATTTTAAAGATAGTAGACATCCATATATCGGTGAGCGAAAGACAAGGAAAGCAAGGTAGATATTTGTAGACACAAAATCACGCACTTTGAGTCATTATTTAGTCCCGGTCTCATACTACTATTTATATGGTTCTTAAGTGAAAAGAGTAATAATTAACCCATGTATTTGGCCATTTTTGCATTGCTTGATGTCATATTTTCAATCTTACACCTGCACTTTCCCATTCTATATTTTCATTTCTACGTTTTTCCTATTTCGAGTCAGGGCACCCTAGTCCACTTTACTCTCACCTTTTGGGCACTTTCTATTTGTTTGAGATTTTTATATTTTTGGTGGTCAGCCTTTTCGGGTTAATTACAAAATTAGAACAAGAGAACCATATAAACATAAAGTTATGTGACCATACTGAGGGACCAAGCACTAAGCATCTATTATCATCATCTAGAGTTACATCCATCAAAGGAATCTAAAGTTGCATTTGCATCCATCTAGCTCCATCACAAGGAACACAAGGTTGGTTCATCTGCATCACACTTCATGGAGGGGAGTCTATTGTTTCCATGCACCCATTTACTACTTTTTATATCTAGTTATTTTCTTGCTACTTCACAAAGTGCAACTGGAAAAAGAGCACCTAGGGCACAATCTTCACACACACTCCTAGAACTACATTGGGTCTAAGATGCGGTGTAGCGCTCGCTTAGTAAGTTCACTATTGTGGCCGTTGAGGATAGTCCCCTTCATATGCATATATATATATATATATATATATATATATATTATGGTTTTTATTCTTTTCTTGGGGTTTTATAGATGATTCTTCCATCTCCTATTCACAAAGAACATCAAGCAACACTCCATAGGAGATTCCTTGGTCATTTTTGTAGACCAGGGTGCTCATATCTCATACCGTGGTGCCTTAAGTGCCCTTATCCTCTTCTAGGTGCCCCATTCTTCTCAAATAACTTGGATCTATATCTTATTGGGCGTATGTGTGACTGTTTCCTCTTGTTTAGTCAGTATTCTCTACAACACAATCCCACACTATCGCCGAATCACATAAGGATTTTCTTAACCCTTCTTACAAATTAGGGTTTCAAAATCTTCTAGCTTATTTTTCTTGGTGTATTTCAATATTTTATTACTTCATTTATTCAATTATTTTACTACTCCTATAGCATTAGATTACAATAAAATATATTCTTATTTTAGTTAATCATTTTGATGAACCCTATCTTTGATTACACTTTCTCTTTCAGATTTTTGTTCATATGCATATCACTCGTAGTGGTAATTTTGTGTCTTTTCAATATTGTGAGCTTCCTTCATTCACATATAGGGTTTTCAAACCAATGGTTTATATCCCTACTTCAGAGCTACAACCGATAATCCTCGATTCATCTCACCAAGTTCTTCTCCATAAAATAGAATCCTCTAGTTCGGAAAGTACTACGATGAAGATACCAATGTTGACCAAGACCAATTAAATACACTTACTGATTTTTGAAAAGCTTTACATGATAATCCCACTCATCTTTTGTATGTCATACATGCTTTGATTGCTTCTAATAATTCTCGTGATGCTTCATCCTCTATAGTTACTCATTCTTTGGCTCCCATGACCTTCACCCCACCCATTTATTTTTCAACTCCCGCTCCTACCGTTATTGATCCCAACATTCACCCTACCACTCCTAATACATAGCATAGATCTTCTTTGAATACTCATGATGTAAATTCTTTATATCAAGATTTTCAAACCTAAATTCTCCAGCTCTAGCTCATTGCTACTCATGTATCACCATCTTTAAACTCTACTTCACTACTACACACTCCTTTTTCACCCACTATCTCTTCCTATCCATTTCCACCTAGCTTCATCTCTCCTAAATTTCCCATTTTAAAGGCCATGGTAACCCATAAGATCATCTCTAAGATTTTCATGTAGCATTCCTTGACTATGTAGATGATCATACCATATTAGCTAAGCTTTTTCCCGATAGTTTACAATATTATGTGATGCATTAGTTTTATGACCTACTGTCCATTCTCAGTAATTTAATTCACACATATAGCTGATTTTTTTCTCACTCGTTTCTCTATCAAAGCATCATCTCTAAGATATCTTATTCCCAACCCGCACAACTTAAACAAGGATCTAATGAACATTTAGTAGATTATGTCTTATGTTACAAAAACAACTTAGCTAATATGTCAAATGTGCTTACGGATGCTAAGCTTCAGGACTTGTTCATTCAGAGTCTCTTACCACCTCTCTAGAGAGTGTTCTCTTTGATACCTATCCTTCTTTTGATCAACTTTTTCATACTCTTAAGCTTCATGAAACCAAACTCTTAGCTATATGAAAGCTTAAATACCAAGAGAAAGCATCATCCTCTACGCATTTTCAAAATAAGTCAACATTTAAACCATCTACAACTAAACCAACAAACACAAAAGTTACCATCAACACAATATCTACTACTAAGGAGCTTCAACCATAACCTCATCGGTGTATCTTCACCAATTTTAGTGTGCCTCTATATATTTTACTACCATAACTTGTCGATAGTGTTGGTTTGAAAAATTGTCGATTAGGCAGGTCATGGGGAAACAGGCCAACAATGTGCAGGGCATAGCCCCTCTTTGAGACAACAAAATGAAACTGGTTTATTGCTAATCTATCAAGCAGGAATCTATGTAAATCTAAACTATTCTAACTTTAGGGGTTTGGGATATCATCCCAGTAGAGGTAGTTCCAACTGTGAACAAAAAGGTAGGAGGGAAGGAATGGAGGAAGGTAGATCTAAAGGAAGAAAAGAAATGAATTCCAAGACAGAAAGGTTAGAAGGTTTATGCTTTAAGCCGGTAATAAATAGAGCCAAACTTACTTGCATAAACAAATAAAGAAATACTAATGAACATATGACAATAATGGGAATGAATCCAATAGAATAAAAACATAGATCCAACTTAAGAAAGATCTTGTAAATAACACATATATTGAGTACAAATTCCAAACATATATATATATATATATATTTATTATATATTTCTTCATTACAAGGAAGCACAAAGTCTTTCTCTCCTCACTTCTTTTTCATACAAAAATGTCCACCGAATACAACAAGTATTCCAATGTATTTATAGAAGGAGAAGAGGAAAGAAGACAAAAACAAACCAACCACTATTTACAAAATATCTACAAAATATCTAAAAATTCAAAAGTTGACTTTGGGCAAGTTTTGGATGGCAACATCCCATGGTGCAACATGGATGATGTCATTGTAAATGCCAACATGCTTTTTAAATATTTTTACAAAAATGATCAAAGCGTACATAAGAGGAGAAACTACTCCTCATCATCTCTTTGCTTAAACGGAGTGTCTTGCTTCTGATCAGGAGAGGTAATGTGACACTGAGCTCGGTATTCCATAAACTTGTTGATCATTGCCTGAAGTTGATTATGATCTGGACCTTTGAAATGGTCGCCAATGACTTCGCAAGTTTCTTTTTCATTCTTGAGCTTGTCAGGTAACCCGGTGAACTCTTTGCACACATCGATCAAGAAGCCAATGAAATTGTGGCAAGCCAGAAGGTTATTGATTGATTCTCGGTCAAAAGTGACCTCTGGTGCCAAACCTTGAGTGACTATAGCCTTGAAGCACTAGAATGTATCGTTTTCTTCCCTCAAGGTGAATGATTCACTGAGCATCCCTGAGACATCTTTGTAACTGTCTACTCCATGTTATATCATGCATCCAGGGCTTCATCCTTGATTTTATCTATCCTCTCCAGGATATATTCCATTTGATCGACCCAATAATCTAATGCAACGAGAGCTTTATTATGTGCCCACAGGTGATCAATGACGCTGACCTTCAATAGGTCGTCAGCTGAGCAGTTAGCCATTGCTTGGAATGTTTCATGTTGTAACTGGCATTATCCAACTCCTCTAGAGAGGGATCCTACTACTACTTATAGCTCCTTATTTGCCTGATCTATATCCTGGTAGAGCACTATGAATTTCTTAATCATTTCCTCACTATCTCTGAGGATTCACTCAATCTAGGATGATACTTCCACACCTTGTTTGCCAATCTTAGCATATTCATTTATCTTATCCTGACTGAGAACTTCAATGAGGTTCGGCAGTAGTCACAGGAGGAGTGTTGCCCATTTTCTGCAATGCTTGGAGAAGATGTTTGTTCTGTTCCTTGAGTATTCTCTTCTCCTCTTTTGCTTCTTGAAGTTTCTTACAAAGAGCATCTACTGCAGACAAGGCTTCTCCTTGTAGGCTTTCAGATGAGGTTCCCATTGTGACTTGAGTCACTGTGAAGTCTGTAGGAGACAGATCCTTCTTTTCTTTGGTGGGATCTGGATATGCAATCTCCATGACTCTCTCCCCCAAAGTGCTCTTAGAAAAGTGAGTTATTACTTTCTGCTTCTTGGGTCCCTTCTTAGAATGACGGAGAAGTCCATGGGTGCGATGGGAACCTTTCTCTTGTGCTGACCTAGATGGTCAGAAATCTAGCTAGGACTTATGGGAGAGGGAGTAGAGGGAATAGAAGAAGAAACGAGGGTGAAAGGGGAAGCAACTGAAGAGGCCGTAGGGAAGAACATTGAAACACTTGGTGGTGGCATCGACAAGGAGTCCAACATGCTGCTGCTTGTGGGGCCTGGAGTTACTACAGGAGAAGAAAAGGACATGGAGACAGAAGGGATCTGTAATTGGATGGAGGGAACACTGGGCGACAGATCCATGAGAGAGGAGAAGATGGAAGAGGTGGGTACCTCAGTAGTTGTAGCTGTGATAACATCCTAAGTGGATGTATCCGTTGAAACTTTTGTTGTTTCTTCTTCTTTACCTGGAGACACCAGGTCGACCACTTGTTTCTCAGAAGTAGTAGGAGGGCTTTGAGGAGCTTCTTCTTGTTTTCTTGATTCTCCCTCCTTGTCCTTCCCTTTTCCTTTTAGCACTTGGGCCATTCTTGGAGGTGCTCTACCTGAAGGGGAAGTAGTGAAATCTACTCTGAGGTAGGTGAGACCATTCTATTTACACCAATGTTTGGTGCGCTGCAACATGGGCTTAACCCTTTCTTGAATGGTCTTAGGTGCTTTGGCTCTGTCGACCTCTACGAATGGCCAATCATCCCCATCTGTGTCAAGGTAAACCTGATCAATTTCTTGATCAGTCTCTTGGAATTCTTTTGGAATGATGGCTATGCCATAGTGGATGATTTCCTCTAGAGCCAGTCGGGAGTGATCCTTTCACCTGATGTCTATTTCATGTGTCAGGTCGATCCAGATGTCCTCGATCTCAGGAACATGGATGGGATCAATTTTTTCCTTTGGGAGGCAACTCCGAAAATCAAAGGTGGGCCTTGCTGGGAAGTTGTGCTTTAGATTCAGTAATTCAAGCTCAGCATACATCTCCCATGCTTTGGCCAGTGTGGTGCAGGTGTATCGGCCAACTGTAAGGGGGAATGGAGTTCCTCCTTTCTTTCTCTTCATGCACTTCTCATGGTAAGTGATCAGTTGCCTTGACAACTCCAAGAGGATCAGCTTGGGCCCTGCATACCTTGGTAGCTTTGTCGGTTCACCCTCAAAATTCACCACTCTGAGATATGTGAATGTGGGGAATTGTGTGAACAATGCTCCCCATTTCTTCATGGCAGCAATCACGCTCGGGCTGGTCCGACCGTGTCTCATATTTGGCCTCAACAGCAGATTACCTCATAGAAAAAGGCATCATTAATCTTGGAGAACTGGGAGATGCTTGGCCTTGAGCTTGAGCTCTAGGTAGAATTCATATATTTTGACTTGGGGCCATACCCCATTTCGAGCTAGGCCTGTGAAATCTCTTGCTAATGCTATAACAGCGTATACAACATAGGAATTCATATAGAACTTCCCAGTTGTTAGGACCTATTGAAGCTGTTGGGAGATGGTGTCGCTAATGATTTCACCCCAGCCAAAATGTTGATCAGGCGTATTCTTACTCATGGTCTCTAGGTACCTCAGTATCCATTTGTGGAAATAATGGGCATCAGAAGCCCAAATACTCTGTTCAAGAAGGTGATTATATCACTCAATTCCTCATTGAATTCACTATGGTGGATGGTCTGTGGCCATCTTCTTACCGGATTCTTGTTTTTAGATAAATTTCATTCATCATTTGCATGCATTTATCCTCATTGTCATCCCAGGCCTTCTTGCAGTCTTCTAGACTTATGGCGACATATTGCCTATGATGAGGAATGCCCAAGGTCAGTTCAAAGTGATAGGTTATGAGGTCGATGATCATCTTTCCTTCCTTATCTTTGACACATCTAGTGTCCTTGTTATAACATCGTGCTACCAACATGATGAACTCATTGTTTACAACACTTATTGGCAGCCCAGCTACAAAAAGTAATCCACTGCACACCAGTTTCTTCATCCACGGACCGCTGCTTTCTGGTTGGTCCTTGCCCAAAAGTCATCCATATCGATATGCCCCAGTTCAGAGTCCCTAATGTCAAGATCACTCTCTACATATGAGTTAGGCATCCTGACTTTCTGATATTTTTACTTCATCTCTTGTTCTGACGCTTTATCTTTAGCTTTAGACTTTGTTGGTTTCTTGCTTGATGAAGACATGTGTGAGCTCAAGGATGGTTATTTTTGTTCTGCAAGAAGGATCAAGGAGGTCCAACACAGAAGAGCCATGTCAACCGTCATGTTATTCATAATAAAATCTTACAGAAAGAAGAATGAGCAATTATAAGGCTTAGGGTGCAAGGTGCAGGTTCATAGCATGCTACAGAGGCTTAAAAATGTTGGGTACACTTTCTGAGGTGTTGACATGAGTAAAAATGCGCTTAATGTTGACCTGTGAAAAGCTGCGCCAAGTTTAGAAAGGGTGCACTTTTGAAAGGTGTTACATGACGGAAAGCAGCGCCAAAGGGTAAAGCGCAGGGCACGGTTTACAACATACAACATGTCATGTTGATGTCAAGGAATATGCACTGCGCCTTAGGAAATTTTCTTTAGTGGGGTGCAGGAAAAGTCTATGTTGCATGGGTTTTAAGTGCACCCAAGGCGCAATTTTGAATATGTTGCAAAGGAAATCAATGCGCCAAGGGAAAAGTGCTTGGCGTGGATTTGAAGCACACAACATCCTATGTTGATGTTGTGCAGGATGTGCCTGTGCCCTACAAAAGCTACTAAGTGTTATTAAACTGGCACGGGTTAGGGTCATGTTGCAAGAAAGGATAGTGTGCCAAGGTAGAATTTCAAAATATGTTGCAAGGAAGGACAATGGTACCATGCTTCAAATTCAGCTTAACAACTTAGATTATTTTCTTTCTTTCTCTTTCTCTCTTTTTGGATATCTCAGATGGTAAAGAGAGGGTTTGAACAAGATAATAAGCGGGAAAAATAAAGGCCTTAGGTTTCTTCAGAGGTAGGGGCCTTCTAGATTTGTAGATCTAGAAGGAGAGGAAAAGGGGTTTTAGTTGGTTTACAGATTGTTAAGTTCTTCTTTTTAGATTTAATCTTTTAACAACCCTAAAACCTAACACAACCAAAAACAAAAACATAACAACAACAGAATGATAGAAGCCACTTACCAGTTTTATAAAAGACGAAGGACGACGTTGGGGTCCACAAGCTCAAAAATGGCACGCGGGGGTGACAAGGATAGCTAACAGGCACAGAGAAAACACTTTTTCAATTTTCAAATCGTGAAAATGATAGGTGTCGGTGCCTATTTATAGAAAAATTGACATTTATTATTTCACCAACTTTCTTTGCGCACCTTTCAGAGTGTCGACATGGGTTAAAATGCACCTTGGCACAATTTTATTAGCATTGACATAATACTTTCAGCGCCTTAGCACACATTTCATGGTGTCAACACACCATTTTCCACACCTTAGCACACATACTGGCACAATTCATTGATGTCGACACAACAATGAGTGCACCAAGGACCTTTTTAAGGGGCACACATTTTGGTATGTCGACATGAGAATTCCTGCGCCTATTTCAAAAAGGCACACTTTTGAGAGTGTTGACACACCATTTTCTGCACCGAGTTTAAAGAAGCTAAAAATGGCTAAGTTCTAAAAAACTTGATTTTCGAAAGGGAGTTTTGGATCATTTTGAACGTTAACAGACTTCCTTAGGGACCAAAAATAATTTTTGGTATGGTTATCTACAAAATTCCCCTTGTCAATTTTGTGGGATAACAGATAGTAACCTCATTACATTGCCTTCTCCACTACAAATAGATCCATCTCAACCAAAAGGGCATAATTTCGATGAAAATTACCATTGTGGCTATTATCGATGCATAGGACACTCCACTGATCATGGCTTTCAAATTTTATTTCTCATTTAGGGCTTAATTGATAGTGGTAAAATTGAGCTTCCAGAACCTATAGTTTCTCCACCTATCAATGAAAATCATAAGCTCAAAATATTTAACAACCCTCTACCCAAACATGACACAAAAATGGCTTAATCTTCAGCTAATTATGTATACCAAGCCATACCTCCTTCTTGCATTAGGGGCTCTTGACTTTTTGGTTACGCATACTGACACTTCTCCACCGATCATCTCTTTCTCTGATCATGATTACCATGCCACATTCTCTTCTAATCACTTACAAATTAGTGCATCTATCGAGAGCTTCCCATCAATAATACTAAGGTTGATCCATCATGGCCTATTAGTACATGTTATATGCCACTTATTGATTATATCAGTTATCCACATTTGCACATCATATCTAATGAAAAATTCATATGGTGTTGTCAAACTTCACGTTGTGGTAGGACCCCTTACTATGCTTGTACCCTTCCTTTTTAGACAAGCATTCAATGGTTGCGCTATGCTCTTAGGTTTTAATTGGATTCGTAGGTATCAATACATCATCTTTATGAATCATTTGTGACTCAAATTCATTCATAACAAATAAGTCATTTCTATCATCGGTATACCTCCATCTACTCCATGGTCATCATCTCCTTGAGCACCGGTTAATGGATCTCACACGTCATCTAGTACATCACAATCTATGTTACATAAAGTGAAATATTCTCCTAGTTCACCTACTCGTACACCATCTACGTGACCTCACCACTCTACTAGTCCTACACATAGGCATAAGCCAATTCCTCACACAATTATTGTATCTTGACATAGTTTACCACCTTTTTTATTACTCGTGGGTGTCCATCTACTCTACGCCGACTCTCATTGGTCTCTATAACCTAAACATTTTTTTGCACCTACTTTCTCATCATATATTCACCCATTGCATGCACATATACTTCACGCACATACGCAACACCTATCTACTATCCCACTACTATTATCACATGGGCATGCACTTTTGTCACCACCAACATCAAATGAGGTGCCTTCGTCCTTAAATTTCATTAGTTGGTTCAATCACTCACATGCACTTGGGTGGCATTACATTCACACACCCCCCCACCATCCTAGCATCAACACATTTTTCTTACTCTCATTATGAATCTCCTAGCATAGGCATCGTCATCTACACATTAGCATCATCATTTCCTAATGACACACTCTTGTGCTTCAGTTCACACTTGATCGTTGAGGGCACTCTACACACATGAGCCCCACACATTACATGTGAGTTAATACACATCATCACACCATCTAAAATCATCTACACATTGCACACTACATGATATAGATATTTTGCATCTTCATACATTTTACACTTTTCATCCTACGACTTGTCCTACATACACCATACATGTTCTACACATGCTTCACACACTACACCATATCCATCACTTGTTGCACATTTTCACACATTATAAACGTCATATTACATCCTATATATTACATATTGCATCTTACATCTACTATTAATTTGCACATCTTAGGTCATGTACGCATTTTGCATTACACACCATACACCCGACTATGTATATTATGCATTTTGCATATTCTCTTCTATGCCATGCACTCACTACCCTATGACACACTCTATTCTCACATTCCATATGACAATGATGAGGGTAAGAAAATAAAATGTACCTCATCACCCTTACACATTCATCATTCAATATTTTATCATGCAACATAACTATATTAAGTGATATACACTTTAAGCTACATGGTCACTTCTTCTACCATTATCTCGGGATAAGATACATCATCACTTTCTCTTGCACCATTTAGTGGTATACGCTTTAGGATAAATCACCACTCATTTATATGCATATTTTCATGATATACGCTTAGGCTATAAAGTCACACATACTTCCTCTTTAGGTCACATATCATCAATACACACTCATCACAAAAGGCATAACACATAAGACATAGTTTGAACACATAGTTTGACCATTTCCCAATGACACACTCTTGTTTATGGTTCATTCTTGACTACTAAGGGGGCATACTAAATTAACCTCACTACATATAATTCCATTCACTTGGGGGGCACGTGGCTCTATCATCCACACTACATTCCATTCCATCCATCCATAACATACTACATTTTATGGTTGCATTTACTCTTGCTTACACTTTCTCTTACATGTTCACTTTATTACACATGTTAGATAGATCTCTTGTATGTCATTATCCTTACCATACACACATGTGTGTTCACGTGTCCTTTTCTAGTTGTGATCGCAGATACAGAGCTTCTACATGCAACACCGATGCTTGATACACTACCTACTAGGGGCATCCACATTTCTATGTTATAGGTGCTATTGTTTCATTTTTGTTCATAACACACTACTTTGGTTAAACATACTTGATATTTTTCTAACATGTTATTGGGTGTTTCATGTGCAAATTTTGTTATACGGTATATTTACTTCCATAGTTTTTTATTACATTGTTTATTATTTGTTTCTTTTTTTTGCGCAGGCCTTTCCATTTTGTTTGGTGTGCACACTTGTTTTTTTGTATGTGACCACTATGGCCTTGAGTGTCTTGCGAAATCATGAGTGATGTCCCATGTTTTCCACCTGATTTTTGTGGTCTATGATTGGTTTCTTGCGTGTTTACTTGTATTCTAGCTTACACATTATCTGCATAGCTTACACTTGTTTTATACATGCATCTTTTTCATACTAACACTTGTTTCCTAGCCACTTGTTTGTGTGTGCCTTGGTTTTTACCAAGCACATTCCCTTCCCCCTCCTACAGGCATAGTTTACATGGTCAATCCTCTTTTAGGTTGGCATCCTCCTATCTATGACGCCGCATGCGCCCCCCAAAGAGGGGGTCAAGCAGGGCGTGTCTTACCCTAGGCAACCTAGGTAGTTGCCTAGGGCGCACAAAGGGAGGGTGCCATATTTTATAAAAAAAATCAGGTCGGCTTGTTAATTTTTTGCAAAAAAATGATATTAATAGTTAATCTCTACCACAACCCTTTCAAAGTGCATTTGTTGTTTCAGTTTCGCACATATAAAAATAATTACAAATTGAGGCAAGCAAATCATTTAGTGCTTGAGGTGTTACGGTGTTAAAGAATGGTCCTTGGACCTCCGTGAATCCTAAAGGGAGAGTTGAGACTGCCACTGGAGTGTGTTGTGAGCCTGTGTGCTACTGTGCAATGTGAAATTCCATCTCCTCTTTGCTCACCTAGAAATCCTTCCTCCTTACTGTTATTTCATTGCTTACCCCTTTTGAGAGCTCTTCCGACTTCGGCTAAAACCTTGAGAATTCCGACACCATTTATTTCAAACCGCATTGAAATACTCAGAACTTTACTACGAGCCACTAGAATCCCACCTAGAAAAAAAGTAGCCGAAAATTATTGTGAGCAGTTAAAGCTCTCTCCCCTTCATAGATTTGAAATATCACGGTTTTCTAATTGTCATAAATAGTGGTGAAGGACTTGGTGTGGATGCAAGGAATGCTTGAATTATTTGGAACGATGACGTCCATGACACCACTGTTATTACTTTCAATTCCAAGGCTTAGAGGAGTCACATCCTCAACCACAATGTAACATGTTGAGATTGCAGTCGCCATTCAATACAGAGGCCACGACAGCTGCACTGTAAGCAATGGCTTCGTCGAGATTCATATTTTTATGACACCTTACTTCGCCATCGAAGAAGGCACTAAGAATTTTTGAAACCTTGGAAAGTGTATAGATCCTCCCACCAACATAACTTCATCTATTTGGGTAACATATTTATTACTCAATTCGAAATCTTTAAGTAACAAGTTTAGTCTTTACTAATTTCAAAATTCAACAGGAGCTTGGCCTTGCATCAGATATTTCTCCAAAGTCCAAAGCCTAAAGTTCCTTTTAAATCAATTTCAACACCGGATCTGGTAATGTATATTGTGACTCATCATTCGTCTTGGGGGAAGAACATAAAGCTAAGTGATCAAACCCTAACTGCTCTAGCCTCTTACATTTGATGTTGCAGTAATAAAATGTGTTAAGAGTTATACTATAATTGTTTAAAAAAATGCACATACTGGGTGGATCGTTGGTTCTAGGTGGGAGGGGGCGATGTTCTCGAGTACGCCTAGGGTGCTTTGAAACCTTAATTCGGACCTAGGGGGTGTCATTTGGGTATATAAAAATATACATGATCGTACTCTATATAGTCTAGTTTTCGTTTTTGTCCATGATAGAGTGGGTTATACAACAAGTGAGTTCATACCACCATTTAACTCTATACATAGTGGATTATACAAGGCAGATTATCCTTAAAATTTTAGGAAGAAGTTACAGGTTGGAGGAACATCATAATTTCCTCCTTATACTTCTTCATCCAAGAAGATCGATCACCCAATAAACCATATAATACATAGATATATTCATACATTCTCGGGAAGAAGTTATAGGTTGGAGAATGACACACTTTTCTCCCTACACTTCTTCAGCCACAGTGGCATGAGATCACCCAAAAACTCACACTTCACTAACAGTTACAGGATATCCTTTCTATACCCTTTTTCTCATCACGGATAAGGTGTACATGTTCCTTTTTCATTTTCATACTTTCATTTACAGTCTTTTTACTATATACATGTGTTTTTACACATATACATGTGTATTGACTACTTGAACATATTCTCTTTTCAGTCCCCCATATGGGAAACAAGCATCAACAACAACAACAAACATATAGTGGGTACATCAAACACATGATATTACTCATATAGGTATCTACACATGCGCTTTCACCCTAGGTTCACTTTCATCACTTTTTACACTTTTTGCATTTTTAGTCTCCACGCTCCATGTTTTTATCACTCCATGCTTTGTCTAGTCCTTTGGCACACATTCTACATCACTATACATGGATTATCAAGTACGCATCTCTATCTACTTTATGTTACCGAGCTTTTCACTCACTAACATAAAGTGGGGCAAATGTAGACACAAAATCATGCACTTTGAATCATTATTTAGTCCCGGTCTCATACTACTATTCATATGGTTCTTAAGTGAAAAGAGTAATAATTAACCCATGTATTTGGACATTTTTACATTGCTTGTTGTCATATTTTTTATCTTACACTACACTTTCCTAGTTTGTATTGTCATTCTACATTTTTTCTATTTCGATCCTCTTTGGACTTTACTCCCACCTTTTGGGAACTTTCACCCATTTGAGCTTTCTATCTTTTGGTTGTCATTCATTTTCGGGTTAATTACGAAATTAGAATAAGAGAACCATATAAATATAAAGTTATGTGACCTTAATGAGTGACCAAGCACTAAATATCTACTATCACCATATATATTTGCATCCATCAAAGGCATCTAAAGCTACATTTTCATCTATCTAGTTCCATCACAAGGAAGACAAGGTTGGTTCATCTGCATCACACTTCATAGGAGGGGAGTCTATTGTTTCCATGCATACATTTACTACAATTTACATCTAATTATTTTCTCACTACTTCACAAATTGTGATTGGCACAAGAACACATAGTGCACAATCTTCACACACACACACACCTAGAACTACATTGGGTATGAGATGTAGTGCAACGCTCAGTTAGTAAGTCCACAATTATGGCCATTGAGGACATTCGGCCCCCTTCATATGAATCTTTCTTTTTTAGGATTTTGATGCTTGTCTTGGGGTTTTTTAGGTGATTCTTCTATCTTGTATTCATAACGAACATCCAAATGACACTCCATAGGAGGTTCCTGGTAATTCCAACAGACTAAGGTGCCCAGATATCAAACCAGGGTGCCCCAAGTGCCCATATACTCTTCCAGGAACCCCAACCTACTCAAAAAAATTAGATATGTATCTTCTTGGGCTTCACATGACTATTGCCTCCTCTGTTCAGCCAATTTTCTCTGTAAATAGTACCACACCATCACCAAATCAGCTAAGGATTTTCTTAACCCTTCTTGCACATTAGGGTTATTTATATTCTAGCTTAGTTTTCTTGGGTATATTTTAGTATTTTATTACTTCATTTATTCATTTATTTTACTAATCCTATAGTATTAGATTAAACTAGAATATATTCTTATTTTAGTTAATCAATATTTAGATTTTATCTATCAAGCATTTAGATTCCTCAAAGAGTAGGATAGTAAGGAATACCCCCTCAAGTGGATGGGTGAAGCAGAAGGTGATGGGAAGTCACTTGATAGGAAGAAAGCAAGGGATTTGAACAAGGATGGGAAGGACTATGTGTGTAGCATGAGTGTCATTTGGAGGGTAAAATTTAGAGAAACCTTATTTTGTTTTTGTACAATAGATTTATCACCATGATTATGAAAGAATCATTATTTGTAAACCAGATGCACGTAAAAACACACAAAAGAAAATATTATAAAGGAAAACAAACCCAATAGATGATGCAAAAGTATGCACCATGGCTATGAAGAAGTCGAGATGATAACATAGACCATGTAATTATTCCAAAAATAAAACATCAATAATGAAACACAACTTTGAAACAAAGAAAATTAACTATGCCCCTAATACGTGCCACTTCATCCTCTTCATCACTTATTAATCAAAATCACCATTTACACTAATAAATCATTTATCCTAAGTCATAACCCTTTATATATTTACCACATAAATGTCCTTCCTATAAAAAGTTAAAAATCCCATTCAACCACCTAGAAAATTCCTAAATTCAAAATTAAAATAAAGACAAACCATTTCAAAAAACCCCTTAACCATCACACCTCATGTCCCTAAACATGTAACAAACTATTTTCCCGAACATAAACCAAAATAACGTCATTTAGAAGTGGTTTTAACCACTTTTCCACCTTAAAATCTGAAAATTCTAGATCACCGGTGATTCAGGTAATCACCAATGATTATAAATAGAAGTGTTTTAGCCTCTTTCCAAGATCCTCAATTTCGAATCTCAGGATCTTTATTTTAACACCATTGTCTTCAAAGACCCTATGCATCATCATTTACCAGAATATCCAAGATATCAAAGTTATCATCATCATCATTTTTAATCTTCATCAAGTATTTTTGAATTCATTCAAGGCTTATGTGGATAAGCCTTCCATTATTCAACTTGTAGACTACATCAACCATCTAGATCATTTTCTAGTAATATTTGAGGCTTCTTTTAGCTCCATTTCAACCTCCAGGTATTCTTTTTATGTTTATTATCCCTTTAACATCATTTTCAGTCATCCATTACTCTAAAATATCAATCAAAAACTTTAAACATTCAATTTTATTAAACTACCAAAAATCACCTAAATCGTTCGTCTATCAATTTTATCCTTTTAAATTTTATCAATTTTTATCAAGTATTATCTTTTTTTTTATCAAACTTTTATCAAACATGTTTTTAGTTTGGATCAAGATGGAAATTGTGGTATCACATGAAATCAAAAGCATTCATACTTCTAATAGTCACAACCCTTCTATTGGGAATAGTTCGACATCATCCACGAATTGAGCCTGTGTGCAATCCGATTTGTCCAAACCGAAAAAGACATTGAAGATCAAATTGAATTCTTACATGAAATTGAACAAGAAGATGAAAACTTATGGTATGATTATTTTAATGTGTACATATTGCATCCACACTTTCCTAGGCCACATTTGAAGCTACACAGACCTACCATTCAATCTTGAATTCTAGTCATCTTTATCTTATTCATTGTATCTATTTGTCTTGTATAAATTTATCATTTATCATTTATCCATTAAAATTCACTTGATTTTTTACAAAGTGAGCTGACATCCTTTGAGGAAGCCCTTTGGATTCTTGAATAATTGACCTTTGTCGATTAGTTTGCTTATCTATCTATCTAATCCATTTTGTTTAGTGTCTTTGAGTGCAGGTTTCTTCATAGACAAGGGTTTGTACACACTTTTGGATGGAGCATAACTTCTATCAACGTCGAAGCATCAACATCCATCATCTACGGGTATTGTTAAACCCCACATCTTCTGAGGTCAGTTTTTTTATTATTTCACTTTGTTAATTCAAGTAGAAAGGTAAAAACATCTCTAAACATTCTTGCACACCTGGTGGGACTTAAGTCCCTTCTTTCATTCATTCAAATTTCAAATTTTTAATATTTAGGTTTTCTACTCTATAATCACTAGTGATTTGGTCAATCACAATGATTGGGTGAATCACTAGTGATTCATTCAATCACCAATGATTTCTCTTAATTCTTTTGATTACTCATTAGCAATTGCCTTCTAACCTCTTTTTTTTTTTTTCCACTCTTTTCTACTAACCTATTTTTTAGGTTTCCTATTTTTGAGGATTTTTTTCTTGTTGATTGCTATATTGTTAAAAAAACATAAAAAATAAAAAAATAAAATTAAAAAATTAAAAAGGAAGTGTTATTAAGGTGAGTCCTTTTCCCTTCTTTTTTTTTTTCCATACATATTTGTTGTCTATCCTCATCAAAATCAACCATTTCTTTTGGGATTTAAAATGAACATTGCATATTTCTTGATCATATAATATTTAATTAGGAAGGTTAATTGATTTCATTCACTTAATTCTTCCCCACACATCCAAATCACATCAAATATCAAATTTTCATTAAAACACTCCTACCCAGGTGATAACTATTGGGATTTCATCACCTAATAGGAAATTGACTCGGTGTTCTAGTTGAGTATAAACAACTAGTTTTCGGTATATTGGCTAAGCACCCAACTCCTTATCATTGTGGGACCATGAAGTGAGGGGGTAGGCCCAATATACCAGGCCCAGTACTGACACAACACATATTTGAGCCTCACGTACCTTTGAGTATATCGAGGACACTAGCCTTAAAAATCCTAAAACTAACCATAGATAACCATTTCCTAGGACCCCATCAGTACGATTTTTCACATTTCATCTTTTTCATAATTAATCAAGATAATCTAAAAATTCATTCTTTTTTTTGTTTTGTTGTTTGTAAACAACCCATCTAGTTATTTTTCATTTCTTAGGTGATTGTGTGTTTGTTATCATGGTACTTACAAGACAAATCCATGTCCAAACATCAGAAAACATGTCTACACCATTACCTCATCAAATACACAATCTCAATCAATCATAAATCCAAATCAAGAAATATCCACACCTCAATTTGAAAATCAAATGAATTTGGGAAGAAGAAAATGAGCATTATAATGAAAGTATCTGAAAAATTTTTAGATTCCACACACCTACTCCATCATCAAATCTCTTACCTATCTCATATAGAAGAGTTAGAACCACCACATTCTCCTAGCTCTCAATCTGCATCATCTAAAATCCTGATCCTCCTAGTCCTCACTTCTTTGATGGTGGGGATCCCATTTTTTCATATTTTTGAATTCAAACCCCATGGCCCTTAATGCTTACCTTGCATAGCTAGGGGTGTCCAACTTCAACCATCAATACTTGAACCACCTCTATATGTTCTTGATCCTCATGTGGTTTTTCCCATCTTATTGACCCAACTCAAGAACCCATCATTCAATAATTACATCCATATCCATCTCACACTCAACTTGAAACATCTAATGTCATGTCTTCCATTCCTTTTTTGATCTTCATATGATTTCTTCTCAAGACATGTCCACTCAACAACCTACATATTCACCTATCCTTCTACTAGTTCCACACCTCTTCAAAACAATCCTAATGCTTCTTCATCTACTCCTCCAACATCCTTGATCATCTAAACACCTCCAGTAAGTTTTGTTGTCCTTTATATCACTATATCTCAACCACCACCTTCTCAACAAAACACCAACCCATTTAGAATATCACTATGTCCATTCCTACATCCATTCCTCTAGTCAACACTAGTGTTATTGCTAGCACCCACCCCATTTATTTATCATCTTCTACCATTTATCTCACAACACATACCTCAACCCTCACAACCACTCATTTCTATACCCCAATCTATTCCTATTCAAAATATCCCACAAAAAAACACCATCCTCGATTTCTTCTTTTTCTACACTTTCAACAGTTGACTCCACCCACTTATTCACAACCCTTACCTTACCTATACATCTGTTCCCTTTCCAACATATCCCCCAACCATCACAACCTCTTATTAACACATCTATTCTATTCATATCCCTATCAATATGTGTAACCATCACAACCTTTAGCATCTCAATCCACTTACAATATCCCCATTAACATTCCTTATCAAAAAATATCCTTATCAAAAAAAATATCCTTTATCAATAGATATCAATATATATCAATCCATATCCATAGCCTAGCCATTTTCATTCAATCAACATAGCTCATCCTCACAAAAACCATCACAACTAGACCCCCTTCAAGCTCTCATGAACATAATATCCAACCTTGAAGCCACTTCTTCGGGTCCTAAGAATGTGCTCTCTTATGAAAAATCTACAATGAGCCCATCCACCCTTCAGTACCTTATAAAGCATATCCACCTCACTGGGAACTTCCAAATTTATCAAATTCTATAGTAAATAATATCCCCATAACACATTCATGATTTCCACCATGCTTGTTATCTCATAGCCCATGACCAAGATCTAATGTTGAGGAATTTCCCATGTCCCTCGCCATCGTCCTACCTAGATTAGTACAATAGCATCCCTCAAGTACTCCTTTTCTCATTCACACAACTCACCCAACTCTTCTTAGAACACTTCTCTATAAACATCTCAAAATCACCATGACCGACCTTTATACCATAAAATAATTTGAAGATGAATCCATATCATAGTTGATTTTGTTTCCATTTGAGAGGGGTATAATCAATCAATTATCCTTTACATTACCACAAATTGAATTAATTGAATTATTTTTCATTCATGTGCTAAACACATCTCATCCACCCTTCAAATCCATTCATTTCAAATGTTTGACAAAGCTTTTCACTATGGCCCATAAATTAGAATTGTGAGCCCTCAAGAAGGTAGAGTTAAACTACAACCTAAGAAGCCAAAATCATGACTTTCCATCTAAATCATCCTCCCATCTTGACAAGTCCAAATCATCAGCCAACGCCGTAGTAGTCAAATATATCCTAAATAAAAACCCACTACTAAGTGTTCCATCCACAATGTAGTTACACACCCATCGGAGAGACCTATAACAGTCTTTGAAAAAATCCTCACTACTAATATGATCTCTCTTCCACCCATCCACCCCATCAACACATTTATATCTAAGCCCTCTTGGTATAGGGATAATGATTATTGTAAATACCATAGGGTTAAGGGACATGACATCAAAAGGTGTCACTTGTTCCTAATCCTTCAAGATTTGATATAAAGGTGAACTCCATTTAGACAATCCAAACACACCTCGAATCAAAATATCGATGTCTTCAAATAACCCTTTCCAATCATTCCCCCTCGAGTAGTCAAACCCAAACCAATAACATATATAAGCTCACCATACCATAAACACCATCAGTCAAATATTACCTAATATTGAATCTCAACCCATAACCACTGAGTCTACATCCACTAAAACACTATTAAACCTACACCCTCATCTTCTAAATCTATATCCACATCATCCACACCTCCTCAAAACACTTCTAAACCCACATCCGATCAACAATTAGAAACACCCCTCATCCTATCATTAAATAACAACCCTCCACATCTACTACCTCATCATCCACACCCAACTCATCTAAGAAAACCATGAAAGACCTCAAAACAATCCATTTTCCAAGTATTTAAAATCCCCTATTATACCTTCATAGATCAATACCATTTACGTGGCCTCAACCTTCATCCCAACCCCTTCTAAGGAGGTCATTGTCATCAACCCCAAAACCAACCCATCAAGATTCTATATTAGGTCTTGGTCCTTCATCCATCACACCATCTAAGAATATTCCTCGAAAAAACTAAATAAACCACTTCCAAATCCAAACCTCACCCGAATATCAAATCAAAATAAACCCCTCCACCATCCACTTCTTCTCCTAAAGGAATTATGTGACTATCCTAGATGACCTTCTTCAAAATCACACATAACATTACCATATCCTAAACCATCTGATCCTTGAAGGATGGAAGCCCTCTTGGTATGACTTCAATGTCTCTTGCGACTATCATAGGACACAAGGACACTCTATAGAAAAATTATAAGGCCTTCCATATAATCATTAAGAAACTTGAAAGTAAAGGTCTCCTCCCATCAATGACATCTACACCCATCACTCTTGAAGAATCCTTAAATAAAATCCTTCCTTATCAAATTGATGTCATCCATATTACTACCCAAACCCAAAACCACAAATCCAACCCCTCAGATAAAAACAAACCTAAAACCTTTTTCATTATCCCACCACCACCTGAATTCTCATCATCACATCTAAAGATAAAAATAAGGTTTCCATCTCCATCACCCCTAAAACCTCCAATCAAACCCCACAATATAAGACTAAAGTCTCTATTCTTGTTGCACCTCCATCATCCACTATAGTACAAAAGGTCATTATCAAATAGCTACACCAAGCTCTAGTTAAAATGTCACTTTACGAGCTCATTCAAACCTCACCATCCCATAAAAAGCCATGATCAAAGCCCTTCAATCCATTACCATATACTATAGAGGATCCACTATCCTTTACAAATTTTGTAGGTGCTCTTAAAGCCTCCTTTTTGCCATCTCCTTTGAACCTTCAGAAATACCATCACTTCACCCTCAAGATCATGACTTTCCCCTTTTCATCACCTCTCAAATCAATGATGTCCTCATTAAAAGGGTCATGATTGATGGGGGTGCCACTATCAATATTATATCATCCCTCACCTTTAATCAACTCAGATTACCAATACCATTTATAGCCCAAACACCCATTTTACTTTGAGCCTTCAATGATACAATCACACCCACATTAGGCACCATTATCTTGCCTCTTAAGGTTGGTGTTATTAAGACCCTTCAGAACTCTTCTACATCATAGAAGGAGAGTTCTAATATAATGTGTATTAGGACATCCTAGATTCATACTATGTGCATTGTGTCCCCTCAACACTACATCGATGTCTTAAATATGAATATGAGGGTAAGGTATATACATCCTATACATATCCTAATCCTTTCACCAACTATCTTATGACATACCATCCAAATGATGTCCTTGTGCCTAAATCAAATCCATAAAAACATCCGATGAAGCATCTACTAGCACATCCATTCTATCATCCAAACTACCCAATGATTCCTCCCTCGAGGGCATTATAGAGCATCTTTTCATTGGGGGAGTACTGCCTTCTTATGTTAAATTCATTCCCTACACCTAAAACATATGGAAGACCTAAAAAAAACCTATGTATGAACTTGATGTCAAAGATGTCATCTCCTATGGTCCCACGCGTACCTCAAAACCAATCTCATTTATGGGGGAGTTGATCCCTCTTCACAACATAATCATCAACACCATGTTATGCCTTTCACATCACTTTAATTGCTTATATAACCCAAATTTTTCTCAAATGTACCTTCATCATTTGTGCTTGAAAGGGTTTGGTTTAGATGTTATGAACAAGGAACACATCATCTAACCATCCAACACTCCCTCAAACCTTATGAAAATTTTGGGTTAGGATATAAATAACCCTCCAAAATCATCCTCACACACCACATCTTTACACATCACAAATTAGAACCATCTTCTCCTAAAATCTATGATGATCCCATGGACACAAATGACACCATATCCATCCCACCTAACTTTTTTTAGTCAATACTATTTCATTAGGACCCTTGAATTATCAATCTAATCACATCACCAAAAATTCCTCTCATTTGGCCATAACTGATTGAAGAGGATTCACCCACCATCGATGTCCTTCATTATCATGATGATCAAGATATTCTTTCTCATATGGGAGAAAAGGATCATTTTCTTCAAAAATCCCTACCACCCACACATCAACCCTTCTTAATGAATCCACTATCGACATTAACTTAGGAACCACTTAGAACCTCACTCACATAGTTAAAGTTGGTCAATCCTTAGATCCACAAGAGTTAGATGATTTCACCAACTTCCTATCTAAATACAACAAGCATTCACCTGGTCATATAGTGATATGCCAGTATCGATCAAATATCATCATACACAACATCATCACTTATCTCGATGCTAAACCCATCAAACAAAATTTCATAGGATGCATCCTCACATAGCTCTCCTTGTTAAAGAATAATTACAATGTCTACTCTCCACTAATTTCATCATACCCATTGATTATCCATAATGGGTCTCTAACATCATTCCCATAACCAAAGCCTTCAAGAAAGTTATGCATATGTACTAATTTCTGAGATCTTAATCTTGCTTTCCCTAAAGATGATTTCCTCTCCCAAACATCAATCAGCTCATTGATCTAAAACTGGCCATGAAATTCTCTCCCTCATGGATGGATTTTCTAGTTATAATCAAATCCTCATTTCCACCGATGATCAACATAAAACATCCTTCATCACCCTTGGGGAAAACTTCTACTACCATGTCATGCCATTCGGTCTTAAAAATGTAGGAGCCACTTATCAACACACCATGACCTATATTTTCATGACCTCATCCATAAAATTGTCAAAGACTACATTGATGATATTTTAGGAAAATATAAATGACACAAAGACCATCTTTCCATCCTTGAATCCATCTTTACTCATCTTATTCAATATTTCCTTCATCTTAATCCTATAAAGTGTGTCTTTGGCATTCTCACTTGGAAAAATTTTTAGGATTCATCATATCTATCCGAGGTATTGAAGTAGACCCAGCCAAGGTTAAATAAATTCTTGAAATGCCTCCTCCATCCAATCTTAAACAACGTTACATAGTCTCCAAGGTAAATTACAATCCATTCGATGTTTTATATCTCAACTTTAGATCATTGTCAACCATTCCATCACCTTCTTCATAAAGATGTAGATTTTAATTGGGATCTTGATTTTTAAAAATCCTTCATGAACTTAAACATTATCTTCTATCACCACCATGTGCTTACACCACCTCACAAGGGGGATCCATTCTATTTATACATATCTTCTTCAAAACATGCCTTAGGTGTATGCTTTCCCACCACGATAACCAAGGTCATGAACAAGCCATATACTATATCAATCACACACTTCACGATTATGAAACTCATTACACCAAAGCTGAAAAACTATGTTGTGCTTTATATTTCATACTTCTAAACTATGTCACTATCTCTCTTAATCACAAAACCTATGTCATTACTAGCTTTAATTCACTTAAAACCATGCACTCTAAACCATATCATAAATGACCGTATAACTCAATGGCTCATGCTTATGACTGAGTTTGACCTCGAGTTCATATCACATAAAATCTATCAAGGGTCATGATATTATAAACCAACTTGTTGACACCCCTTCTTCTTGAAATCAACTTCCTCATGAACACTTTCCAGATGAATCTATCAACACTCTCGATGAATACAAATTCATTCCTATCAAAATGACCCTCTTCTTTGATGGATCTAAATGCAACAAGGGGAGGGGGTCCAGTGTTTTCTCATACCACCCTAGGAATTCCTATTCCACTATCATTTAAACTTAACTTTGAATGCACTAATAACATGGCAGAATATGAAGCTTTAATCATGGGTCTTACCACCACTATCTTATTAGGTGTTCACATCTTAGAAATCTATGGAGACTCACAACTCATCATCAACCAAGTCAAAGGAGAATATCAATGTAAAAATGAAATTCTACAAAAATATAAAGCCAACATTGATTTTCTCCTCAGCACTTTTGATCATTATACCATCCAAACCATCCCACGATCCTCTAACAAGTTTGTAGACACTATGGCCTCTTTGGGATATCTCATTCCCTAGAAACTAAAGAATCAAAAGATAACACTAAAGTATCCATGGTCATTCAAATATTAGATTACCCTCACATCAAAATGAACTCCCTCCTATCAATGTTGTTGAAAATAATCCAACTGATTTATGGTATACTCAAATCTATGACTACCTTTCTGAATCTAAAATCCTTCTAAATTTATCACGAAATGCTAAACGATCATTTCTCCAATGTGCCACCCACTTTTTCATCATAGGTGGTATCCTCTATAAACATGGCTTTTGATGTATTTTGTTAAGATGCCTTAAATCTCATGAATCAATCAAAGAATCGAAGAAATCCATGATGGTATTTGTGGAGGTCATTTTAGTGGAAATGTTATCACCAAACATGTGTCTTACGGCTAGGGTACTACTAGCCTACTATCAATCAAGATTGTTTTGCATACGTTAAGAAATGTGTCAAATTCCAACTACATTCAGATCTCATCCATGTCCCTAGTCAAGCTTTACAACCCACTCAAGACTTATGGCCCTTCTCTCAATGGGGTTAGATCTCATCGGTACTATCCATCCTAAATCATCTCAACAACATCATTCCATTATCACAACTACTGAATATTTCACTAAATGGGTTGAAGTTATCCCTTTAACCTCAACTAAATCAGACCTATTACCAACTTCATATATCAATATATCATATGTCATTTCGGTGTTCCACATAAAATTGTCACAGATGAAATGGAAAATATTTTAAAAACAAAGAACTTAAGAAACTTTGTGACACATTCAACATCAAACTCAACTTCTCATCACCATATTATCCTCAAGAAAATGGCCAGGTTGAAGCCTCTAATAAAACACTCACTAAAATCCTCATGAAAATAATAGATGATGCAGTAGGAAATTGACATCTCCAAATCCCATTTTCTCTTTGGGATTATCAACTAGCATCCATATACTCCTACAGGTGCTATGCCCTTTTCACTTGTCTATGAATCTCGAGGCTTTCCTACCCTCAAAGTCCAAATTCCTTCACTTCGTGTATCACTTAAGGATTTCATTCCCGATGAAGAATATCAACAAGACCACTTAGCACAACTTGAGTTATTAGATGAAAAATGCTTAACATGGCCTTAACATCATCAAGTCTATCAAGAACATGTCAAACGAGAGCCTACAATAAACATGTCAAAGAACATGACTTTAAAATTGGTGATCTTGTTCTCAAGAAAATCAAAATGTCACTACACTAGAATGGAGTAAACGGAAATTTTTCCCCTAATTGGATCGGTCCATATGTCATCACTCATAAGTATGGGTTGGAGCATATCACCTTTCTTCCCTTGATGGTGAACCTAAAAAGGAACCTTTGAATGCCTTGCACTTGTAGCCTTTCTATTATTAAATGATTAATCATCATGATAGTAGTTACATCTAAGATCTTATCCCTTCATTAACCATCCATCTTATCATAGTAATGATTTGAAAGCATGTGGTTCTTTCCATCACTATCCTTAATACACCTTAAATATGAGCACCATGGCTCTGTTCATCACATCTTTCACTATGGATAAGTTCCTCCTTCGTAAGAACCCCACAATCATTACATCACCTACCTTGTACCAATCAAAAACATGACATGGGGCACATATGTGTAGGTCACATATATAAAGTTTTTCCCTCCTTGAAATGGTCTATTTAGGGAACTTTCCCTCAGCTTTAAAATAAAGTCAAAAATATCTATGGATGTTCTTTATCAAAATATAAAAATAATAATAGATTGATCCCTCAAGGATAGCTATTCAAAATATATCAAAATTATCAAAATATGGTAGAATGATCCTCAAGGAAAACTACCATCTAAAAAATCATAGACCGATCCCTCGAAGGATGGCTATCTTGTAAAATAAAAAAAAAATGTAGACCATACCCTCGAAGGATGGATACCCATGTAAAAAGGCTTCTCGCATCGATCAACCTTCAAAAATTCAAAATATCAAAAAACATCCTAGGAAAGCTTCCCAGCATTGATCAACTTTCCCATTACAACAAAACTTCTCCCATCATCAGTTTTACATCAAAGTAAAATATGTAAAGTCTGGGGCATTTCTCTATGAAACTATTGAAAAGGAGAACCCTCTTCCCATGTTGATCTACACATACATAAATCCCTTTCATGTCCTAGGAAGGTACAACCACATCATTCCTCTCTTTGACTAAGATCTTGTGTAACTACCCATTGACAATCTCATTTAATATTTATTGCTAAGGCTACAAGTGCAAGTGATTTCACATTTTTATACCCATCACATATGTATCAAATCCAATCAAGGAAATCATTTCATTTTTACTCCTATCTCATTAGTCATATTTTGATAAAATCCATCATGAGATCACATTTTTGATCATGTCATACACAATCATTTAAATCTCTACTTAACATTTCATCACATGTCATAAACATACTTAACATTTTTTTTAAAACATTTTCATCATATTATATATATATACATATATATATCAACATATATCAATAATCACAATCACATCACAAATCACACAAATCATCAATCATCATGATCATAATCATAAATAAATAAAACATCATCATCATCATATATATAATCAAAGTCCAAAATACATCATCAAAGAGTCTCTAAGACATCATATATATCAAAGGCTTCATAAAGAGTCATATACATCAAAATATCCAAAAAAATATATACATCATCTCTATCTAGTAAAATGGATATCATCTATAAAATCACTAACTCGGATAACACTCCAACACCACCCCACAGCACTCTACATCATCACCACTCACCACTAGATCCTATCTCCATTGGCTCCTCCATCCGGTCTCCTAGGTGGCTGAACCCATGCTACTACATGCACTCATGCACTAAGGTGTTTCTCCTCTTCTACATAGATGATCCACATACAACATTACATTCATAAAATTGTGTATAACCATATCCTCATAATATGCCAACTCTACATGTAAAGACTGATAATGAGCAACTATGACTGACATCATACTTAGTGCTCCCATTCTGGCTACTAGCTTTTGCATGAGCTATCAACTCTACACCTATATATAGAAGACCCCATGATACCTAGGGCCTTATTCAAAGCATCCCACTATTGATGGTACTTCCTCTATCTCTGTGATAGCCACGAGTCAACTGAATCCTAAGCCCATCTCACTCAGTCACTATGTTCCCACTCTAAATCAATCAATGCATCCAAACTCCCATTAGATCATCTCTCTCTCTCTCTCTCTCTCTCTCTCTCTCTCACTATCTATCTCTCTTCCTCTTTCATGGCCTTCTCATCCATCAACTCTACCACTTTAGCTTCAAAATCCCCATCTACATCCTCCTCCTCCTCCTCACCCTCATCATCACTAATCTGAATAGTCTCTTGTGCTCCCTCAACTCAAGCATGCACTCTCCTCACTTCACTGTACCACTTGAGTCCTCTCAAATTCTCTAAATTCTCAAGTCCACCAAGGTCCATACTTGGGTGTAACCCCTACATCATCTATAGGCACTATATCTCCATCATCATTTGGGCCCATGGCCCCACACTCCTCAACAATAATAAAAGGTCTACCCACAAACTTGCCTTGGGAGTCTTTGTATCTCCCTCCTCCCATCTATATATACATACAGGGCCATCTCCTCAAGAACATCCTGCACTAATCCAAACTTCATCTAACATAGATAAAATCAAATCCATACTACTCACCCTCTCTCTCTGTGTACCCATGTGTCTTGTTGTGTACTAATAAGCTCATGCTCACACTCGAGCCAGTCATGAAAATCTAAATACGGTCTCCATATGATATCTCCAATCTATAATCCACTCAACATATCTCTATAATAACTCACCTTCCTCTTCCTCTTCGATCTAACCATATGTCCTTGTCTCTATCTCATGAAACATGCATGCCCATCTCCTATCCCCATGGAAAACCCTATGGCTGAGAAATGGATATATGCTCATATGCCCAACACTATAACAAGAAAGTAATATCAACCCCATACCTCTTGTGAGCCTTCCACCCACAACTCTCTGTATTTCTGAGAAAGTAAAGTGGGTTCCCACTCAAATACTATCTGATGCTCCATCATCTCTACTACAACCCCAATCATCATCCAAGGAAACCTACCTCCTCTAGAATCAGGTAGGGAAACATGATATGGCCATCATCATCATAGTCAACCTCATACATCCATCTCTCGACAAAAATATAAATCTTGATATGCAAACCCTCTTGAAACATACTTCACATCATCTTCCTCATCCCCATATAAATCTCCTCATAACATCTAGTCTCTCAGACTCCTCAATAGTATATATACCCTCTCCTCGAACTACAATCTCTCATGATCTAGTGTACATCCTCCAACATAATAGTCATCTCCCCCATGGGTAACCAAAAAGTACAAGTGGAAGGATTCCACCTCTCCATCAATGCTAACATCAAACCCCGACACCTATGCACTCTCTCTGTAGTGTCTCATCCCTCCAAAACCCACTACCTCCACATGCTCCCAATCCTCATCCAACATGTCATCTCGTACCTCATCCAAAATAATAGGGATCAAGTCATGATCATCAACTTCACATCCACCTACATACACAAACACAAAAAAACATTAGAACACATATCATCATCAAAACATCATAAAAAATTATAAAAATTTAAGAATCCACTCAAAAATATCAACAATTTTAAAATAAAAATCACCAACATTCATTTCAATCATTGATGATCGCATGAATCACTAGTGATTCCTATGATTCCCATCATTTAATCGTATACTTCCATATTCTATGAAATTCCTAAATCTACTATCAAAATAATCAAAAAATTCAAGCAAAAACAAACATAATTAAACTTACCTCTGCCAATGTAGGTTTCTTATGCCTTTTGAGGACACCATCATTTTTCTTCATTATTGCTCTCATGGTTGCATGGTTTTTTTTCCAAAAATGAATTGTTCACCATCTCATTCGCCTTTTATAGGCCCCAAATCACTTTTTCCCTAATCTTCAATGATTTACTTAATCAATCGACGATTTATCCAAAATCACCCATGATTGGATTAATCACTAGCAATTCGATCTTCTTTACACCCCTCATCCATATTTTGTCAATATCAAACACTTTATCACATCTTTCAAAGCATGTCACCTCCTTTAAAGGACCCCAATCCTCAAAATATTAAACATCAAATAATCAAATTAACTTCGGGATATGTCATACATCTATGGGACATGAGCCTTTTGGTCCCCCATCACTTGACTTCCCCATCATTATAGCCTACCTTTACAAATCATATGTCTATAGGAATCAAACCCTTTGGTTCCCCTATCACTTGGTCCCATGGTAGCATACCTTGTTTTGATACCCCTTTAGACTGGGGAACATTTTTAACAAAACACATGTCACATTTATCCAATCAAAACTATCAAACTAGTGTTCCTCACACTATGCTACAATCACCCCATTTTGAGGGGGATCACCCATAAAAATTCAAATTGTCATTTTTTTGTCTAGCACTTTGCGATGTCAAACTACTAGACAAAAGGGGGCAAATGTAGACACCAAAAATTTGCACCCTTCATCCTCTTCATCACTTATTAATCCAATTCATCATTTACACTCATAAATCACCTTATCCTAAGTCATAACCCATTTATCATATTTACCACACATAAATATCCTTCCTATAGCTATCAAATCCCATTCAACCATCTAAAACTTCCTTTAATCAAAATTAAAATAAAGACAAACCATTTCATAACCCCCTTAACCATCACACCTCATCCCCAACAACTTAGCAAAAACTATTTACCCAAACACAAACCAAAATAACTTCATTTAGAAGTGGTTTTAACAACTTTTCCACCTTAAATCCTAGATCATCCCGAATAATCACGACATTATAAATACAATTTTTAGCCTCCTTTCCAAGATCTCAATTTTGAATCCTAATCTCTTTCTTTCAATACCGTCTTATAAAGACTCCTACACATCATCATTTAGCAAGAATATCCAAGCTTATCATCAAGTTCATCATTTTCAATCTTCATCAAGAATTTTTGAAGTCATTTAAGGATTTTGTTGATTAGCTTTCCATTATTCAACCTACAAACTGCATCAACCATCTAGATCATTTTCTAGCAAGGTTTTAGGCTTATTTTATCTCCATTTAAACCTCCAAGTATTCTTTTTATGTTTTATTATCCCTTTAACATCATTTTCAGTCATCCATTACTCTGAAATATCAATCAGAAACTTTAAACATTCAATTTTATTAAACTGTCAAAAATCACCTGAATCACCAATGATTGGCCCAATCACTAGCGATTCCTGTCAATTTTACCTTTTATCAAATTTTATCAATTTTTATCAAGTATCTCTTATCTGTTTTATCAAACCTATTACTTCTAACATATTTTTAAGCATGGCTCATTATTAGATGGAAATTGGTGGTTAATCACATGAAATCACAAGCATTCACTCACTACCAATAGTCAAACAACCTTTATATTGGGAATAGTTTGACATCATCCACAAATTGAGCCTATGTGCAATACGACATTTACAAAACCAAACAAGACATCGAAGATTAGATTGAATTCTTACACGACATTAAACAAGAATCTATAGACTTATGGTACCATTATTTTGAATGAGTACATGATTTCATCCACACTTTCCTGGGCCACATTCGAATCAATAGGACCTACCATTTAATCTTGAGTTCTAGTCATCTTTACCTTCTATTCTTGTATCTATCTAGCCTTGTACTCCATTTATCATCTATTTCTTATCCATTATAATTCACTTGATTATTTATAAATTGAGATGACTTCCTTTGACGAAGCCCTTTGAATTCTTGGAATCAGCCTTTGCCGAGAAGCTCTCATATCTATAGATCTAATCCACATTTTTTAGTGTCTTTGAGTGGAGGTTTCTTCACTGACAAGGATTGTATACACTTTGAACGGAGCATAACTTATATCAATGTCGAGCATCAACATCCATCATCTATGGTATGATTAAACCTCATATCTTCTCGAGGTCAATTTTATTTTTATTATTTACTTTTTTAATTCATGTAGAAAGGTAAAACTTCTCTAAACCATAGGATTTTTGTGATAGTGAATGTTGGTTTGAATTTTTCTAATTTTTGTGATTTGTTTTGAATTTTTTGTTGGTTTTACAAATTCTTAGAAATTTTTTTATGGAAAGAAAGAGGAGAATTTTTTTAAACCTCGATTTATTATGGACAAATGATGATGTTGAAAGCATAAAACAAACATGTCAAACAAACCCAATATGAACATGAAGGAACTACACCAAAGTTATATGTTAACTAAGATGCAAAGGATTTTCGTGTAATTGTTCTACAATAAAAAAATACAAATAAAGTAACAAATTAACAAAATCAAAAGCATCATCACAATGTTGACAAACCACAACAATATAAAATAATTTGCAACAATGACATCTAATGATACTCTTAATGTGTTCCATATTAAAGAATTAGATAGATATGAATAACACCAAGTGATATATTAGAATGTGAGAGGATTGGATCAAGCCAAAGAGTGGAGTGATACTTAGATACTCCAAAAATACTCTTTTCGGATTCCATTGAAGTTCGATTTGTATTGATCAAAATATGAAATCCAAGTGTGCCCTAAGAAAAGTTATATTGTGAAAGTGTAATTGATTGATTGCCTCAAGTAAAGATATACACCATATGTAATAAAAGTGATTAGCGAAAGATGATCTAGAACGACATGAGGAGTTCCCTCAAATGGTGAAATTTTTTGACTATATTATCCAAATATTGAAATGTGGTCATTTTCCATTTTTATACTATTTTTTTATTTTGGAAGGTTTTATATTGTTTTTGTATTTTTGAAACATATTTGAATTTTATTGGGCTTTTGAAAACATATTTGAATTTTTTTTGGTAGTTTTAAACATATTTTACTATTTTTTGGGATTTTGAAAACATATTTGAATGTTTTTGGTATTTTGAAACATATTTGAATGTTTTTGAATTTTTGACTTGGTAAAGGGTGCATTGTTTGAACTCATGTTCAAATAATTGTAAGCATTTCATTCTATTGGCATAATGTAGATGATGTAATTATATGATGTCTCACTCCACTTTTGACTCTATACAACTAGGAAGATACAAGAGCTCATCACCGAGAGCCAAGAAAGACATAAGAACTAGGCAAATAATGATATGAAAATGAAGATGATTGATGCTAAAGCACAAGGTGTAACAATGATCTATGTGAGAAAAATGTAAATCATCCCTATTCAATGTTAGCTAACTAATTCCAAGATGATTTCACTTTATAAGTTTTAACTAGAGCTAGATCTTGTTGGTGTAAAGCACATTAATCTAGTTAAAGGAATTGTTGTCTCTCTTAACATAAATAACTTCTTGGGATGTTTTGAATTAAGCACTTTTGATTCATATTTTTGAATATTTTATTGGTTGATTTTTTTTAAGGACTCCTTACATCTTGCCCCATGCCATCAATAAAAGGTAAGGGCCATTAGTAAAAGGAAAGGGATCGACAACGAAGACAAAATGTAGGTTAGTAAGGACCCAAAACCCAAAACCTTGGAAAAATATCAAAATCCCCAAAACATAAAAAATCGCAAAAATCCCCAAAACATTGGAAAATTCCCAAAACCCAAAAACATGGCAAAATCTCAAAATCCCGAAAAACATTTGAAAAATCTTTAAAATCCCAAAACATTTGAAAATCTCAAAATCCCCAAAAAAAAAAAAAAATCCCAAAATCCCCAAAACATTAGAAAAATCTCAAAAATCCCAAAAACATAAGAAACCTCTCAAAATCCCAAAAACATTGGAAAAATCCCAAAAAAACATTATAAAACTCTCAAAATCCTACAAACATTGGAAAAATCCCCAAAACATTCGTAAAATCTCAAAATCCAAACAAACATTAAAAAACAAACAAAATGCCAAAACCATTCAAAAAATGAAAAAATCCCAAACATATCAAAACAATCAACACAGTTAAAACTTTACACTCATTTCCCTAATAAACATTCCAACCACTTTACAACTTTAACACCCAAATCATTTCTCCCTCATGTGAATCCTCGCTTGGGGAAAATTATGGCTCTCATTATTTCCTTGTTTGAGGACGATGACCCAATCCATTTTGAATCATTGTATCCCTACTTAGGGGACATTTAATCAATCATCATTATGGAACACATTAGGGACATGTTTGAAAGTTCTTATGTTGCATTGTTAGTTACAGTTTATTTGTTATCTTGTGTCTTGATATATTACAGGGGGCATCTTGATTTTATGTATCCTGGTGTTCCCTCTAATATGTTTTATTTGTATGTCATCACTTTTTTTATATGATTTCATATCATACCAAAGGCATCATATCTTTTTAATGGTCCCTTTCTATGATCTCTTGCACTTGTATGTCGTGAAGGGCATCATACATTTTTGATGGCCCCTGTTTATGCTCTATTGCATATTAGAGTCTAGTATCCTAATCTACTACATCACGATACATTTTGTTATGTGCTATATTAAAACTAAGATGTTTTCATCACATGAGTATCTTTCTGCATGATCGAAAACATACTTTGCACCCCATCCATTTACCTTTACTAATACATTTTCTAGTTTAGGAGTCCTTCTTGATCACCATTGCATTTGCCAATCCTACTTGAGGATCTTTCTCAGACAATGTTAGTTATCCAACAACTCCTCATCCCCCACCATGGTCAACATGTATTTTATCCATTTTTCCTCTCTCCTCATTTCTACTCATCCATCACTTATCCCCACATCACCCTTCTCACCATTCTTGTCCCCTTCCACCACTTTGTGTCTTTCCCTTCTATTCTCTCACTTTCATCTTGACAATATTACTTAATCACCCATGTAGTGTGGGATTTTTAGTTTTAAATGATTGAACATTCTAATTTCATGCATGTAATGCGAGGAAAATTCTCAACTCCTAGCAATTTTGTAGTTAAGCACTTATAGAGATGTATTGGAGATTTTCTATTTGTATTTTCCGATGGTGGCTATAAATAGAAAGGGAGGCCTACGAGCCAAAGGATGGAACTTTTTGGCAACCAGCTATTGTATTTTGGGTATTGGGATTTCAAAATTTGTGTCGAATGCTCTCGTGTTCATTTTGTAAACTATCTAGAATTAAATAAGAAGAAGGTGAATTTCTGGAGAAATTTGTGTTTGAGAAGTCTCGTTGTGCATTCTCAGGAGATTTTATGGTAAACTTTATGTTACTTGAAATCTAAATCTAAATATATTTCTTTTTCATCTACTAAAACTATGACATTTATTAAGTATTTATTTATTCTGTATGGCTGCAATAAGCTCTGTGATTTACTTATTACAAAGTGCATCCTCTCTTTTTCTCACCACTGCTATACATCCTCTTCTTTTCCGTACAACTTTCTCAAACACAACTGCTTACTTGCTACAAAATTTCCAAGTTATGGTTCATGAGCTTCGTAATTAAATTAATACCCTAGAAAATAATTAGAATAAATAAATGCATTCCATGGGAGCTTCATCATTAAATGAAGGGGATTCATCTCATGACTACCTAGTTTTGTGCGTGCATAAAATCTAGCCAACAATTTTTGACAACTTCCCTAGGGAAAACAAATACCGATCTCTACCTATCCCATGAGTCTTTTATAAATAAATATATATTGGCAACTCCGTAAAAAATTACTGAAAAAAAAAATTGGCGACTTCGTATCTTCTTTGTCCTACTATTCCTTTCTAGGGTCTAGCTGGAAAGAATGGCGTACACTCAAGAATAATGCTTTGTAAACAAGCGTCATGGTTGTGAAACAATCCCAAGCTCTGATTCCTTGGGGTCCAGCTATTTTTCCTCTTGCATTGGTTCATCTGTTACATAAATTTCCACACGGATCATGAAAGAATTTTCTAAAATTCAATGGCGACGAGAAGCAACACCTGGATGATCATATAGCTGTATTTTTGTAGCTTGTGGAGTTTTGGGAGTGCCTCATGAAGATGTATATGTTCTATTGTTCATTGAGATGCTCCAGGGAATTACTAAGGAATGGTTTTATCACCTTCCACCTACATGTATCACCAATTGGTCTACTATGAGAACACAGCTTCAAGCCATATTCAAACCCATAGAAGATCCACATGCTTTGTTAGTACAACTCACCAAAATGAAAAAAGAACTGCATGAACACATGAGGGATTTTATTGCTAGGTTTTAAAGGATTCTTTATAATATTACACCGTTGCTTCCTTAGCCATGAGAATCGAAGATATTTTTCATTAAATCTTTGTCACATGAATTTTTATCAGCTATGTAGAGAACGTCCTGCTACCTTTTTGGCAGCTCAAAACATTCCTATCAAAGTATACGATGGGCTTATCATGGTAGGTAAAATCAAGCATTCAAATCCTAAGGTTGAAGGTTCTACTTTAGCTACAAAGATTAACAAATGATATGTTGCAGATAACGAAGAAGTTGGTGCAAGACCATGATTTTGTAGAACCTTCCAGTGACTCCAACATTATCTACTTAGACTATGAATCAAAAAATGAGGTTGATTTTTTATCAGATTTGGAAGATTGCATTGACAAAAAAATCCATTGAATTCACTGCTTATGAATTTTCACCATCTATCTTCCCATACCAAGATCCTATTGCTGTAGAAAACTCCCGAAATCAGCCATGGAGGAAATAGTCAAAGAAGAGCGTGTCTTTAAAAAAATTTGCATGAGGAGAGCCATGATGAATCAATTACAAAGTCAAAAGTCATCATGGAGGAGGTAGATTATTTTGTAGTGTTGTCATGCATGTAAAACCACATTACTAAAAAATTTAGTGTTTTACGATGATATCATGACATTTTTCATGAAGCTAACATGATGTTTCGATGCATATCATTTGTTACAGTGGGATTCAATGAGGTATGCTTGCTCTTGCAAGCCTATACAGATGCCTGGGAGGTGTAGCTTGACAAAGATGAACTTCTTGGATGCTTGAGAATCACGTTGGCATGAAGTCTAGTATGTTTTAAGGGTCCTTAAGCACTCATAGCATTGGGTACATCTCGGTTCACTTGGTTATAGGTGCTCATTGGGAGCAAGCATATTAGCTTGAAGGTGTGACAAAATGGTATAGAGCTATATGATCTTGTGGAAGCTTTAATTTAGGTATATCATGGCATATGAGGTATGTTTGGGTCATTTTCATAGGTTTCATGTTCATTTATTGCATTATTTCAGTTGACCCTAGCTTCTATAGTGAGGATCTAGCATGCAAGCATAGGTAAGTCTTAGTGACTAGAGAGATTGAGGTATGAAGTTGATATTATGATGATTGTAGATGTTAATGGGATGATTCATGATGCTCTCAACAATATTTAAGGTTCCCATGATGTGAATTTTGTAAGATATGATTGATTTTGTAAGGTATGGTCAAAATCTAGTGTATTTCCAGCTCGAAGTGCAACTTCAGATGCTCATTGTTTCATAGAAAGAATGAGGTTGTTTTATCTTCATTATTTTATGAACAAATGTTAAGAAGGTAAAGTGTTTTAAAACTCCAATTGAACCCTAGTTACGAGCATTTTATAGAAAGTGGAGTATACTAACCTATTTTTTATTTTTAGTGAAAAATTGATGATTTGATGTTGTATAGGACTCCTCAGTATTTCCATAAATGTATAGTTGATTTCATGGTGATGAGTCAGCCCTACCTAAAAATAGTAGTTTCTGGGAAAGAAGGATTTAGAACAAGATGCTCCAAAGGAATAGCATTCAAAATTAATTTTGTGTGATGAATGGGAGATGATATTAATTTCCATGAAGTTTCGTGAGCAATGTCTTAGGGTTTCATGGTGTTTTGAGGTCCAAATAGGTTGACTAGTCAAAGGGTAGTTTTGGGGTCTCAAATAGTAGGGTCTAGTAAAATGGCTATAACTTGAGCTACATGTGGATTTTTGAGATGATTAAAGTTTTTTTAGAAATTATATTTAGATATAATTCCATTTATATATGTATTTTCTTATGATGAGGTCATTTGATAGGGTTTCCATGTCATTCTTTGAGTAGGAAGGATTTTGGCATTTCGTGATTGACAGGATGTGTTCTAGTGAAATTTTGATGTTATTTGAAGCATGAGATATATTGATTTATGCTTCATATCACCTATAATTTGAAGAGATTTTAATTTGGCATCCAATGAATCCATTTTGAGGTCTTTATTTTATGTAAAAAAAATTATGAGCTAACCTTTGGAAACAACTTTTTTGGTAGGTTAATCTGGTGAAGGAAAAAGTAGTTGTGGTTTGAATTGATGGATGTTTCAAGGATTATAACTTGTTGAAGTGTTCTAAAGGTTCTATAATTTCCATCAAGTGGTTACGTGGCATGGTTTTCTTGTGTTAAATTTATTTTGTGACCAGATGAAGTTTCTGGGGTGCTGAAGGGTGAAGGAAACAGTTGTTTTGAGAATAAGAAAGGGAACTTGGCCCAATAAACAAAATAATCTGATTTTTTTATTAAATTTGAAACCATATATGAATTTTTTATGATATTTTATTCCTATGTAAGGGGTTTTGGGTCATGAAAATGTATACATTTGATGTAAGGGCATTTTTAAGAATGTGCTCATGGGGTTTTGAGACATTTTTGGCACATGTAATGTGGGTTTTAGCTAGACCGACTCATTTTGGTCATATGTAGTTGTTGCATTTAAAATTTGAATTATTTCCTTGATGTATGGGTCAAACCAAATGGAGGTAAAATGTTGGGCCTAATTTTTAAAGGTGGAGAAACTTATAAAAGCATTTTTTGGGTGTTTTTTTGGAACTAGTTGAGTGTGTGCATGTGGAGCAACCTAGGTGAAGTGTGATTACAGGTGTTTGAGCATTATTTGGAGCTGAATCAAGTGTGTTTCAGGTTGAGAAAAATCATATGACATGAGAGTAATAGTTATATTAATTTTAGAGAGTTTGAAAGAGCTTGTTTTGTGAAGTGTGATCACCTAGGGTTTGATTGAAGAAGTGCGAGCTGAATATTGGATCTCCATCAGTTTTGGTAGAAAAAAATTAGAGATATATACATCATAAGGTGGTTGAGTAGGTGCTTGATCATATTGGGGGATTTTAGCATCCTTTATATTTGGTGCTTCATAAAATTATGGGTTGGTGCTCCTTATAGGGTTGGTGCTCTTTGTGCGGTTGGTACCTCACTAAATTCAAAAACATATCAATATAATATTGTGTTTCACTAGGTTTTCTTCCCCTTGAGGTTTTCCCAATAATATCTTTTATTCTTATGGTGTTTATTTGTTTTAATGCTTACATGTTTCATTGATGGTTTATGGTGTGCACACATAAAGTATTGAATAAGTGGATATTGTGATTGAATGTGTATAAGATTTTGAGTTTCAGATCTGATTTATAATTTGAAGTTTTATAAGGAGTGATTCACCCCCTTCTTAGCTCATTGTGCTTCAAATAATGAAAACTTGATTCCTTCAATCTTCTCCCTATATCTACTTTTTCATCTCTTCTTCCCCCATCATTTTCACCTTACTCCTCCCATCCCCTTATTTTCTCTACCACCTCTACCCTTTTCATTCATTTTGTACAAGTTTCAACACATCTTCACACCTAGCATTCAAGGCTGATTAAAATATTTCTCCATTTTTGCACCACAACCGATCCATTCTATTACACCCTATTCTCATCCTCCTCTCTACAGAATTGACCTCTCCTCTTTTCGAGATCTTTGTCATCTCTTCCATTCTTTTCAGACCTCTCAAGGGGGCATCATCACATATGTCCCTAATCACATCTTCCTATGACATTTTTGTCTTCGAGGATACCATAACAATCATCACCTACCACCTTATATTCTCACTAACAAATATTTTCTCTACTTTTTTAAGTGAAAGTAGATGGAATTCTTCCCCCATTCTCATGAGAAAAAGTGTGTTCTAATTTTTACTTATAGAATGCTTTCTCTTTTCTTCCTCTAATAACTTCTTATCAAAGGAAAACCTTCTTTAAGAAGAATATCTTCAAAACCTTCAATCCCGCTACTTGGGGCATATTCATCCATCTCATCTACTTTCTTTGAAAGGACACTACTTTCATAATACCCTTCTAAAGAGGGAAAAATGTAGACACTCTAATTCTACCACCCTCCTAAATAAATTAATTTTCCTATCCCATTTTCCACAAAAATCCACATCGAATTAATCAATGTTAGTCAATTAATTGATCTTTTTCAATAACTAGTTAAACCCAATCCTCCTCGTATGCCAAATATTCCCTGTGTCCCCCCACTTGTGAATTAAATATTTAAGTTTAATTCATGACCACCCCTCATGTCCCCCACTCACCTAATCTTATTTACTTTCCCAAATCACAATTACCCAAAACCCCTGAATTAATCCCATTCTCAAGCTATAAATAAAGCCTTTCCCCCCCTCTTTAGGAAAATCTTGAAATCCTATCGAATCTCTTTACAATCTTATTACATAGAGCATCCCATTGATCTCATCCTAATGTCAGCATAGCCCCATTTTGTCCATCCATAAATCCATTATCCCCACATCCTTGGTGTAAAGTTTGGATTGACCGTTGTTGCAGTTGAAGGTCTTGCTTAGATTGATGGTGCACCTACACTTCAAGCAATCTAGGCTCATCCACATCACATCCCATCTCAAGGTTTGTAACAGAGACACACGAAAGGAGGTATATTTTTAGTTTTTAATGCTTTTTTAGTAATCGGTGATTTCTAGAGCTCACAGTGCTTTTTCTTCAACACACTAACCACTATGTCATCCCTAGCGGTATGCTATAAAATTATGGCTTCAATGTTGTTTTTCTTCATTTCCTTAAATCTCATGAATCCACTCGAGTTATCCAAGAATTATACAATGGCATCTATAGTGGACATTTTAGCGTTCTAGTTGTTGCCAAACGTGTTCTTCGCATGGGTTATTATGGGCCCTCTCTTAATCATGATTATTGTGAATATGTTAAGAAATGCGTCAAATGTTAGCAACATTTTAATCTAATCCACATTCCTAGTCAGGCATTACAACCGACTCAGGACCTTTGGCCTTTCTCTCAATGGGGCCTTGACCTTATCGGCCTCATCAATGTGTGTTCTTCTCAACATCATCATTCCATCATCATTGTTGTGTATTGTTTCACCAAATCGGTGGAAGCCATTTCACTCACATCAACTAAAGCCAATCAAATCATTAATTTCATCTATCAACATATCATTTGCCACTTTGGCATCCCTCACAAAATTATCATGGACAATGAAAATTCATTCAAAAATAAATAAATTAAGAAGCTTTGTGGCTCATTCCATATTAAGTTAAGATTTTATTCTCCATATTATCCTCAAGTTAATGATCAAACTGAAGCCACTAACAAAATGCTTCGCAACATCCTTGCCAATACTATTGATAAATCAAGTTATAATTGACATCTTCACATCCCCTTCACTCTTTGGGCTCATTAGACTAAAGATCTCGCACTCTATGGGTGTTACTCCTTTCTCTCTTGTTTATAGCTTCGAAGTTGTTTTTCCTCTTGAATTCCAAATCCTAGTTTTACACATTTCTCTTCGTGACTTCATCTCTGATGAAGATTATAAACCAAAACATCTAGCACATCTCAAGTTGTTGGATGAATTTCATCTTCTCACTCTTGAACATCATCATGTCTATCAAGAGCACATCAAATGTGTTTATAACAAACACCTCAAGGAATGTAAATTTAACATCGGTGACCTTGTCCTTAAATAGAATCATAAATTCACTACTCTATAAAGGATTCAACGTGGAAATTTTTCTCCTTACGGGATCGACTGTATATTATCAAGCATAAGTATGGGTATGGAACCTATTTTTGGATTCCCTTAATGGTAAACCAAAAACAGAGCCTCTTAATGCATTACACTTGCAGCCATTTTATTGTTAACATACCTATCAAAATGAACTTAGCCATCCAAGTGGTCATCCATCCATCTCAAGCCTCTTTCGTATTTCATTGTAATGATCTGAATTATGTCGTCTAATATTACTTTCCTATCTATGACCTTAAATATGGGAACCACGGCTCTGCTCATAGCATTTTCCTTAAGGATGATTTCTCCTTCTAGGTGAGGATCTCGTGATCATTACATCTACTTCCCTTTTATTTACCTACTCGAAACCATGATAAATGGGTCTACAGTGACAAATGTACACTCGTTATCCCCTCCTAATTAGACTACCTAGTTATCCTCATCTATTCCATGAAAAATCAAAATTCCATGGTCATCAAAAAAGCCATCATATCCAAAAAACCAAACTTCTCCTCAAGGACATATGTTCATAAAAGCAAACATATAAAAGTAAAATAGATCGATCCTCAAGGACAAACTATCATGCTTATCTTATCCTACCATTTATAAAAGAAAAATCCAAATCCAAAATCAAAAAATAAAAAGCTAAATGTAGACCACTCCCTCGAAGGATGGCTACCATTTCATATCATAGTAGAAAGGCTTCCAAAGATTGATCATCCTTTTATGTACTCAAAAGAAAAATCATAAAAGTTTAAAAGAAAGCATACTAAGAATTCTTCCCACATCAATCAACTTTCTCATCCATAGAAAATTTCCTGCATTGATCAATTTGCGTCATATTGCTCATATCCGGGGCATAGATCAAATAACACCCACTTAAGGAGAACCTATTTTCCCACATACAAGTGTCATATAAACCACTTGTGTCGTGATTGACATTAGGTTTATAAGATCATTTTCCATACGTAACCTTGTGATCCTTGGGATCACTAACTATCGATGATTATGTGTTAACACATGTTATCGGATGCAATTGCATTGCCTTGATTCACTTCTTTTCTTGTTTACCTCCAATACAATTCAAGCATGGTTTCTTCATGTGTTCCTTACTATGATCAAGTATCATTTCTCTCCTTTTCAAGGGCCCTATAAAAATTTGTGTCGGTTCTCTTACAACAAGAACACTCTTCCGAATCTAACCATTTCATCCATGTTTGCCATCACATCGTTTGTTCTTTATTTCATCATCACATTTATTCAACATCTATCTATCTATTTCATATCACATATCTATCACATCACATTCATTATCACATTTTAATTCCCATTGTAATCTATCTATGCTAATAATATAAGTCATCCTAATGCATCACATTTCTATCTAACATCAACTATATCTAATCAGAATAATCAAAACCATATCTTTATAATCATCTAACCAAATTCATAAATCTAATACATAATTTAAATCCATAATCAATCATCATAATCCAATCCATAACCATCTACATCTAATCATCTACATGGAATCCATAATCATCATAATAAAATCCAATCCATAACATTATAGTCATCACATCACATCTAAATCTAGCATAGCATCATTGCGAACCATAAATCAAAATGCATGACACGTGATGAATCATGAAAAATATTCATATATATATATATATATATATATATATATATATATATATATATATATATACATTAAATTACACATATGCATCAAGTCACGACCACTAAGGGTCCCGTCTCAAGCCAAATACATCATCAAAATTGGTGAAATCTACATCGAGATAATCTCAAGTCTTACCCCATGAGGACGGCACTTGAATCAATCTATGGGCCTTATCATCTCCATTATGGCCTACAGATCGATGTGGCTACGCCACGATCGTCATGCTCTAGATGGTTTTGGTTGTGTTGCGCCACTTGTTCCCCATTGCTCACCTAATAGGTAGTGTATCTATAAGTATGCAGCAGCTTCAAGGTCACGATACACTCATAGTATCGTGCATCATCCGCCGCCTGGATAAATCTAGGGTATAGTCCCCGGAGGATTCATCTGCATACTCCCTATGATGTTGTTGAAGCACCACTCCTTGACTCCACTACCAAGATCGCACGAGGTCTTCAAATCTAGATCGATATGCCTCTCATTATCTCTCATATTGATCCCTCTACTAAATAAAGCATGGTCCCTCTCCCGACAAAGGGTCATGTCCTCCTATCGTGCCACCTCTCGCTCCTAGTGAGTTGTATCCCTCTCTAAGAGAGGTAAATCACACTATGTGCACAATCGAGATATCTTTATAACCCTTTCATCACCTCTCGATTGCCACATCCTCCTCAACTAGCACCTCCTCCTCCCCATCTCCACCCTTGCCCCCTCTGCTGCCATCTAGGATGCCCATGTCCCCATCATCTAATCTCATATCCACCCCCAATGCCAATGTCATCACCATCATCCCACAATACCCCCACCTCCTCAAATGGGTCAACCATATCGGGACTAAGAAGGTCTCTCCTCGACTCATTGTGCCTATATCTAATAGGCTCCATGTGCACTACTCGTATAACTCCAAACCGTCATATGACCGTTTCAACTTATATGGCCTCTATCATCTTGGGGCTCCTATCCCCACCCATCCGATCCGCCTCTACCGAAATAAATCTATATCTACTCCTAGCCATATAGGATAATCATGGTATGGATGTCATATCACCCGATCCATGTCTAAATCTACAAGTTTATTATTGTACCAAACTACATCTCTCTCTCCTCTATCCCCATGAGCTTGATCGGCTCACCACCTCAAAAAACCCAATAGCTAGCTCAATGTGGTCACATGTAATCCAAGATAAGCCCGGTGGCCTCGATCACTACTATGTGCTCATAGACCTGAATGGATCAATATCCCTACATCTAATCGTGCCCTCTACCTCAATGTGTACATGGAAAACTCATGATATATTTTCACTAATAGTGTTGAGCCAAATTAAAAGATTGTCATATGATTAAAAATATAGGCAACCACACCTTATAAGTATCCATGGGAGCCTAGCACCCCCGAATCTAGTAGTGTATACCTCGAAATCACCATCATCACTAGTTATATTAATCAATCCTAATCACCACCCCTCACTCATACCGATCTCAATGTGGAATGCCTAATATGAAAAGGTAATCTATGGGGCATCAACCCCAAATAGTCATGTCAATACCCCCAATTTTCTATCCATTGTAGTGGGTTGTATCTACTCACCCCGTATAGAAGCCTCGGGATGCAAAGATATACCCTCGAGCATTACAATCATCTCACCCATCTTGAACTAGAATGTGCTTGTATGGACATCCCATTTTTCTCACAAAGGTCAAGCATGAGTCCCACATCTCATGGAATTTTCTAGTAGTGTCGGAATCCACCTAATCCAACTACCACCAAGTGATCACACTCGGTTCTATCCCATATCCTCGTATATGATCATATAAGGCTAGATACAAGGTCTCTCAAGCTTGTAAGACCAATCAAACACGTAAAACATTAGACTTTGTCTCATCAAAAAGCTAAAATCATTGATTTTATCCCCGGTCGATGCCTCTAGACACGGATCAACACCTTTTAGGCTCGGTCGATGGAAACCATACCCAATCATTGGTGATAGCCCCTTGTGCCGAACCCAAAATTTAAAAACAATTTTAAAAATTAAACAAAAAACTAAAATGCTTAAAAACAAGCTAGGGTTTAGGCACTTACCATCCTGCGAGTCCTTTGGTGCTTCCTTCCAGCTCCTTTGGCCTCCATCTTGCCCACAATATAAAAATTTATTCTTAGCTTAGGGATCTCGATCGTCTCAAAGACAAAGAAAATGAGATCATTGGTCGGCCCAAGGGCTTATATACCCCACTCGACCCCGCCGCTATCGACACCGCCTTATCATTTTGATCATTGTTCCTCTTGGCTCTCTTTGATCAATCCTTCCTTTCAAATTATCTTTTCTTCCACTTTTTCCTTGAGTGGTCTTGTTGGTAAAATAATTTGTTGAGTGGGAAAATTAGTGGGTTCTCACCAATAATGTGTGGGACTAAGTCCCTCTTCTTAAATGGGGCAGCTCCATTTATTGAAAACAAGGAAATGAAAACAATATAAACTAATTTTTGGGTTGGCTTGAAGACCGAGGATCACACAAGAATACTTCCCTAAACCTATGGAAACTGCTTGTATTTAATACAAGGGAGGAAAATTACTTAGTGAGGGAGATAAGAGAGAAAAATAAGAAAGGGATTTTAAACAACAAATAACATAACAAAGTTTGTTGCATTAAAATCAGAACATTTCACTTGCATCAATGAGAAGAAACCACTTACAAAGAAAGAGGAACAATCACAAGAAACACAAAGTTTTATTGCATCATGTTGCACAATTTAAAATTCTCATGGAGTACAAGTTGAGATGAAGATAGAATAGTAAGCAGACAAAGAAATAGACGAAATGAAGGCACTTGCTTCTAGAAAGACAAAGGAGAGCTAGTAAACAAGTATTAACCATCCCCTTGAAATGAGGGCACCATTCATATTTATAGTGTCAAGACTATCTTTTCATCTCCCCACATGACCTTTCACCTTCCTTATGGTTGTTGACTTTTCGAATGCTTGTTATGACATTTCATGTTCCTCCATGATTGTTGACCTTTAAACTTCTAACATTTGGTATTTCTTCGCCACTTTTGACCTTTCGAATTCCTACCCTTTGGTGTTCCTTCATCAATGGTGACATTTCACCTTCCTTCATGATTGTTGGCCTTTCATATTTCTTCATGACCTTTGGTGTTCATGTTGTTGCACGTCAATACCTTCTTGTTACAGTATGTCAACACCATCCTTCTGTTACCGTATGACAACACATTCCTGTTGGCAAATGTCATCATCTTCTTCTTATTCCTAGACGTCATCATTTTCTTCTTTGTTCCTAGACGTCATCATTTTCTTCTTGTTCCTAGATGTCAACATTTTCTTCGATTCTCGACGTCAACACATTGGTGTCGCGGGACCAAAATTCATTTCTTCACTTCGAGGTCAAAATGCAACGAAATTTGGTCATACCATATATAAAAAATTATGGGAAAGGTCTAATGAATCTAATGGAACTATTTAGAAGTATTGAAAATGAAATGTTAATTAATTTTTACCCATATTTTCATTTTTACCTCAAGGTGTGCGCTGGTAGACTAAGTGATAAGAAGAGTTTATGATCACCATGACTAGCACATCATAGGTTATGAAGAGAACTAAATATACTTTCATTTGATATTTTTAGGCTCTCAAATCTTCACGAGGCTCTTGAAACCTTTCGAGAAAGTTACAACTTGTACAAGGATCTTTACGTCGCATTGTTAGATGATTTTCCACATCTCAATATTCCCAAAATATTTCCTTGATGATTCCAACATGAAGTGGGCTCTTTTATCTCTCCAATTCCTAGGGTATGAGCTTCTAAATATTCACAGGGCTCCTAAAACTCTTCAAACAAGGTGACTATCTTTTTAGAACATGCATTTCCCAATGTAGTCAATAAATCACGCACTTTGGGGTAATATTTAGTCTAAGACTCACACTACTATTTAGAAAGTTCTTTAGTGAATACAATATTAATTAACCCATGCCTTTGGAAATTTTTATTTACTTTTTGTCATCATTCCCGACCCTTACCACACACTTACCTAGACCATTTTTATCATCCCACATTATTCTCAAGTAATACATGGGTGCCTAAGCTAATCTTTCGGGCACCCATGAGCACATTGGTCCCACTCTGGGGTGCCCCAATCCTTTTCCCACTTTCCTGCAACTTTTTGGACACTTTATAACCATTGCAACATTTGCTTTTTCTTTTGGTTGGCCTCTTCGGGGTTAATTATAAAATTTGATCAAGAGAACTGTATAAATATAAAGTTTTGAGACCATAATGAGGGACCAAGCACTAGTCAATACTATCGTCCACCTAGAGTTGGATCCATTTAGAGGTCATTTGCATCCATTAGCTCCATCACAAGGGACAAGGTTGGTTCATCTACATCACACAAGCATAGGAGGGGATTCTATTTTATTTCATGCACCATTCTATTACATTTTACATCTAGTTATTGGTTCACTACTTCACAAAGTGTGATCGGACAATATCACCTAGGTGATTAACTAAAATTTAACTATGGGGTATAGTTAATCTAGATAGTAACAGAAAATAGTAATGGAAACATAGTGAAATAGAACTAAGATACTGACCCAAGCACTAAATGAAAGGAAATGTAAGATCCTAGAGTAAGAGAGAGAGATAGAGAAAGATGAATTAGCTCGTAACATAAGCTTATTGGACTGTGTTGTAGGGTTGACTGGAGAATCTGAAAGCAGGAGCCACTGTGGAGGGGTCCTACAAAAGGCATATATGGGTGATATAGTTGGACTAGAGCTCTTGGGAAAGGACTAGGTGCCCACAGCACTCTGGTATGCGTAATATGTGCCCTTGTATGGGAAAAGACCCAAAATTGATCTTCACATGTTCGAGATGACCGGTAACCTTCACTACCTTTCACACTAAATCCTGTAATACGCCGAATGCTCAATAATCTAAGAGGAAAGAATACCTACAAAGAACACACAAGACAAGTATCAAAACCCTTGGAAAAAATAAAAGAATTTGTATGCATAGGTCGCTAACCTCGGTACCATAATGGTGGGCTTACTAATTAAGCGGTGCACTACATTTCATACCCAAATGTAGTCCCTGTGGTGTGTGTCATCATGTTCCCTAGGTGCTCTTGGGCCAATCTCACTTTGTGAAGTAAAGCAGCAAGTAACTAGTAATAAATGTAGTTAGAATGGTGCATAAATAGAATAAACCCCTCCTATGAAGTGTGTGATGCGGATGAACCAATGGTTTCCCTTATGTGATGGAGTTAAAAGATGCAAATGACCTCCAACGGATGCGAACCCTAGGTGATTAGTAGTAGTGACTAATGCTTAGTCCCTCATTATGGTCTCATAACTTTATATTTATAAGGTTATCTTGTTCCAATTTTGTAATTAACCCCGAATAGGCCGACCACAAGAAAATTGAAAGGTCAGTAATGGATGTAAAATACCAAAAAGGTAGTAAAAGTGTAGAAAAGGCTCGAGGTGCCCGTGGTGGGACCATAGCGCCCATGGGTACCCTATTTCAAGCTTGGGTGCCCCAAATGCTAAGTAGGAACTGTGGAATGGTCGATCAGCATGGATGTATGTGTCGTAGAGGTCAAGAATTCTGAAATAAAATAAAATAAAGATAGCCAAAAATAGGGTTGATTAGTCCTCTCTTTGTTCAAGAATCTTCTAAATAGTAGTATGAGACCGGGACTAAATATTTCCCAAAGTACATGATTTAGTGTCTACCTTTGCCCCCACTTTATGTTGGTGAGTAGAACGCTCGGTAACATAAAGTAGATAGAAGTACATACCTGATGCCCATGAAGAGTGAAGTAGAAAACGTGCCGATGGACTAGACAAAGCGTGGAGTGATAAAACAGAAAGCGTGGAAACTAATGAAGAAAACAAGAAAAGAGTGACAAGAGTGAACCTAGAGTGGAAAATGCTTGTGTCTAGTTGATGCATAATTTTATGTACCTACATAATAGTGTAATGTGTGTGTAATGTAGTGTAGTGTATTATTACATCGTTGTTGTTTGTTGTTGATCTTTCCCCATTTGATTGTTTTTTTCTCGTATGGCTAGACCTGTAAGGAGAAAATGATCAAGTATTCAAATATGTATGTATGTAAAAATGTAGTGTAAATGTAAATGTGAAATAGCAAAATAGTAAATAGTAAATGTAAATGTAAATGTAAATGTAAATGTAAATGGAACATGTGCACCTGATCCATGTTGAGAGAAAGGGTGTAGAAGGATATCATGTATTCTTATGGTTCTTTTGGGTGGTCCACCGCTGGTAGGCCGAAGGAGTGTCGAGAGAAGACTATGTCATTCCCCAACCTTTAACTACGTCTATGTCTGTGAAATTTCTATGACGAGATCTTTATGCTGCTATGGGTTTTTTGGGCGGTCTGACACCACTGGAAGAAGAAGTATAGGGAGTAACTCTGTTATATCCTCCAGCTTATAAATACTTCCCAAAATGCTAAGGACGTCATGTCTTGTAAAATTTGTTGTGTATGGGTTTTGTAGAACCAGTCTTAAACCACTCGTTGTAATAGTAATCCCATAATGCCAAGGGTGTAAACTACATTGAAATGTGCCCACAATGACTATAATAGACTAAACTTATATTGTCAAGATGCATAACCGTACTTCAAACTGTAGTGATTGTGAATAATGAAGAGCTTTGTAGTAACCTAAATTATGCCCCCCCTCTTTGGGGGTGCATGTGACATCAGTGAAAAAGGAGGATGCATCCTCAAAAGAGGACCACCGCATAACCCATACCAGAAAGTGCTTGGTAGAAACCAAGGCATGCACAAACAAGTGACTAGCCACATACAAGTGTTAGTAGCAAACAAACATGCATGTAGAAAACATTGTATAGAAGCGATGTGTAAACTACTTAAATAGTGTATAAGTAAAAATTAGTGTAAACAAGTAAGAAGGACATAAGTAAACCACATAATGCAGGTCACAAACATGGGACACCACTCACGATGTCGTAAGACACTCAAGGCCATCATGGCTGCATACAAACAAACAATTGTGCACACCAAACATAGGGCAAGGTCCACATACAAATGAAAAATAAGTACAAGTAAGAAGAAAATAAACACACAAGTAGTCGTGGTAACATGTAATCTCGCATGCATGTGTTGTACATGGAACACCCATGTTAGCATGTTAGAAAGATAGCCAATATGTCAATAGCGTGTATAACTAGATATTATAAAATGCTAAGTATGAAATGAAACAATAACACTAGTATGAGTCAAATGTGGATGTCCCAAACGACCAAGATAGGAACGGTAGAATGCGAGCATATGTTTTGTGTGTAAGAGTCATGTTCCTGCAATCACAACTAGAGAAAAGCATGAACATGCATGTGTTTTTGGTAATGACATATAATTAATCTAGCTAGCATGTGTAGTAAAGTGAACATGTAAAAGTAATAGCAAACAAGATTAAATGCCCCATAAAGATACAATATGCAAAGTGGAATAATGGATGAGATGGAAATGTAAGATGGAATGATAAGAGTTATGTGCCCCGAGTGAATGGTAGCATATGCAACGATGTTCATTTGGTTTTCCCCCTCGCAGTCAAGAATGAACCACAAATGATATTGCATCATCGGAAGTGTTTGTATTATGTGTGTATGTTGTCTACCGCATTGTGATGAATGTGTATATGCAAAGTGATGATGACATGTAACCTAGGAATGAAAGGTGTGCATGGACCCAATAGCCTAAGCGTATACCACGACACAATAAATGGATGAGTGATGATCTAGTCTATGGCATTTATCACTAAATGATATATGGGTGATGGTAATGCAAGTAAAAGTAGTGGTGATGACTATAATGCTAAACGAACAAGGTGGTGATATAACCTAGCCGCTATAATGATATGATAAAATGGATGACCATTTAGCTTAAAGCATATGTCACTAAATGAGGAATAGAATAAGTGATGATAATGCAAAATGGAATGAGTGGTGATATATCCGAAAGAATATACCACGTCAAGATGATAGAATGTAAAGGTGGCCATTTAGCCTTAAGTGTATGTCACTAACCTAGGGTTATAGTATGGAATGATGGTAACATGAGTAAAAATAGGTCCATTTGATTATTAAACCATTGGTAGTCAAGTATAGAATGAGGAATTAAATTGCATCATATGGTGGTGAGTGCAGCGCATATAGTGTATGGTGGTACTAACTAATTATGTAAGGAATGACAGTGTGGAAATATGTAATGTCTAAAATACAATGTAAGGTGAGTAAATAGAATGTATAATGCTAGTAGTATGATAAGGAGGCTCTAAATGCAAGATATATGCAACCTATATGAGATGCATAGATGATGCAGTAAGGTCATGCAAAGGTGGAAATGCATAATATAATGCAATAGCATGTAATATGTAAGATGAATAGGCTATGTGATGAATATAAGCAAGCACGGTGTATATGAGTGACAAACCCAATATGTAAATGTGATGACAACTAGTAGGAGACACAATATGCAAGGAATATGCCTATAAATGTCAAATGAGATAGTTTAAATGTATATGATAATGATGACAACCATGTAATGAATGTAATGCAAGGTATGTGGACTAGCAATATGTGTATGATGAGTGTATGTAATGTGTATGATGAACATGTAAAGCATGTAGACAACCAAAGTGGGATATGCAAAGGGTAGAATAAATGTAAAATGTAGTATGTATGTGAGTATGTCGTGATATGTGTGGTACCTATGTGCAGTGTGTGAGGTTCATGTGTCATAATCCCTCAACAATCAAGTGTGAACCATAACACAAGAGTGTGTCATCGGGTAATGACTAATGGTAGTATATGGCGAATGTGTGAATGTATGGTAATGTCTAGATGATATATGAACCTATGCTGATGTGATAATGTTGGGTGGGATGTGTTAGTACTATGCCCCCAAGTGTGTGTAAGAAGAATGTGTAAAGCAATCAATAAGGTCATTACCTACCAAAGACCAAGTTTGAGTTTAGCGGTGGAAGCATGTGGCATAAAAGAAACGGAGCATATGAACCAAAATTCATATCAATTATAGTAGGTGTGGATTGTTGTGAAATACTAGCATGATGTGGTGGTGTTTGTAATGTACCTTGACTACTAGTAGAAGGGTTATTTTCTGGGAATGAAATTAATTGTTTGAAGCATAGACTTGAGAGGAGATGAAGTGGCACTAACCTTTAAGGGAGGTTGTTTAGGTGGAGTTGGTAATGCAGTAGATGACTTAGTAGGAGGATTTTGTGAACTAATTTTGACATGTGATTGATTAGGTTGACTTGGTGATACCGTAGGTGATGGCCTAGGAAGATCGTGACTAACCGAGGAGATGTATACTTAGGAGCCCATGTCGGTGTAACCTTTGTAATAGCATGTTGTGCAGTCAATGAAATAAAACCTTGACACTCAATAATTTTGATTATGTGATGTAAAGTATGACAATCGTTTTCATTATGTCCATTGATTCGATGATAATTACAGTATGGACGACCTTGATATTTTGTTAACCGATAAGGAGAATAATGTTGCATATGTGGTAGAGTGATCAACTGATGATGAAGGAGGTGAGGAAAAATTTCATGTGGCGTAGTATTGTGCTCAAACATGAGAGGTTCAGGCAATGGCATATCTTGAGGTTCAATCATATGACATGTATTAGACATAGATTGCATATAAGATGGAGAAGGAGCACAAACATGTGATTGAGAAGCATCCTTAAGCTGTTGAATTTCATATCTAAGAGATGTGATTGTGGATTCCATGGCTAAAAATTTATCTTGAAATAATATATGTAAATTTTGAATTGAGTCTATTAAAGGTTTATTAGATAGAGGAACATTGGGACTAGGTTCAACAAATAAACAATGAAGTATAGAGCTGATTTCATGTGGTGGCGTATTTTTTAGGAAGGTACATGGTTTCTAGGGATTTTTGAAGAATAACTTAGCAATTGGGATGCATCTTAAGTAACTCAAATAAAGTAACTTGAGGAAATTTACAACTCATGATGGAAGGAAGAAGAGGATCCTAAGCGTGAAAGACATCAAGTTCACCAAAATGATTAACTAAAATTTAACTATGGGTGTATGGTTGATCTAGATAGTAACATCAAATAGTAATGGAAGCATAGTGAAATGCAACTAAGAGACTGACCCAAGCACTAAATGAAAGGAAATGTAAGATCCTAAAGTAAGAGAGAGATATAAAGATGACTTAGCTGGTAACATGAGCTTGTTGGACCGTGTCAAAGGGTTGACTAGAGAATCTAGAAGCAAGAGCGAGTTGTGTAGGGGTCCTGTAGAATGAAGATCTCGGGTGATATAGGCTGACAAGAGCACTGTGAGAGGACCGAGGTGCCCACAGAACTCTAGTATGCATAACAGTTCCCGGTCTCGAGAAAAGACACAAAACCGATCTTCATAGCTCCTAGAGATGATTGGTAACCTTCGATGTCCTGTCACACTAAATTATGTGTATCAGCATCGAATTCTCTCAATAATCCAAGAGGAAAGAAGACTTGCAAATAACACACAAGACAAGTATCAAAACCCTAGCAAAAAATAAAAGAATGCATATGCATAGGTCAGACTTACCTCAACTTCCACAATGGTGGGCTTACTAACTGAGCACTGCACTACATTTCAGACCCAAATGTAGTTCTGGTGGTGTGTGCCATCATATGCCCTAGGTATTCTTGTGTCAGTCACACTTTGTGAAGTAGCAAGCAAATAAATTGTAATAAATGTAGTGAGAATGATGCAAGAATAAAATAAACCCATCCTATGAAGTGTGTGATGCGGATGAACCAGATTTTTCCCTTGTGTTGTAGAGCTAATGGATGTGAATGACCTTGATAGATGTAACCCTAGGTGAGTAGTAGTAGTGACTAGTGCTTGGTCCCTCACATTATGGTCTCATACTTTATATTTGTAAGGTTATCTTGCTCTAATTTCGTAATTAACCCTAACTAGGATGACCACAAGAAAATTGAAACATTACAATGGCTATAAACTACTAAAAAGGAAGGAAAAGTGTAGAAAAGGCTTGGGGTGCCTATGGTAGGACCAGAGCACCCATGGGCACCCCAATTCAAGCCTAGGCACCCTATTTTTAGGCGAGAACAACGGAATAGTCAAATTATCATGGATGTATGTGTCGTAGAGGTCGGGAATGTTGAAATAAAATAAAATAAAGATAGCCAAAATATATTTAATTAATACTCTCATTGTTCAAGAACCTTCTAAATAGTAGTATGAGACTGGGACTAAATATTTCCCCAAAGTGCGTGATTTAGTATCTACACTAGTGCACATGAGTTACACACACCACCGTAACTACATTTGGGATTGAAATGTAGTGCGGACTCAATTAGTATGCCCACTATTGTGGTAACCGAGCTCAGTCGACCTATTCATTTGTATTCTTCTATTTTTAGGGTTTTGATACTCTTTTGTGTGCTTTTACAGTCTTCTCTTCCTTCGGATTATCAATGAAATTTAACAAAGTACAGGTGAAGTCGATGCGACAGATGGCAAAGGTTTGACCACCACTGCCGAACCCATGAAAACAATTTCCGGACCTTTTGCACGACTAGGGTACCCGCTTCGCACTGGGTACTCACAGTGCCCCAAGATCTCTCCAAGTGCCCTAGTCCACTCAAATTTCCCAAATCCATCCTTTTCAAGGATTTTGCATAGTCATTCATGCTTCCTGATTTTCCATCACCTGCGACATAGCCCAACGAGCTCCTCTAACTAGATGAGTTCATTATAACTCTCCTTACACTCTAGGTTTTTCATTTCCTCTTTCTTAGTGCTTGGGTCACTTCTTATATTTATTTTACTATTATTTACATCATTTTAGTACTGATATTTAATGTTGTTCGTAGTTAGATTAACTATACTTATTTCACAATTTTAGTTAATCATTTTGGTGAACTCCGACCTTCGATCACCACACCTTCTAGGGTTTTTGCATTATCGTAGGATCTTCATTTGTTTTTTCATCATCACATTTAGGAATCATGAGTATTTATATTTCTAACTATTTGTTTTCCAATCTTGACCTTAGAGTTAGAATCCAACACCTTCTTGCCACTATTTACATTCATACCGACTTGCGCCCCTAATTCCCTCTATCAAATCGTTGTAGATGCATTTTCTCATCATATACCATTCCAGCTCCTCTTCATGCTAATTTTAATACTTTTGATAATGACCCACCATTACACATCATATGTCATATTTATAATGTATCCATCAAACGCACTTTAGTTGACAATGGATCCGAACTTAATTTATGCTCTATGACATTCCTTGAGGCCTTAGGTATTTCCACTCGTGACATTAATCCATCTTCTATTTCATTTCATGCTCATAATCGTTTCATTTTTCCATGTGTTGGTCATGTTACACTACCCATCACTGTAGGACCTAAAAATTTCAATACGGTGTTCTTCATTATTAATTTCCCCATCTCTTACAATTGTCTATTAGGTAGGTCATGGCTTCATGTTATGCAAGTTATCACTTCTATTGTCCATCATTGTGTTAAATTCTTACATGAAGGTATTGAGCACATTGTTATTCATGATCGTAATCCATTTTATTATTGTGATTGAGAACCTAATACTAATATTCCTATTCCACACATTACTACTCCCGATGATCCACAACCTATAGAAAAACCACCTCATTTGCCATCTATTAAAGGTGTTATTTGTGTGATGGATGTTATTCATTCTACACCATCACCTTCACCCACTACTACCACAGCTATGGTTCTTTATCGGGGCCTGTCCAATCTACGGACATCACTCTATCATCCACACCACCACTAGCATGACCGCCTTTCACATGCACACTATTTATGAATAACTCATTTTAAGAACATGTACCATTTGATCCTACTTCACCGAAAACATATACACTCATGAGGGTTTGACTCGATTAGGATTTTCTACGATTACTTTCATCCTCCACCATACGACCCTCATTTATATCATGGGTTTATTCATGTTATTTCCTTTATGGTCTTTGTGTATTTTATCTTGATGTCTTTCTTTGCACAAACTCCTACTACTTCTTCACTCACATCAGACAGGTTGTGTTTTGATTATATTAGGGGTACTTTAGATCTTGGTCACATAGACATATCTTTTCTTATGCCTTTTGGTCAAATTTCCATTTTCAATAGCTCCTTTTTTAATTCCACACAAAATCTCACTCGTTGGTATGCAATTTTATGTCCATTTCTCCCATTTACTAATGAAGAATATGTTATGGGTATGTATCACTCATGTCTTAATGGATCCTTACATGATTCACCAAATACTATAACTTATCAAGTAGCCAATTATTCTCCATTTGATTATCATCCTGAATTCATTGAGATTTTAGATGACATTACATGTTTCGCACTCTTCATTATACACACATTGGGGGCATAACACTTACACATCCCCCATCATCATATTAGTGTAGGTGCACCTCTCATCTTTGCATTCTCATCCACTCACAAACATATCTATCACATTTTTAGTATCAACCATTACCCGACGACACACTCTTGTGTTATGGTTCACACTTGATTGTTGAGGGCTTACCACACTTGAACCTCACACACTACACATAGGAACTACACATCGCTTATTTTACACCACTTGCATATATTATACATACTACATTCTACATTTAGTTTGCATTTACTTGAGTTGTCTATGCATTTTTCATTTTCATCTTACACATTACACATTACATGCATTCATCATATACACATAGCCTATGTTACATATACATACCACATGCATTTTACATCTTTAGGTTGTCTATATACCTTACATACTACACTTTGCATGCCATACATCTTATCTACTACACCTTACATATTATGCACCACATATACATTCATACTTGGCTTGTTTACACATGTTTCATTTCATCCTACGCATTACATACAACACTCATTACATGGTTATCATATAGACTTTACATGCATTTTACATCATTTTCCATACATACATTACTAGAATTTTACACTATTCATCCTACATACTATTTACCTATTTCTGCACATTACATATTCACATATTTCACTCATCACATGATCATCACACATCCTACGCCCTACACTCACTACCCTATGACGCACTCTAGTTCCTCATTCCATACTCGAATGCCAAGGGTTTACAAATCAAATGGACCTTACCATACTCCCCATTCATCATTCAACATTCCATCATGCAACATACCTAGGCTATTGACATACACTATAGGATAAATAGTCACCCATTCATTCATCTAGTAATGGTATACACTTTAGCCAACATCACCACTCCTTATACTAGGCATTATCATCACCTATGTATTTTATTCATCATAGTGGTATACATTTTAGGCTACATCACCACTCATTCTACTTGCATTATCATATCCTACTCTAACCAACATGTATTCATATATGTCATATGTTAGAACATCACTTGTACACTTATTGTGTCATGATATATGCTTAGGCTATAGGGTTCACACACACATCATCTTTAGTTCGCATGCCCATATACATTCATCACAAAGTGTGTTAGACAACATACACACATATCGACCATTTCCTAATGATGTAGTCTCATTTACGGTGCATTCTTGACTTCAGAGGGGAAACCAAATGAACCTCATTGCATACACTTCCATCCACTCAAGGGGCACGCGGCTCCTACCATCCATCTTGCATTTCCATTCCATCCATCCACTACATATTGCATTGTCTTGGGGAATTTACTCCTATTTAGTGGTGTTTTTACATGTTCACTTTACTACACATGCTAAATTGATTCCTTATATGTCATTACCATACACACATGCGTGTTCATACCTTTTTCTAGTTGTGAGCGTAGATACGGATCTTTTATGCACAGCATAGATGCTTGCCTCCTACCCTTCCTATAATGGTCGCTGGGGGCATCCACTTTCATCTCATACAGGTGCTATTGTTTCATTTTGTACTTAGCACTTTATACTCTATGGTTATACACAATTTTGACATATTGGTTATCTTTCTAACATATTAACGACTGTTTCGTGTGCAACACTTGTTTTGTAGGATTATATGTTACCATGACTACTTCTTTGTTTGTCTCTACTTGTTTGTACTTGTTTTCTCTTGTATGCAGGCCTTGCCCTATGTTTTGTGTGTACACTTGTTTGATGCGGTCATTATGGCCTTTGATTGTCTTGTGACATTATAAGTTGTGTCCCATGTTTATGACCCATGTTATGTGGTATACTTTGTCTTCTTGCATTTTTCTCTCTTGCTTGGTTGCTTATACATTGTTTGCATAGTTTACACATTGTATTATACATGCATGTCTGTTTTTACTAACACTTTTTCATGGCTAGCCACTTGTGTGTGCATGCATTGGTTTCTACCAAGCACTTTTTAGGGCATGGGTAATGTGGTTGTCCTCTTTTAGGGCCGCATTGATCGGGGATATTTTTCAATGTCAAAAGCTCCCTAAACTTCCTAAACCATGTTAGTGCATGATATCCTTCGAGAGATCTTTCGGCGATTATAAGAACGTGAAAAACAAACACTCTGAGCTCAAGATATGTCCAGTCAAAGTTTGGTCAACCGGAAGGTCAACATTGGTCAACAAGTCCATGGTGATGTGGACACGTGCACAATTGGCCAAGTGGCTTATTCAGCAATGGGAAAGTGGAAAAAGGAGAAAAAGGGAAAAATGAAGGTTGTTTGAGTTGTTTGCAACCTCTCGGTCTTCAACACATGTAAAAGAATGCCGAACAAGAGGCTCAAATTTTATAACAAGAGGGGGCCCGACCGCCGTGAGGACGTTTATATCATCGCCGACGTGGTGGGTCCTCAAGCCACCACGTGTTGATTTTCCTATTGAGGATCGACAAGTGGTCTTAATTTTCATATTTCATTTGGAATGTCACATTATTATTCATGGTCAAATTTTATATTACTTTGTAATTATTCACCATGATATTTGCCATGTCACTATATGGTTACACCTCCATATTGGTCGCTTAAGCTATTATTAGCCACGCATTATATTCTAACCAATTGCATTATATGCTAAACCTCCTCCAAGTGCCAACTAATCAAATTCCATGGTCTTGTGGTTATCCTTCCCACCAAAATGGCTCTCTAAGCCAATAAACAATGTATATGCCTTACCATATAAAGTGCTCCTTTATCCATAATGCTAAGAAGGTGGGATTAATCCCATGGGAGTTGGCGGTGGGAGTGGAGATAGGGAGTGGAACCCATGACCTCATCTAAAAAGATAAGTGGCCTTACCAACCCATCATCCTCTTGGAAGTGATATAAAGCAAACTCACTTGTATTTGTAATAAACAAGTGGCGAGTGTCATGTCAAGGAATAAGGAGGTAGTTTTGGAAAAGTGCAATTTTGGGGCACTTCTCGGTCGCTTACGGATCTCGAGTTATTTATGAAATTTTCTTAGGATCTTGAGACGATCACGATGGTGTGATCATTTTTCTAATTTGGAGATTTTGTGATAGATTTATTTTCTATTAAATTCACACAAAGGTGTAGAACCAAAGGGAGACACTGCTGTAAGTGGATTAGGAAGGTGAAGGATAGAGGTTGAGCTCCATTAACATCCTTTGAAGGTATGAAACATACTTTTGTTGGTTTTGATTCATTATTGGTTAATGTAAAGGTTATTGTATTTACATATTTAACATTATTAATGGATTAGTTCACCACGAACTTCGGGACGACGTGAATTCCGAACCCCGTAAACAATTTGGGTGTTGTGTTCTTATTTTTTTTCAGTTTCTAATATTTACAAGTAAATTATATTCCAAATATGAATATGGATGCAACTATAATCAGTAATTGATAACAACGTGGAAATCAGTTAAATCTGAAATAGTGATTTTTGGGGTTTCGATCAAACAGTGAAATTTTGACTAAATTGTAAACTTAATTTCAGTTTGAATTCATTCCTAAATCAGATTTTAATCAGTTTTTGGAAGTCTAAAATCCTTTTGAGTTGATTAAAATTGAAGATCCTTTTAAACGACTAAAAGTTTTAGTTTCAAGCACCCATTTTTGGATCACGCATCCTCCTATCAGCAACGTCACGTGCACCCCCAAAGAGGGGGGCATCATTTGGGGTTATATACTACAGGGAGCTTTATACTAGTATAGTTCATTTTAGTTTTTTTCCCCTTGGCATTATGGGTTCAGTTTAGTTTAATTTTCCACCCTTGGCATTTTTGGTTCTATTCAGTTTAGTTATCCTCCCTTGGCATTTTGGGTACACTTCAACACAGAGTATGAGCTTAGCATTGTGGGATTTTTACACAGAAGTGGGTTCGAGACTAGTCTACAAACCCCATACACAACGGATTTTATAGGACATGGTGTCCTTAGCATTCGGGAAGTAGTTAAAGGTTGGAGGATACAACAGAATTCCTCCCTATACTACTTGATCGGTGACATCGATCACCCAAAACCTAAGCGAGATAAAGACCTCTACATATATGTTCAAGGAAGTAGTTAAAGGTTGGATATTAATGCAACTTTCTCCTATACTTCTTTGGCCTACCGACATCAAATCACCCAAAAACCCCAACAATACAGGATATCCTTCTACACTCTCTTTCTCGATATGGATCAGGTGCACATGTTCCATTTACATTTTCTATTTACATATTTTACATTTACATATACATATGTGTCTTTTACATCATGTTTGTATACACATATACATATATATTTGACTACTTGATCATTTTCTCCTTATAGGTCCAGTCATATGGGAAACAAGCAGTCAAGTGGGGAAAACAACAATAACAACAACACTTTGCGGTAATACACTATGGCACACACATCACATTTTATGCAGTACACTACACTATACACAGCTACACACATGTGTTTACGCCCTAAGTTCACTCTCATCATGTTTTACACTTTCTCATCATTAGTTTCTATGCTCCATTATTTTCTCATTCCATGTTTTGTCTAGTCTATCAGCACGTTTTCTACTTCATTCTACATGGACATCAGGTACACACTTCTATCTACTTTATGTTACCGAGAATTATGCTCACCAACATAAAGTGGGGGCAAATGTAGTCAATAAATCACACACTTTGGGGTAATATTTAGTCCCAGTCTCATACTACTATTTAGAAGGTTCTTGAGTGAAGAAAGTACTAATTAACCCATGTATTTGGCCATTTTTATTTACTTTTTGTTGTCATTCCCGACCCTTACCGCACATTTACCTAGACCATTTTTATCATCCCGCATTATTCTTCATAATACTGGGGCACCCATGGGTGCAGTGGTCCCACCTTTGGTGTGCCATGATCCTTTCCCACTTTCCCACCACTTTTTGGACACTTTCTAACCGTTACTGACATTTTATTTTCTTATGGTTAGCCTCTTTGGGGTTAATTACAAAATTAGATCAAGAGAACCTTATAAATATAAAGTTATGAGACCATAATGAGGGACCAAGCCTTAGGTCACTACTATCATCCACCTAGAGTTGCATCCATTTGAGGTCATTTTCATCCATTAGCTTCATCACAAGGGACAAGGATAGTTCATCTGCGCATCACACAAACATATGAGAGGATTCTATTCTATTTCATACACCATTATATTACATTTTACATCTAGTTATTGGCTCGCTAATTCACAAAGTACGAATGACACAAGAGCACCTAGGGCACTAGATTTTCACACACCACCGTAACTACATTTGGGTCTAAAATATAGTGCATCGCTCAATTAGTAAGCTCGATGTTGTGGTAAATGAGTTCATCCGACCTATTCATTTGCATTCTTCTATTTTTAGGGTTTTGATACTATTTTGTGTACTTTTTCAATTCTTCTCTCCCTCTTGGATTATCAACGACATTCGGTGAAGTACAATGAACCCAATGTGACAGAAAACAAAGGTTTCGGACCACCTATCGAACCTATGAAAACTAGTTCCAGGACCTTTTACACAAACCGAGGTGCTCATTCTACGAGACTAGGGTGCCCACAGCATCCCATTCCACTCAAATCTCCCAAATCCATCCTTTTCGTGGCCTCCACACAATCATTCCTACTTCCCGATTTTCCATTAACCTCACGTAACATAGCCCAACGATCTCCTCTAACCGGTTGAGTTCATTCTAACTCTCTTTACACTCTAGGGTTTTGCATTTCCTCTTTCTTAGTGCTTGGGTCACTTCCTATATTTATTTTAATGTCATTTACATCATTTTACTATTGTTATTTAATGTTGTTCCTAGTTAGATTAGCTATACTTATTTCACAATTTTAGTTAATCGCCCAATACCTTGCTTTCGTAAAGACGCGATTTTGTATAACTTATTCATAAACCTTGATTTTTCTTCCAGAACTATCCTAAACTACCTCGGATGATTACATATCTCTATCATACATTGCTTGGAGGCATTAGATCTTCTTGGGACATCCCCGAGAGGTGCTCTATAGGTGCAAGAAGTCTTAAAATAGGCCTTTTTAGGCCTCCAGGAGCAACTCCTTCTAGGTGAATCATAATAAGCTCATGAATTATTATCCGTCAACCTGTCTTGCACATGAAACATACTTTAAAAATCCATTTATCATATCCCTCTTAGCCATGATGGGGTTTACATAAGATATTGGCCGAAGGGTAGGTTCACATTACTCGATTCAGGATTTTTTTGAGTGTGGTCTTGATTTTCATGGCCAAATTTTCAATTTTGTATGCTAGACATTTAGCTAACAACATGTCTTCATATCACATCCTTATTATGTCCCCGTGGGATTCGCTATCTATCGCATCTTCATTTTGCATCATTCTCACCTTCGTGGCAAACCTTGTGCTCCCTCTTGGGACACTATTATCTTATCCTTCACCATCTTTCCATTTTGGCCATCTTTGTGTTCCCTTCTGGGGCATCATTATTTTACCTCTTTTTCATCCTACCGCGGATACATCTTTTCAATTCCTCCTATTAACAAGACATCACATCCACTTTTTTTCCCACCCCGAATCCTTTTTGTTGTGACCATTTTCACATTTATTTGTGCATATTTGATGTCTACCTTTGACCCATTGGTCCCATGGCTTACACATCCATTTGAGAAAATTCCCATTGGATTCCCTCCATCCCATAATGTTTTTTTCGAGTCACAAATCCATAGGACATTATCATCATCTCCATTGAGATCGTACTTTGTTCCTTCTTGAGTGGTTATAAAATCACCGCCATATTTTTATTTTTACTTTTACTTTTTTTTATCCTCGTCTCGAGATATCTTATCCCCTCATCTTCTTTTCTCATCCTTACCACCCTTCTTTATTTGTCTCTTTCAAACTCGTAATCAACTTCCCTTCATGTCATTATTTTATTTTGAGGTGGAGTCCCTCATCAATCATATTTTCATCTCTTCTTTTTTGTCTCGTGACCTACCCAACACAAACCACTCAACAAAAAGGGGAAAATGTAGACACCAATTTTTAGTATCGTTATCCCCTCACCCCACATTTTCTCTTTGTCATCTTTTATACATACATATCTCTCTGCCCTTTCAAATTTCCCTTCTTCCCACCTATCATTATTTCCCATCATTATTTCCTCCTTAATCATCCCTAATCATGTTTAGTTAATGCTAAACCCTCATTTAATTCGTTCTCTCCCTAAATTCTTCTACTTTATCCTTTCTAGGCCATCATTTAATGATTTCACCTCTCCATGGCCTTTATTTAATAATTTCCACCCTCCACCTACCCATTTACTCATCCTATGTAACCCTAATTCCCAAATCCTTCCAAAACCTAATCTCACCTCTTATAGGCTCCTTCTCTCAATCTCACCACTTTCCTACTTTGCCTAAATGGACAAATGGGTTGCACGCTGACCCTATAAAGTCTCCCCTATCGCTCTCTTTCTCAAGGATGTAATTTTTGAGACCTTAGCTTTCTTGTGATCTTGATTTTATCGTGTGTGTTCTCTTGCAGTAGTTTTCACTATTTTGCAGTCTTGAGGTTCAACTTGAGAGATTTGATTATATTATTCAACTTTACATGTTTGGGGCCCCTTTGTTGTAATATTTTTCTATCACCATTAGATCTTGTGCGAGTTCAGGTGTCACTAGAATCTTTATACCTCGATCATCCTCGGCATTCATTTCCTATTTACGGTCTTCATTTCAATCCATCCATTTTTAACCAACCCCAAATCAGTCCCAGTCATCGCCAACCCTATTTGGTCGTCGTCAAGTCAACCTTAATCCTATCATTTTTGGTATCCAAATCCTCTGTCATCATTCCTCTATTTCTACATCCATCCATCCCTCGATCACGTTATCTTTCCCTTCTGTGTCATCTCAAATCTATTTTTTCAACCTCCTATCACCGTCAATTCCTTGGTCTTTGTCGACCATACCTATCTTCATACCATTCATCATAATTTCCCATAATTTTCTTGCATCCTTTCATCCAAATCTAGATCTAACTAATTTTTTAGTGTTCTATCTTCAACTTAGATCCACTTCCATATTCATACCGGTTTCGAGATCTAGCTACAGGAGGACTAGCAGGCATGTTTTTATGCATTTTCTTCTTATCCAACCCAGTCACCATTGACCGGATCTCTCCACCTCGGTCACCATCGACCCATCCAGTTTGATTTATTTTACATTCATTTATATTAGATCTCGTATTTTCCATCTTACATTTAGCTTTTCGCTTTTGTTTTGGCTCAAATTCTGCTACATCCAATTTATCAACATGAGGGTTGACATCCATCCTAGGAAGTTTTCACTTCTCGGGACTGATATTGTCAAAACCCTCTCATCTATCTACTAATCCATTTTTGTGTTGATTTTACTTGATTTTTAGGTCATCTAGCTCATTGCGAAGAAGGATCACTCATTTTGCACCCGCACATCATCATTCCAACTTGAGGTACCTTAAACCCCCATATTTTTTATTTTCTAACTTTCTTGTGGAATTTTCACTAATCTAAAGTAGGTAGAAGGAAACTTAACTAACATTAAGTTTGTGCAAGTGTAAAAAGACACCTACAGTGTCGAGTTATCTTACTTTGAGATAGGGGGCTTATTTGATCTTTGATAAAGTACATGAGGAATCCATCAAGGGTCGTAAATGCCATGAAATATGTGAAGGAAAGTGTAATAGTGAATTGTGCAAGAAATTGACCAAGGTATGATCTTATGAGTTAAAGTTGTTATAGTTATCAAGAGTTAAATTATATATTCTTAGTTTTTGTAAAAGGAATGGTGATGTTCTATGATGACACACTTTGAGGAGGAGCCCATGTGTTATTCATTTAAAAAAGATAGTACTATATAATCAATGTGGCATGATAAGTGTGTCAAGTTTTGATCTTAAAGAATGAGATAGGGTATTGTAGACTATGACAATGGTCTAAAAGTTTTTGAAAGGATTACCAAATAGGGAAGGTTTTGTTGGTATCATCAAGGGCAAGAGATGACCAAAAGGTATAGGATAGCAAGGCTCATCATAACAAGGAGATGAAAATACTATAACTACGGGGTTATATAAAGGTTTTTCTGATTTTTAGTATAATTACTTCTTGATAAAGTGTTATAGGTCTATAAAGCCAAGAAATCAAGTATGGTACAAGTGTGAAAAAGGATCAAGAAGGTCTTGTTAAATCTTTGCATGCCCGAGAAATGGTGTTATACCTTGAGTGAAGGATTTTAAGCTAGTACGAAGTTGAGAAGAGAGGAATTTGGAAAAGTTCTTTGAATACAAAGCATGTTCATATGAGTCAAGGTTGCTTTCAATGCTCTAAGATAGGTCTAAGTAGGTATATTTAGAAAAGGGAGATTTTAATGACCATGATTTAAGTGCCCTAGGTGATCTAATAGGATTGTAAGGCAACAAGGGCGAGCATATGTTGTTTACAATCTCGGATGGTTGAGATATGCTTCTAGGTATAACAAATGATCCATGAAGGATTGAGACAATATTCCACATATCTGCTTAGCTTATCAAGATAGGGGGAGTCCATGTTGACTCTCGAACAGAGGTGAAAGGTGTTTTATGATGTCCATTAGTGCTAAAAAGTGGTACTAATTCATGTTTCAAGTGTGACAACTTATAAGAGTAAATTATTGACTTAAAAGGCAATTTTAGCATGAAAGGAGGATAAAAACACTGAAAAAGAGCTTTGGAGCAAGTGCTAAAGTGGTTGAGTCGTCCCTATGGCAAGTGAGAAAGGTAAGGATCCTATTTTTTTTACTTTCTTCTAGAAGGGGATGTCATAATTCTAGGGGTAGTGATGAGAAGTTGTTTCATGGTATGTTTGAGCTTGAAGGATTTGAGAAGTTGGTCTAGAATGCAATGAAAGATGGTCTTAGGGATTTCAGTCCTAAGAGTGTTCTAAAGACAAGATATACAAGAAACTAGACTAATTTGAGCAAGACAAGTTAATATATGACATGAAAAATTTAAGTGTGATGTTTTCTTGGAACATGAATGAGGTATGCACATCTTCCAAGGACTGATACAATGTTGTAATAGGTTGAAAAAGGTCAAAAACGTGGTATAAGGTGAAGAAAACAAATTTTGAGCTCAAATAGTGAATATGTCTGATGATCTTCACTCAAGAAATAAGGTAAGAATTGTGTTTTTGGACCTAAATCAAGATTCATGTTATGAATAGGTGTTGTGTATGCTCTTTCCCAAGGGGAGTATAGTCATAAATGCTTTGAAAAGGTCGAATCAGAATTTTGTGAGAATTTACTAATTTGCGAGCTAGTATGAAGACTTGATGTTTCCAACCAACAGATGATCTTATGAAATTGAGAATTATCAATATGATGCAAGTATAGGTATGCTTTTTCATTCATGTAAAAAGGTGAAGAATACTAGGTAGTTTTCCATCAATGACAAAGGGGGAGATTGTTTGCATGTTGAGTTATAGGTGTTTTCATTCATGTAAAATCTAATTAATGATAAAAAGATGATGGATTAGGGTCATATAATTCTTATTAGGATGATGACATGGTGTTTTAGGTGTTTTCATGATGACATGAGGTGATTCAATGAGATTGGCTTGGTCTAGCAAGCCTAGTCAAGTGACCTAGCTAGCCTAGGTGATGGATCATGGTGGTTTGAGTTGTTTGGTGGCTTGAGGGCCATGGTATAAATATGGAGAGTGTGTTTTGGGATTTTTAGGAACTCACATGATTTTTAGGGTGCAAGTATAGGTTGAAGTCCAAGATTCAAGTGCTCATCTAGACTAAGTCTAGGTGCTTGGAGGTATGAGGATGAGTTGTAGAGACATGTGAGCTCATGGATGCATGTAGGTGAGTGATTCATGATTTATTAAGGTTTTTAGGACCTTTTGGAGAGGTTTCATAATGAGTTATAGTGTTTTTTTAGTTGACCCTAGCCTAAACCATGCAAAAACTCCAAGGGATAGTCATGAAATGAGATGGGATGAGAATATGGATACCTATTTGAGCTATGATGATGATTGGAGATGGTGTAAAGGGATGTCTTAGAGGTGTGAGAAAAATTTGGAGTCATTTTGAATATTAATTTTCAAGTTATGATGTTTTATGTGAAACAGGTCAAGAAGAAGGTGATTTCTAGCTCGAATTGCACATTTTGATGTTCACCATGAATTTTGTGTTTTACATGGGACCTTGTGGCTTTCGAAGATGAGAATTAATTGAATTAAGGAGGTTTTACAAAAATAATTAAGTAATTTCATCGTTATATTTTTATGAACAAGTGTTAAGAAGGTAAACAACTTTTTGTGTGCTTAAAACCCTAGCTTGAAAGTGGTACGAGATAGTTGCTTCATAAGTTCCCATAATTTATTTCTTGTGAAATCATGATGATTTTAAGATGTAGAGGAATCCTCCAAATTTATATAAAGGTATGATAGATCATGTGGTGATGATTGGACCCCACATAAAAATGCATGTTTATGAAGAAGTCCAATTTGAGGCAAGGTTTTCCAAATGAGTTGCAAAATAAATTGACATTTTTTTACTATGGGACTTGTACTTAATGTTCATGATGGTTTTAGATTATGGTGGTTATTTTATATGGAAAAGTGTGCCTTATTTATGAAGAATGGTCATAAGATAGTTTTGGGGCAGTTTCAAGCAATTTTCAGAGATTGACTGGTTGAAAGCTTTCCACTGGAGTTGGAAGGAAATGTGATATGTTTTGGAAATATGATTCAAATAAATTTCTAATGGTATATGGTTTTTCTCATGATGATGATATTTTATGGGTCATCCAACTTGATTTGTAGAGAAGAAGGTTTGTTGTTTCTCAAGATAGAATTGTTTTCTATAAGATTGAGATAGATGAGGAATGTAATGGATTAGTTAATGCTTGATATTATTTGGAAAGTTAAGATGGATGAATTTTATTCCTATTGAAGGCATTTAGAGGTCTTGAAAGTGGAAGAAAGGGTACAAACTAGTTGAGTTTGTAAAATAGCTTTCGGGAAGCTTGATTTGGTTACGAGGAAGGTTGGTTTGGTTTACACATATGGATGTTTCATGAGATCTAAAATGCATGAATGTTATATACAGTCCTTAATATTCCAATGAGTGGTTACATTCCTTTTTAGGTGCTTTGGTGTGTGCTTGAGGTCCAAAGGTGAATACGAGGTCCCGGAAATAGTTGTTTTGAGAAGCATATAAGCCTTCTTGAGTTAGTCATGATAAATTTGAGTAGTGCGAGATAATTAATGACCATGGATGGTGTTGATATGTTATATTTGACATGTGTGGTGAATTTGGGAGCTTGAATAATCATTTTTTTGGTGTTTTAGATTTTAGCTCATCCAGGTGATGGGGTTTTAAGCTAGTTTTGTGTTTGTTAGGTGCATTTGGGCAATGCCGACCTACATGAGCCCAATATGAATTTTTTAATGATTTTTTGGGGATTTTTTTAATTTTTATTTGTTAAAACCAAATGATTTAGACTGATTGCTTTATGTTTTTTATTTGAGAAGGGGATAAAGGTTTGAGTTCAAATTTGAACTAGTTGAGAGAGAAGGAAAAATTTCAACCCATGTGTGTGATTGAAACATGTATGAAGGCAAAATATAAAAGTTAAAGAAGGGTGTGAAAGGTTGAGGAATGTTTGAGATTGTGTTTGCGAGGGTTTGAGATCAAAACAAGCTATGTTTGAGTAAGTTTGAGAGAGCTAAAAGGAGGTGTGTTTGAAGTAGGATTTGAAGGATTTTGGAGTTGAATCTTGTGATCACTATCAGCCAAGTTGTTTCATCATATCTTTATTGATATTATAATTAAAAAAATGATGAATCATATTCATGCAATTATATTTTTTGTGAGTCATATCAACAAGTGTTTAGGGGTTGGTGCTCCTTATGGGGTTGGTGTTCCTTGTGGGGTTGGTACCTCACTAAAGAAATCTCTTGTGATGTGTAATATTCACTTGATTTTTTGTTGTGTGTAATATCAAAAAAATTTTTAGTGGAGTTTCTTCCCCTTGAGGGTTTCCCACTTACATTTTATGCTCTTGTGTACTCCTTCATGTTCATGTTCTTGTGGATGGTTATTAATTATTGTTGAGTTATCATTAATGCATGGCTGAATGTTAATGGCGTATAAAAGTTAATTTGAAATTGGTTAAAGTTTTAAAGGACTGATTCGCCCCCACCCCTCTCAATCCATTATGCTTCGACAAAGTATGCTTTTTCTTCTAGCACATAGGATCTTGAAACCCTTATTCAAACTTTAAGCTCAAATCTTACAAGTAAAAAAATGTACATCTAATTCTTCTTATGTTATTGATTCTACTCAATTTCTTCATAACCCAATTGCACTCGAGGAGGATTCTTATCCTTTTCCTTTTGGTTTTTTTCTCCTAATCTTCCTATTTGTAATGGAAAAGGTGATCATGTAGATCACCTTCAATTGTTCCATGTTTCTTACTTTGATTATGCCTTTATTAACAATAACTTCTTTACAAAGTTCTTCCTGGAAGTCTTAAGGACTTTTATTTACAATGGTTCTATTGTCGAGTAAACTTCGAGTATTGTGTTACCTCTAAAAGTTGGCTTTGATATAATGGTTATTCCATTTTTATTTTCTTTTCTATTATCTCATGTGATATGCATTTAGGTTGTCATTGGCTACATGATGTTGAGCATATCCCATCTATATTACATCAATGTGTTAAGTTCATTCACAACCAACAATTTGTTATGGTTAAGGGAATACCATCTCGTGGCTCTTATACCTAAGTCACGTAGGCGGAAAACTATAGTCACTACTTTTATGCTTAATAAATATTCATATATATCTTCTTGTAGGTTTTTCTCTTTTATGCCTCCTCCCATGTCTCATATTACACATTCTAATGGTTATGACCCTCCTAGGTCTCTTTGTTAGTTTGTTATTACACTTATTTTTGCTAGTGGCTCTTAGTCTCTCATGCCTCCTTCTAGGTTTCTTGTGACACATACTATGAATACTACACTAGGTATACATGAATATCCTTATTCTACATTAACATATTCGAGGCTTATGTTTCATTTTCTTTGTAGTTATTCTCTGCCTCATGATGAAGCCCTCGTCAGTAACTCCTATGTTACCCCCTTCCTCAGACATAAATATTTTCAAAATGAAAAAAATAAAAATAATCACCTAATAAAAAAATTTAATATTTTTAAAAAGAAAAAGAATACTTACACGACTTCATATACTAGCTTGTTACTTTACACATGTTTTTTATTGATTGGTTTGATGGATAGCACATTTTTCTCTATCTTCTTTACACACGTGTCTTCACGAGGTATGTTTATTTTGATGTAGGACATACATATATTGATACATGATTAAATATTTCATCGTGGTCATTTACCTATGACGTTGATGATTTGGGAACAACTCTTACACTCTATAGGTGCATTTATTTCATTACACTTGTATTTCACCGCCTAAAATTGCAAGATTATTTATATTTTTATATGTTATATTTTTGAGTAACATGACTAACAAATGTCCCTTGTGTAGTTCTCCTCTATCTCGTTCTCTATGTTATTTCACTATTTTTGTTACACTTGATTGGTAGACTAATTTCTTACTCATTGTATGATACCTAAGTACCTTGATTGCCTTGTGACACCAAGGGTGTCCCGTGTATATGGATTTATGCATCTATTATTTGTGTGCACTTACTTCTTTATAGAAAACCTATGTTCTATCATTATGCTTACCTTGTGACATTTTATGGATCTAATGTTTGCGGCTATATGCCTTGATGTGAATATTTTACATAATCTTGTTTATGTTAATTGAATTGACCATTGATTTTCCTATGAACTTGTGTTTATATCTAGCATGTAATTACTATTACAAATATTTCTTGTCTCCACCATGTACAATCCCTTTTGCAAAAATAGGATACCAATGGTGGTAACCAATATAGCCTTCTATATGATCCAATGCAAATTATTATAAATATCTAACATGAATACTCTTAATTTTATTTTAAGCCATGAACTTAGATTCTTAATCACACATTCCACAAACTAAGGTGCATTCATTGAGATATATTTTACATCTACAACCATTACATGTAGATTACATGACATAGACACATGTTTTCATAAGGTACAAATTCTCGAGAAACTCTTATAGATTCTAAACAAAGGTAGAAATTACATTGTTTTAGAATCTTACACTTTAGGTCCGAGACCATACTATGGTATAACCATTACTAGGTGTTCCCATCACGATGGAGAACTCTAAAAAAACCCAACATTTACATAATATCACAAAATAATTACATTTTTGTATAAATAGCATATTTCATAGTAGAGTATAGGGGGCATGAGTAATTCATTCCTTATTTATTGCACAACTCAAATAAAGTGTTAAATATAGCGTTTGGGGGCATGGTCCCTATCCTTTGCATTACACAAAATTTGCATAATCATATTCAGTTATAAAACACACAAGTGGGGGCATGGGTTACCCATTCATTTTAGATATTATGTTATATTGGTAAGTACATGGAAATGGGGGACCAAAAGGGGGTCAAAAGTGGCCACTTTTTTCCTGAAATCAGCAAAAACTGAACTTCAACTAATTATTTGTTTGGAATGAATATTAGTGTTTACATTATTAATATGTGTATAATTTATATTATCAAGGATAATATAAATGTCATTGTAATAACAACTCATATTAAGAGTTGTTTAGTATTGGTTGTGTGAGTTTTAGTTGTTAAACCAAACTCACATAAATAGGATTAGAGAGAGATTCAAAGAGTTTGCTCAAATGATATAATCCTTAAATATAGGAGCTATAATTCCTATAAATATGTAACCAACCTTGAATGGAATAATGAATGAAGATCCTTGAATATTATCTTTGTAAAATTGTTGTTGGTCTGTCATTTGGTATCAAAGAGACGTACAGTTCTTTGAAAGCAAATTTATAATGAGAGTCTACGTCTAAGAATCCGCGGTGGCCATTTATCTTTGTTGAGTAAAGTATTTAAAATATGTTAAGGCTCAAATCTGATGTGCATGATGGAGCAGTGCATTGGATGTGGCGTATAGTTATGATTCAGATCATGCATGTGCATTCACACCGAATCCTGCAATATACTCGCTTATCAAAGCAACAATGGAAATTTGCATTTGAAGGTTATCTCTGTATCAATCAAATCGTTTATCTTTTGATAAACAATATTTCTTCAATACTTAGTATGCCATTCAGTTCAGCTGCTCATTAAATTACAGTTGTGGATGGAGGTAGGTTGTGATGCTGAAACGTTTGGGGAGTTCATATTCATAGTTTCTCATGTCTGCAATCTCTGCATCCACATTTATTTGAAAGAGCCACCTGTTTTTTCATCACAAACCTACTAATATTACCTCAGGAATCCACGTATCATTCTACCAAGGACATCTATATGCACTATCACATGTGTTTGATTTCTGACGTCTAGTTCAGATTAGTTGTGCTGACCTGAATTGGGTTCGACTTCAAATTCTTAAGAAAAATTTCATGTGCAGTTGTGAACGTGATCTGCTCAAATGGAGGCGTGACGTGTATGCTCAGCCACCGTTATGTCTTCTGTATTCGACCTCCAATTAATTTTTGCATGTTACGGCCTTGCAGTCTTATGGATATACATGTACCTGTCACCAGTAGTTCCACATGTGTTTAATTTCTAACACAAATTTACGACTTCGGTTCAGCATTGGGTTGGTTCTATTCTTTGTTGATCTCAATCACTTAGATCATCTTTATCGATGTCGTGTGCATGTTACAATAAGTCTTTTTTTGTCTTAGTTTAGGAATCGATAAATTATCAATAGTTTGTTAAAGTCTTAGGATTCAACTAAGATTTTTGGTAAACAAGTTGTCTTTGTAATTCATGTTGATTTTTTTGTAAATTAAAAGTAAATAGTCAGTATTGTCAAAAGTGTCAAAGTCCAAAGTGTTGTCATGTGAAATTTGAATCATTATTGTATTATTTATTGTCTCCAAATAGTATATTTAGGTGAATAATATGTTATTGAGTCCAATATTTGTGTCATTATAAAAGTCAATATTTCAATTGTGTTATTGTAATAAGTTTTAAAAATAAAAAAAAATTGCCCGCATTTCAATTTTGGATGCATTTTCGCTTGTACGCGACGTCCAAATTATTGAAGGTATTTTGAGCTTCATGATCACATCTAATTGAACTAGCAGCATGACACTGGAGGCAAGAGGCATCGAGAGGATGGAGGGCGATCAAGCACCTCTCATCAGTCACCAACGATGGGGTCGCATTCAAATTTGGTGGCAGTATTTTCTATTATTTCAGTTGTGTGGTGTGTGCTAAATAAAATGGTGTGCGGTTTCCTTCCCCTATTTTGATTCAAACAAGGAAGATGTGTATTTTGGAAGCTAAGAATAGTTGTATAGGAGGGCAGATGAACTGGAGTGATCCTCTGACTGCAGATATCCTTCGATTGTCGTACTTCTAACATCGATCGGCGGTGAAATCTATCGTTCACTGGAAGTGAAAGCGGGAACTATTGAGTTTGCGTATGCGGTGAATAAGTAAAAGTGGGGTCATCCAAAGTATGGGGTTCATGTGGTGAAGCGGTTGGTCATGTGTAGCAAGATCCAAGCCAACGGTATATGCAAACCTAAAAGTATGCGGAGGCATACGATTATGGTTCCAGTTCTATGGTGCATTTTTTCCATGTTTACATTATTAATGTGTGTATAATTTATATTATCAAGGATAATATAAATATAGTTGTAATAACAACTCATATTAAGAGTTGTTTAGTATTGGTTGTGTGAGTTTTGGTTGTTAAACCAAACTCACGTAAATAGGATTAGAGAGAGATTCAAGGAGTTAGCTCGAACAATATAATCCTTAAATATAGGAGCTATAATTCCTATATATATGTAACCAACCTTGAATGGAATAATGAATGAAGATCCGTGAATATTATCTCTCAGAAATTGTTCTTTGATGGGTCTGTCATTATTTGGCATGCATATGCTCAAAATTTTACAATATGGTAAGAATAAGAATCGTAGTGCTCGTAACTATTTTTGTGAAAATGGTGGAGATTAAAAAGGTCAAATGTGGTGCACACACAAAATGTGCCTATTTTTGTGTCAAAAAGATAACATAGTGTTGTGTGTGTGCCCTCCCAATTTTTTGAGTTTCGTAAACTATTTTACAAATCCCTTCAATAGAAAGTTAGCTAATACCATGTATGAGGTTCCACTAATTTTTCATATGTTTTGGATGAATATATAACTTTTTACTAATTTTCAAAGTGAACACACCCCGAAAATGAATATTTGTGTATAAACCCCTAGTTTTGAGAAAAGTAGTCCATTTTTGTTTATTGTAATGCGTGTAGAATGGAGTTTAGATCAAACCATTTTTTTAAATGGATGAAAAAATCATAAATTATGTAAAAATAAGTATACATGTGTTTTGGCAAGAAAAGAAGGAACTAGTAAAAGAAATTAAGGATGAGAGTCTTAAACTAATCAAATTTTAGAAATAAGTATATCATCACAAATATAAAATAGAGCTTGACGTTGTAGTCTTGTTTTTTTGGAAATATTGTTTTATAACATATGATAAATCGGGGCATACACTTGATATGTTTTTTTATAAAACATGGATTTATTCATGGATTAGATAGTCCAAACCTTAGGTTTGGATATCTTAGAAAAATCCAATCCCGTGGATTGGTAATTTCCAATCCATAAAAGCAATAACATGATGCGGGGAATCTGAAGAAGGCCTCCAAATGCAAATTCACCTAGACATGAGATCAATTGAGTATTCTAAAGCATGATAAACCATAAGGAAGTGAGTCTAGGTGTTGAAGAATTTGAATTTTCAAATTAGATCTTTTCCCTCCAAAAAGTGTAATTCAATTATAAAGGCATGTTAAAGATTCCTAAGGGTTTTGAGGGTTGTAAGTGTCTTGTTGGGGTGGAAAGATGTGTAATAAGTCTTTATGTGAAAATGTGAGTCATGAAATGTGTGAAGAAAAGGTAAACTGCCAAAATGTGATGATGGGCACATAATGAGTCATTATGGGTCTTAAAGAGCAGTTACATTTCAAAAGGGAGTTACATGCAAGGTGAAATTTGAGTAATTAGAGTATGTGAGTGAGTAAAAGACAATCTTCGAATGGAAGAGGGAGTATGAAGGGAAAGAGGCTCGATAGAGATGAAAGAGAGCCATGTAAGGTGAATAATGAATAAAGAATGTGAGAACTCATTTTTGCAAGATGTATGTTGTTGTTCTCAATATACTAACTGCGTATGACACTTATACCTTCTTTAATGAGTCTTGTTTTGTTTTGGACTATGAATTACTAAGTGCTCTTATGCATGCATAAGAAATGTTGAAACTCTCTTTAAGAAGACAAGTACTTGGTTGGGAAGTTTATATTATATGTTTATCATGACAGTGGTTGTGATGTAAGTCATGATGGATTTTTGTTATGTATTTATAAATATTGATGAGGAATTATGTGAATGAGAATGAAATCCTCTGTTTTGTGCATATATACTTGTAAACTTGAGTGTGGCTAGACTATGATCTCATAACTCGAGTAATATAGACTTATAATCATTTAAGGACATATAGTATATTTGACAATGCTCAAGGGAATGGAATTTTTGATAGATATTATAGCAAAGGATGGGCCTTACCTCAAACTAAAGTAAGTTGCTTCTAATACAAACTATGAGGGTTTTTATATCTTTGTTACAAGAGCACGCATGTGTCCTATAGGGTGGATTCGTGTCTTAAAATTGTTCTCATTACCCTTTATTGACTTAGAACTATAAAGTGAGTCTAAATATACTTGGAGACCGAATTTGGAGGCTTGAAGTTAAGTTTAAAGAAAGTTATAGGAGTTTATTTGATCCACTTGGTTTGCATAGTACACAGTTAGGTTATGATTGGGACATGAGATTTGAGGCCTCAAAAGAAGGATTTTTAGTATGAAATTTGGACTAAATCATGTTTAAGAGATCCCTAGAGATATTTAGGATTTATTTTTTCATTGGGTGGTTTCTAAGAAAATCTTGATAGTTTAGAGAGAAGTAGTTGTGCGTGGTCCAAGGGCTAATTGTAGGGGTAGTTTTACAAAGGAAGTGGTGGTTATATTTGGAATCCAATCATAAAACTTGACATACATATAGAACCTGATAATTGGTGCCCATAATTCCTAATTTTTGTCTTGAAATGTTTTAGAAATAAAGTTATACATTACGTAAGACTGTCTCTCAAGCTCTTTGGGACTAAAACAAACAAAAAGTGGAAAAGTGGGATAAAAGGAGTTATCAAAAGCGTTGGAAGCTAGAACTTTGCAAAGCACCTTAGGTATGTTGAAATATGTCTATTGAATCTTTCATTTTATTTTGGGTAGCTTTAAAATTCTCTAGGCATGGAAGTAGCAATGACGTGGACTTAAGGACATTGAGAAGGCAAATTTGACAAGGAGTGAAGACTAGTGTTTTTATTGTTTTGAATTGTTTTAATGATTGCACTAAGCTTGGTTGAAGTGGGTGAATATGGTGCAGGACATAAGAAGCATTGGAAAAGTAAGAAGGACAAAAATTGCATTTGAGCAAGAAGCTATTACAAGGAACTTGAAGAGTAAGACAAGGAAGGTAGGTGTAAAGAATGGGATGTATGAAGTGGGATGATTTGGATGTTTGAAATGACATTTGAGGTAGGGTAAATAGCAATATATATTGCTTGTATGACACCTATAGTGGAATAGGTCAATTTTGCATATAGAATCCATTTTAGGCTTGTGTAGGATCCTCTCATGTAGAGTAGGTGAGATTATTGGTATGAAACCTTTTTTATTGGTTGAATGTATGCTTGAATTTAGTTTTCTTAATTTTTCTATTAAGTGAGGGTCCATTTAGACATCTCATTTCTTATATTTCTTTGACATATTGTTTCTTTATGATCATTTATATCCAAATTCATTCCAATTACTGATTTTCCATTTTCATTTTTCACTATCACAAGAATGATTTTTTACCATTACAAGCCCACCATGTTCACAACTAGCCTTGTGGTTTCCATTGCACAACTAATCCCAATTTTTCATGTTCTCCATGACTTTTATTTCTTTAGGATTATTTTTGATAGATAGTTTTAAGTTTTCAACATCATCATATACCTCTTGTTGACTTATGTTCAATATGTTTCTCTTTGAAGCAACATGACTCACTATTGACCAAAATATCCCTCTTTGTAATAGAGGTAATATCCTCATGAATGAAGACATCCATGGGATATTTAATCATTTCCTTTTCCTTTTATTCATCATGAATACAATCTTCTTTAAAAAATGGGAAAGAGAAGGAGTGATCTTAACATTCATACTCATCAACCAATGTTTCAAAAGGGACATTGAGCTCTTTCATTTGTTCTATTTCATTATTGAACATTTGTGCATCAAATGAAGAATCAAAATTAGACTCATACTTATCTTACATATTCATAGCATAGGTCAGGATTTCAAGAATGATTTGAGGGTCTTCAGTTCCTTCTATAACCTTTAAAATATCTTACACATATTCCTTCTTACCCTATACCCACCTTCATGTTAATTTGAAAATCCTTCATATTGGGTCTCAGGGAGATGATTGAAAACTTGATATTCATCATTTTTAACCATAGAAACAATATCAATGTTGAATGGGAAGAGTATACCTTCCAATTCATGATTCATCAAATCATCCTCATGTTCCTAGACTGGTTCCATCCCCTTTGAGAACTCTTCCATCAAGATAGGAAGCTTAACATTTTATTTTGCAATTATGAAATAGTTACAAGCTTTTGAATCTTGATACATAATGTCTACCCTTGGGTCATTTTCCCTTTGAACAATATATTTCATATTTCTTATCGGAAGAAACTTCTTCATGGTACCTTTGATTGGTATGGTGGCATATGACCAATCCATATTTATATCTCCACCAATGTCTCTGCAGAAGCTTTGACTCAATAACATCTTGTATGTAATGGAATGTCTACCACTAGTATTTTGACATTGACCTTCTTATTAGGAAATTCCACAAGTGTTACCTAAGCATTGTTAACTTGACCAACGAGAGGTAATTCTTTGATCTCCATGGAATAATAATGACCAACAACAAGGACGAGGGTGAGACCAAGAGCATGTGCAAATTTTATAGGCATGATGTTATCCGAGGCACCAAAGTCAACTATATAGTTATTCAATTTGTATCCATTGACCAACAAGGAGAGGTAGAAGGGTTCAATTTTTCCAGAAGAGGAAGATGTGGAGGTAAGAAGGTTCTGAGATGCAACATTGCTAAGAGTGGGAAGTGACTCTTTTGCGAGAGGTTTGTGGAACATGACTTTGAATTACTTCCTTTGATAAACTAGACAAGTTTATCAAATTGCTTGGGATGACTCTCAAATGCTCAAATTTGGAAATTCTGACCTTAGACTTCTTTATGCGTTCAACTATGTCAAAATGAGACTTAGATGAGAAGGATGAAGAAGTGGGTATAAGAGTGAAGAGGATGATGAAAACTTTGAATGACAATTGGTATTATTCTTGTTTGCATCATTACATTTGAATGTTGAGAAGGGGTAGAACTTAGAAAATGATAGGTATACTTACCCACATTGGAATATGTGGAGGAAATTATATATACTACAAGCTTCTTCTTCGTTGATTGTCTGGGAGATGGAAGTGGTGATCCTCCTTTTGTTATTGTTTTTGTAGAGTTGCCACTTGAGGATATTTGAATTTGCAAGAATTATCCCTCTCTTGAGCCTTCAATGGGTGAACACCGCATAAGAATGACTATTCATATCAACAATAGTTTCATCATCTTCATCATCTAAAGAAGGGGTATATTCACAAAAACCAATGTTTCTAAAGAAGTCAATCTCATCAATAGCCAAAATTCCCTCATCATTTTCATATTCAATTTGAGCTTCATCATACTCTTCTTTGGGCCTTGCTTCACATGTGGCATTAATAAGAGGTTCTTTAAGAGCTAATCTTCTTTCTCCTCCACCTATTATGTTTTTATTCTGATTTTTATTGTGAGTTGGATAACCTTCCCTTGAAAAAGTGGCTTGTACAAGTTGTTTCTTCAATGAAATCACATCATTAACCAATTTTTAACAAGAGAATTATTGGAACTTCCTTATAAGGTTTGAACCTTTTTCCTACCTTTTGGATTCTTCACTTTCCCATACAAAATCACATCATCTTCTACTTTGATGGCATATTCTTAGGCATTTTCAAGAGTTTGAGGTTGAGTTCTTTGTAGGATAAATCTGACCTTAGGAAATTGTGCATTTATGAAGAGTCCTTTTTTATTATCATCAAATGGTGAAGCTTCTATAGGTATTCTTTTAGAGAATCTATTGAATGGGTCCACAAAATCTCTCTTGCGATCATTTGATTATTTCTTTACTTGGACTAATTGAGCAAGGTCTCAAGTGTTTTTCGACTAATTTAAATCTTGCTTTAAACTTGGTTCGAGATATCATTATAATTTGTGATGGATCTAGAGGGAAAGAGGTATAACCATTCAATTAATTTCTCTTAAAGTGATTGTAGACACTAAATCATGCACTTTGGGTAATTATCTAGTCTTGATTTCATACTACTATTCATACAATTCCTAAGTAAGAAAAGTAATAATTAACCCATGTCTTTGGCCATCTTTGTTTGCTTTATATTTCCACTTTTTGTCTTACACTCTTTCTAGCCCAATTTGTCTTTTCACACCTCAAGATTTCTCATCCTATACACCAACGCCCATCAAGGATGCCAACGTCAAGCATCCCCATCCCCTCTTGGCACCCCCCGACCTCTTTGTACTTAGTTCACATCTTTTTGGTCATTTCTAGCTACTTGGGCATCTTATATTTTTGGTGCTCAACCTTTTCAAGGTTAATTATGAAATTCAAGCAAGGGAATCATAGAAATATAAATTTATGTGATCATAATAAGGGACCAAACACTTAGCAATAGTTATCACTACCTAAGGTTGCATCCAAAGGCCATTATCGAGAGCATTCAAGCATCCATCTAAAGATCCACACACAAGGGAAAGGGAATTATATTTTTACATACACGCATAGGGGGAAATTCATTCTTTCCCACACACATCTACTTAAATTTATTACATCTAGCTACTTCATTTTTGCTATCAAGTGTGACATGCACAAGAGCCACATATGGCACAATTTTGTGCACACACACACACACATACCGATTAACTAAAATATGAATTTTTTAATTTAATCTAAATAATACAACAATGAAATACATGATATAAAATGAAGTATAAATGCTAAATAATTTTATTTGATATTTTAAATGAAATGAAACAAATTAAATAGGATGGAAAAGGTACTAACCTGAAAGGCACTTACCTCGTAATGATCTCAAGCTAGAATGGATGATGAATAGGTGGAGCAGTATGACATACCTCGAAGATTACAATAGATGAATATTTTTCAGACTGGTCTTGTTTCGATCCTTTTTGTGTATAATCAGAGACTCAAATAGATAAGGGTGTAGGAGGTTTACTTGTTGTTTGGTTGAAGGTGGAATGCACGCGTGTAGACTTCTGATCTTGGTCGATTGTGTGAACTCCTTTTTGGCTGGGAAGGACTACCCTGTAATAAGAAAGCAATACCACAAAAGAGAGTTAAACAACATATGTTAGTGGACTACCTAGCGTATGCTATATCCAAGAAGTGTGATACTCCCTAGAGGGTTGTCAATCCATTGTTTATAAATTAATATTAAGAAACTGAAACATGTAAATAAAATAAATCTAGTGTTAGCATTCTGATTTGGGTACCTCAGTCGCTATCGCGTTGATTCAATTAAATACTAAAACAATGCGGTAAAAAGATATTTGGTCGGGTCCTAGGTAGGTTAGGTGGTCTACAGGTCACAAAGAGGGGTCTGGTTGGGGTTGGGTAGGGTATTTTAGGTTGTTTGGGTGAGGAGGTAGGTCGTTGGTCTGCTCTGTGTTAATGACATAGACACCGACACCTGTCTGTCCTAACCAATGTTGGTTGAGGCTTTGACCGATGTCGGTTAGGTTGACCGGTATCGGTCACTGTAGAAGTGACAGAGGTCTAGGTGGGTGGTGTTTGGGTCCCACTCTATCTCATAACAGAGTGTTGAGAGGGTATGGGTGAGGTTTAGGTGAGTGGTAGGTTTAGGGTCAAAATGTTGGGGTCTTTAGGGGTGGTTTTGGGTGTGTTTAGGTAGAAGGTGGGGGCTGACAGATAGCAGAGTGACCGATGGTGGTCGGGTGGTCGACCGACTGCATTAGGGATAACTGGTGACAATCACTAGTATTGGGTAAGAGTTTGACAAAGTGGGGTGTTAGGGTGTTCTCTGTGGATCGGCCGGGAGGGTTCTTTAGGGAGTGGAATGGGGTGAAAAGTGGATCCAGTGTGGGTATCGGTTGAATAGCCGAGGTTGGGGGTAGGAGTGAAGTTTTACTCTTAGAGGAGGAAGATAGAGAAGCAAAGTACCAAAATACAAGTGAAGGATACATGGATCCACTTACCCGGAGTCTGATGCATGTAGAAGATTGAGCAATTGATGAAGAAGAGTGATAGACATTGGTGAAGGTTGGTAGGTTATTGGAAAGTTCTTTCTTAAGCTCTATTTGGTCTCGGAGTTCTTTCAATGGTCATTGCCATAAAAGGTTCTTGTGAGTGCTTCCACTACTGGTCTCAGCTGGTAGTTATGATGGTTGTTGTTGTTTCAATGAGTTTCCAACGAGCATCCCAATGTTGAATGTCAAGTTCCGGACAAAGAACTAATGAACCAAATCAATTTTCCAACCAAAAATCAACCAACTTGATGAACCAACCCTTTAGAAAGACTTGGAACTAGGTATTTGTAGGTGACCGATGCCGGTCCCACTTGACCGACATCAATCAAACTGTGACCGACACCAGTTATGTCGAGGAGGTTTGTTTTTTCAAAATTGGGGAATATGCCTTCCCCACTTGATTTTGAGTGGTGGAGCACATGCATCCTCCACCCTTAGAATAGGTAATAGGACAAAGAGGGGTCCTATGAGTGGGGTGGCCACTATTAGGGCTTTCTAGAAGGGTATGGGCTAGGTATGGGCAAGGTGGGGAGTGGAATGGTGAGGTGGAGGTGTAAGTGGGGTAGTGGAAGTGTGAGGTGGAGGGGCAAGTGGGGTAGTGGACTGGTGAGGTGGTAGGTGAGGTGGTTGGTCCAGTGGCAAGGTGAGGTGGCTTTGATGAGTGGGAAAAGGGGGAATTTAATTAATTGATGTTAATTAAATCCTTGGGTGTGTGAATGAGGTCACCGTGATGTTTGAAAGGGGTTGTGAGTGACCAAATTAGGGTTAAATTGATCAACCATGTAGAATGTGGTTATTAGGTTATTTTGGAGGAAAATGATGAAAGGTGATGTGTTTTTGGTGTCTACATTTTGCCCCTTTTTGTTGGGCAAGCATGTAGTGGTAGGTGGCGTGACAAAAACAAAGGTTAGTTTTTTTCCTACGTGTATTTAGGATGAGAAGGTGGATGTTGGGTTCCCCAACTAGGGGCATGAGTGATCCCCCTCAAATCGGGCACCGACGATGAAGAATAGAGAGAGTCGGTGGGTGGTTTGATAAAGTACGGTGAGAGGTGTGAAAGAGATGAGGTGTGTGGGTATGGTGATGACGAAAGGTAGGGTGGGTGAGTAGGTAGAGCATTCAAATATACACACACGTTGTAAAATGTAATGAGGTATAAGGGTTGCTCAACATAATAAATTTATGTCAGCTAAGGTCACAAGGGTCATCCAAACATGGGTTATTGAGGTCCAGTATCCAGGGTAAAGGATACGGTCTGGGAACTCAACGAGGTAAGATGCAGGAACACATAGGGTGGTTCTAGTACATCTAAAAGGTCAAGGTTTGTTTGGACAAGGGTCACGGCCATAGGTAAGGTAAGGTCATCAGGCTGAGAAAAATAGGTACCATCATCACAAGATGCAACAAGTGAGGACATGAGAATATCCACATAATCAACGGGTGGGGTAGGTAGGCATAGGTAGGTGGGTAGGTGTGGGTAGGGTAGTGTCAATCAAGCATATGCACACGCAGAGATTGCAACATGATACCATGGTGAAGAGATTTTGAACTCTACATCGTCCAAGGTTGATCGGGTTATCCAAACAGGGGTTGTTGAGGTCCGGTATCCATGGTGAAGGATACGGTCCGGCACTCAACAAGGTAAGATGCATGAACGCATAGGTGGTTTCCAAGACATCCAAAAGGTCAAGGCCGTAGGCAAGGTAAGGTTGGTAGGCTAACAACATGGTAACAACATCGCAAGGTAGAGTGAGTGCGTAAGGTTGATGGTCACCCCAAGGGGGCAGGTGTGGGTAAAAAGGTGAGGTCAGGTAAAGCCATGGGAGGGACAAAAATATGCCCCAACTGATGGTGAGGGTGAGTGATGAATGATGAGGTTAGGAGGATGAGGTGAAGGGTCAGGGTAAGCTTCGGAGAGGTGAAAAAGGTGGTGGGCAGGTTGATAAGGTGAAATTGGTGGCAATGTGGTGAACAAGGGTAACCGACACCGGTCAAGGTTAACCAAGTTGCCGGTCTAAGGAAACTAACCACAGTACAATAGGGCACATGACCGATGGCGATTAAGGTAAAATTGACGTCCGGTTAGGTCAGGTTTTGTTTTAAAAAGGAAAATTCCACTTTTGGTGGAATCATTTGTCTCTTGCCAAATAGGAGAAAACGACACGAGAGAGAGGGAAAGAGGGAAAGCGTCTGAATGGAATGGAGAGCTGAGTAGGTGAGCCTTATAGTGGGTTATTGGTAGTTGATAGGTGGGTCCATGAGATCAGATTGATTGATTTGGTTGGTTGGAGGTGAGGAGGTTGGTTGGTGATGGCAGAGGTAGGAGAGGGATTGGGTGGACCACCGGTGCAAAGCGGCGACATGCCACCACGGAGACGAGTGTGATGAGGTAAGAGTCAATCCCTTTTCATGTTTTGTGAGGTAGATTGGTGTGGAGGTTGGGTTTTGAAAAAATGGGTTTTTGTGAGGGAAAAGGGAATTTGAATTTTGGGAGGGCAAATCGGGTAAAATAGGAATGGGGAGAGAGAGGTGGTTGGGTGAATGAGGGGTGGGGAGGGGTTGAGGTGGGATTTAGGTAGAAATGGGTGGGTAAAAGGGTAAAATGAGAGATATTTTTGAAAAATAATGGTTTGGGTGTCACGGTTTTTGCCACGAAAATGACCGTCGTCGATCGGGGTTGGTGACATCGATGGAGCGGAGCTGGTATCGGCCGAGATGAGGTGACCGATGCCGATGGAGGGGAGACCGGGGTCGGTTAGGGGTAACCTGCACGGGTGTCATGATTTGGGGAAAAAGGGTCCAAAAGTTCCCTAGGTTGGGTGGGTGAGATAGGTAGGGGTAAAAGAAGATGTTTTGGTGAAAAACAGAGCATGGGTGAGGGAGTGAAAGAGGTATGGGTGAATGATAGTGGATTAGCTTTGGGTGGGTAGATAGAATATGTGATACGAGGTAAGTTGGGAGGAAAAAAGTAAGTAGGGTGGTAGGTATAGGTGAGGTGTCAAGGGTGATTGTGGGTATGATTAAGGTGTATTAATGTGATGTTTTGTTGGATGCAAGTGAGAGATCAGTTGCGGATGCGAGATAGGGTGCCACCCCTACTCTTGATGGTTCGAGGAGGTGTGATAGTTGAGGAGTGGCAACATGTTATAGATGTGGGCCTCGATTGGGGTCGATGAATCTACTCGGCATGTATTCCTGGAAGCCGAGTTTGATGGTCGCCCTCATTGATAGATGGGATTCGGTGACCAACACATTCCATCTACCAATGGGTGAGATCACAATCACCCTAGAAGATGTGTACAAGATCCTGTGGTTACCGATAATGGGAATGTGGGTATACTCGATCTCCTCAGAGGTGTCTGAGGAGATGATGCTAATATTATTTGGTGAGGGTTGGTGGAGATGAGATTTCACAAAGGTGCGGTATGAGCTATGAGAGATGTATATGGCCTACGGCCGAGGAGACCAAAGCTAGTAGTGTTACTTGATGGAGGAAGTCTTCTATTTTGCACCGCTAGATGCGGAGGGTAGGTGATTCCCATGGTCATTGATGGGGTGTTGCATGATATATGGTGGTGCGAGGACCCATTTTTCTTGGGTATCGGCATTCCTTGTGTAGTTGTATAGAGAGTTGTAGGCGTATAGGCGACTATGGAGGTTCAACTTATGTTACACATTAAATCTTTGCATTGTTGGGCGTATGAGCACATCATGTGTGTGCATCCAGCTTAGTATGCCCTGGGTTGATGTATTCGAGCTAGGTTTTGTTTGAGTGGGGTAGTATAGGTGATGGGTGCTTGTTATTGGAGAGTGTCGAGTAGGTAGGGCTACTCATGATGTAGCCTATTACAGAAGTTACTGGAGGGGTTGTCTGGCATGGACATTATTTAGAGACCGTATGTGGGTTATCCCTCATACAAATAGATAGCTAATGAGTTAGACGGCTTTCGATTAGTCGATGGATTGAGGGGCACCGCCTCAGGGGAGCACAAGATGATACCCTGTAGATAGGGTTAGGCACAAAGCAGTTTGGGCTACCGTAGGATATACCCCCACCCTTCCCACAATATAGGAGAGATGATGTGGAGAGGCCACTTCCTCTACCACAACCCGACAATGCCTACAGGCGGAGAGGATCGTGAGAGACCGGCTGATTGATGATGTCGGGGTGATGGAAAGATACAGAGCAGTGGTGGGCTACTCGATTTGGAGCAAGACCGCCTTTAGGCACGGGCAACCAGATTTAGCCACCATCACTATTCAGAGAGATGCCCTACAGGGGCAAGTGGTGACCCTGATTACATAGTTGGGGATGGTGCAGGGGTAATTAGTAGGTTAAGAGGTGGAGGTGGCCACTTTGTAGGCATAGGTGGCCGGTTTACAGCCCATATAGCAAAGGGATAGGCATCGCACAGGGTGGAGAGGGTGATGAGGTACATTTGGATGCCCTACAAGCATAAGTTATAGGTTCAGGCCGCCTGCCACTACATAGCGCAGATTGAGGCATTACAAGCCCAGATACGACATAGGGTATGAGGTCGATGACACCACCACAGGCACCGAGACAGGGTCCCAATTTACAAGCAAGGGTGGGATAGGGTCCCACAGAGTGCACAGATCAAATACCAATGGGGCCACCACAGATAGTACCCGTAGCTAGATTACGGGATGCCCTAGGTGAGGCCAAGTATTATCAAGACCAATGATGGTGGCAAGGATAGATTTTCTATCTATGGATATTATAGGGCATAACAGCCTCGAGTGAGAGGACCGATCACACACCCACGATGGAGGGCACAGGGGGTCACGAGCCCCAAGACAGGGTCAAGGCAAGGCTACCAAAGTGCACGAGATGCCAACCCCAGTGATATACTAGCAGGGGACCCACCACGACCCATGATGGGCAAAAGTGAGATGCTAACAGTCACTAGATAGGAGCCTGAGGAGGAGGAGGTGATCGGCGAGATAGGTATGTAGGATATCCGGCAAGATGATGCCTGATGTATGTCCCTCCATTTGATGTAGTTGTTGTGGTTTTTGATATATATCAGCCTACGTGCCGAAGAGAGTGAGGATGTACATGAGATTTTGTTTTTTTATCATATACACCCTACGTGCCAAGATGGTGAGGTCAGATATGAGAGTTTTTGAGAGATGCATATTATGTGATATCAGTTTATATTGTATGGATACACATATTTATATGATTAGATGGATGATTTATTGATGATGTTTTTGTGTTGATAGAATGTGATTGTTATGCATAGATGGATGGATAATAGGTGTGTTAGTCATGGTTGAGTCAGGTCATAGGCATGGTGGAGTCACGTTATAGGCAATGCTTTGGAGTCACGTTTAGGCATGGTGGAGTCAAGTCATAGGCATGGTTGAGTCAAGTCATAGGCATGGTGGAGTCATGTCATAGGCATGGTGGAGTCAGTCATAGGCATGGTTGAGTCAGGTCATAGGCATGGTTGAGTTGATTTCTCAGGTATTTGATATGATGGAAAAGAAATGATGATGGTATGCATATGTTTTTTTTAATGGGTGGTATGTATGGTAACATGGATCATGTTGGTATGTTCACAAGTAATGGATGATTGTGATGAAATGAATGTTGTAAAAATGTATTAATTTCCAATTTGTGTGGTAGTAAAATGGAAAGTAACTAGAATAGAATGTGACTGGAACAGGTAGCCAATGGCGAGGTGAATGGTTATGGATGAGAAAAGGTGAAGAAGGTGATGACGATGGTCGAGCTAACCTCCAAGGGCCCCATGCCCTCGAAGTGCTGCCTACATAGCCCCAGTGAAAAGGGCCTCAGACAATGTAGTTCTCCCTTAAGCTAGGGAGGAAAAGAATAGGTATAGAGAGGGGTTGGTCAGGTTGAGGTAGGTTGTGTTCATGGGTATGTAGGTAAGGGTAAATAGGTAAGGTTCAATGGTATGGTTGAGTAGGTAAGGGTCATGGGTATGGGTAGATAGGTAGGGTCAATGGGTATGGGTAGATAGGTAAGGTCAATGGGTATGGGTAGATAGGTAAGGTCAATGGTATGGTCGAATAGGTAAGGGTCATGGGTATGGGTAGATAGGTACAATCAATGGGTATGGGTAGATAGGTACACAATAATGGTACGGTTGAGTAGGTAAGGGTCATGGGTATGGGTAGATAGGTGAATAGGTTATTGGTGCTCAAAATAGTCTCGCCCCATTTGTGCCTTTAAAAACTTACTGATTTACGGCCTCTATCATTTTCTCCTTCCTGTGTTGTGCCTGGTTGATCCTTGTGGCCATTTTTAATTGGTTCTTAGGTTGTAAATCTCTTAGGGGTCTGTATTTTGAGTCTCCCATGCTCTGTTCAATTAGAAACTTGGTTTCCCCCATGTTTTATGTTCTCCATGGTCAGATTCATCTTCCCTGTCTTTTCTACCCTAAGTACTTGAAGAAGAATGAATTGATGTGTCCCTGAGGAACGTATTTGAGCCTTGTAACATTCCTAAACTTTTTGTCCTCGAAGAAAATTTCATTCCCTGGCTCAAATAATCATTTTTCTATTTTTATGGTTTGACGGTGTTTCTCCCAGTCAAATTTACATCCTAGCATCGGCAGGGATGTGGCATCTTTGGTTGGTTGGGCCAGCTCAGTTGGATACTTAGAAAAATTCATAAAAATCCTCAACTCAAAATGTGTCCACGTGGAGGCACGACGCTCATTTGAAGATCTGCTTTTGGGTTTTGCCTTGGAGTAGCATCGGGAGGACACGTGGAGGCTTCCGCTGCTTGGCCCAGACTTAGACAAAATTTTATGCATTGGAGCAGTTTGGAGGAATGGGACACGTGGCGAGCTTACGGTCATTTAGGGTCTCCACTTTAGACACCATCTTGAAGTTGCGCCATGGAGACACATGGAGGAACCGCACATGTTCGGGGACCGCCCTTGAGTTTCATTCTAAAGAAGTGTCAGGATGACATGTGGAGGCCTCCACTCACTTTGCATTTTACTTAGACTTTTCAACGGCCAAAAGGAGACTACCTCGGAGCATGACACGTGGCACCTTCCACTGAGCTTCAAGCATTCAAGCAAACCTTGTTGAAACAAGACACGTGGTGAGCCCCGCTCGTTTAAGTATCAAATTTTTAGGACCGCCTCAAGGTGCACCATGGTGACACGTGGCAGTTTGAAAAGTCAAAGAGGCGGGCCATCGGAGGTAACTTGGATTTTTTCCCCTTAAGGATTAAAATTTCAAAATGGCCCGCAAGCCCAATGAAGGAAAAAGGTCAATGTTTTGCCCCGGTCAACGACAGAGGTGTGGGCTCTTGGGGAAATTTGGAAAAAAATTCTTTTGGGAAAAAGGGGTCAAAAGTAAAAAAGGAAGCGTGGGTCCACTTGAATCATATTGGGACACGTGTCAGGCTCATTCCCAAGGGCGGAGCTGTGGGGAAAATTTGGAAAATTTTCCCTTTTCCAAAAAGAGAGTAAAATGGTAGAATTTGAGTGCGGTTCCGCTCCAATCATATTTGGGCATGTGTCAAGCTCATTTTCCAAGGGCGGAGGTGTGGGGAAAATGGAAATCTTTTCCATTTTTTCAAAAATTTGTAAAAAGTCAAGGGAAGCCCCTGGGTTTGTTCTAAAGCTTGAATCTACCACGTGGATGGCCCAAATTCAAAGTAAAGATCAACAAAGCAATTATGAGTCTAAATCTGATTTTCCCCCTTTTTCTCTAAAACACATTTGGAAGTGCAAGTCTCCATGATTTCTTGGTCTTTTCTACATGACAAGTAGAGAAGGAAGTTAACATTGATATCTGAAGTTTGGTGCGAAGATCTGGAGGATGTCTTTTACCATTAAAATGGTCTGACTTTCGTGCTCGATCGGATGTTTCATTTTTCCTCTCCCGAGCATGCAAGGGGCCAAATTTGATAGATTAGGGGTGGAAGTGGTTGGAAAATTAAAGGAAGAGTGATCTACCAGAGCAAGGAGTTGAATGTAGGAGGCATTTGATGAAATCTACCCCCTCGAGCACTTGGAGACTTCTTGTAGATTTGATTCTTAGAATCACGAAAGAATCATGGTGAGCACTGGTGCATTTAACGTTTTTGTCTTTTGAGAAGAGGGGACTCTGTTGTAAATGTTATAAATGGCACAAATTTTTCATGCAAATGGTTGGGAGTTGTTGGAGTGTGAGGGGTCTGGACTGATTTTTCTAATCAAAAGCTTGATAGAGCCCATCCCTTTTGAGAAACCATTCAAGAAGCTTGTATATCTCTTTTGTATTAAAATCTAATCATGTCAAGGTGGTTACAAGTGTACAACCATTGACAAGCTCTGAGACTATTCTAGAAACTTTCCCCTTGATAGATTTAATCGAATTCGAGTTATTTATGTGTTGTCTTGAGCAAAATGTGTTGATTTTACTTTTGAATGTATGCAAATAGTTTTTCTTGTTTCTGTTGCAATCTTGTGTTGAAATCTGATTCAATCACACATGCCTCAATCCTTATGATAGTTTAGTGGCATCTATAATTCCATTTCTTAGAAGAGATTTCATTTGGGATTGGAATAAATGATTTAAAATCACTTTTCTCTCATCTATTGACAGAGATTGTCTGTAAGCCTTTGGGTGTACCTTAGGCATGATTTGGCTTAGACCTTGATGCTTTTTTGGGTTTTCTAACTCAAGCCTTTATGATAGAATCTCAGATATTGTGTGAAAGAGTGCAAATATGGGCCTCCATTGAAGCACATATTCTAGTTGAAGAAACATTTTAGCTATTCTGTGGCATTCTGTTGGTCTGACTTTCCATTTTGTAAGGTTCCTCAAGGATCTAGTGAATCTAGTTTCACCCTGCCCACCTCCCACCAAAATTTCATTTAAAAACAACTAATCTTACCCATCCTACCCATGTTTGTCATGTGTGTATGCCAATGCACAATCCTCATCACCTAAACATGCATAAAGCAGTAGGGTCTCAAATGTCTCTAGTAACCTTTGCCTTGTTGTGAAGATATCTCCATGATCTAGAAGTGACAACTCATGAGAGTCAGATATGGTGTGTTGATCATATTTTCCCCGAGGTCTTCTCTACAAAATTTATGCAAAAGAAAGGTACATATATCTCCTTTCAAAATAACAGAGGTTACAAAATAGGTTCTCTTACCTTGGTTGAAAGGCACAACCTAAAATAGTTAGGATAAGATCATATCCTTTTAAGGTGCTACCCATCTCTCCACAAACCCAAGTAACAAAGGGACAGTTAGATCTCCTCCCTGGCTATAAAATGACATATATTTATGATCCAACTGCCTCTAAGCTCCGTGGTTAATCGCTTTTGTTGCTTGGCTTGAAAAGGAGAACAAATTTGGGTTAATCATTTTGGTTGGATGCGGCTCAGTTGGATACTTAGAAAAATTCATAAAAATACTCAACTCAAAATGTGTCCACGTGGAAGCACGGCACTCATTTGAAGATCTACTTTTGGGTTTTTCCTTGGAGTAGCATCGGGAGGACACGTGGAGGCTTCCGCTGCTTGGCCCGAACTTAGACAAATTTTTATGCAGTTGGAGCAGTTTGGCAAAACGGGACACGTGGTGAGCTTACGCTCATTTAGGGTCTCCACTTTGGACACCATCCTGAAGTTGCGCCATGGAGACACGTGAGGAACTACGCATGTTCGGGACCGGCCCTTAAGTTTCATTCTAAAAAGCACTAGGCTGACACGTGGAGACCTCTGCTCACTTTGCATTTTACTTAGACTTTTCAACGGCCAAAATGAGACTGCCTCGGAGCATGACACGTGGCCCTTCCACTGAGCTTCAAGCATTCAGGAAAACCTTGTCGAAACAAGACACGTGGTGAGCCCGCGCTCATTAAGTTATCAAATTTTAGGACCACCTTAAGGTGTGCCATGGTGACACGTGGCATTTGAAAATTCAAAGAGGTAGGCCATCGGAGGTAGCTTGGATTTTTTCCCCTTAAGGATTAAAATTTCAAAATGGCCTCAAGCCCGATGAAGGAAAAAGGTCAATGTTTTTCCTCGGTCAACGGCGGAGGTGCGGGCTCTTGGGAAATTTAGAAAAAAATTCTTTTGGGAAAAAGGGGTCAAAAGTAAAAAGGAAGTGCAAGTCCAATCGAATCATATTAGGACACGTGTCAAGCCTGCTCCTTGCGAGGCGAGTGGGGAAAATTTGGAAAATTTTCCCTTTTCCAAAAAGAGAGTAAAATGGTAGAATTTGAGTGTGGTTCCACTCTAATCTTATTTGGGGGATGTGTCGCCTGCTTTTCCGAGGGTGGAGGTGTGGGGAAAAATGGAAAAAAATTCAATTTTTTCAAAAAGTTGTAAAAAGTCAAGGAAAGTCCCCCGGGTCTGTTTTGAAGCTTGAATCTACCACGTGGACAGCCCAAATTCAAAGTAAAGATCAACAACAACTGTGAGTCTAAATATGATTTTCCCCCCTTTTTCTCTAAAACACATCTGGAAGTGCGAGTCTCCATGATTTCTTGGTCTTTTCTACACACCAAGCAGAGAAGGAAGTTAATGTTGATATCTGAAGTTTGGTGGGAAGATCTGGAGGACGTCTTTCACCATTAAAATGGTCTGACTTTTGTGCCCGATCGGATGTTCTGTTTTTCCTCTCCCAAGCACACAAGGGGCCATATTTGACAAATTAGGGGTGGAAGTGGTTGGAAAATTGAAGGAAGAGTGATCTACCAGAGCAAGGAGTTGAATGCGGGAGGCATTCAATGAAATCTACCCCCGAGCACCTGGAGACTTCTTGCAGATTTGATTCTAAGAATCACGAAAGAATCATGGTGAGCACTGGTGCATTTAACGTTTTTGTCTTTTGGGAGAGGGGAATCTATTGTAAATGCTATAAATGGCACAATTTTTTTGTGTAAATGGTTGGGAGTTGTTGGAGTGTGAGGGGTCTAGGACTGATTTTTCTAATCGAAAGCTTGATAGAGCCCATCCCTTTTGAGAAACCATTCAAGAAGCTTGTATATCTCTTTTGTATTAAAATCTGATCATGTCAAGGTGGTTGTAAGTGTACAGCCATTGACAAGCTCTGAGACTGTTCTAGAAACTTTCCCTGCTGATAGATTTAATCGAATTCGAGTTATTTCTGTGTTTTCTTGAGCAAAATGTGTTGATTTTACTTTTGAATGTATGCAAATAGTTTTTCTTGTTTCATTGCAATCTTGTGTTGAAATATGATTCAATCACACAGCCTCAATCCTTATGACAATTTAGTGGCATCTGTAATTCCATTTCTTAGAAGAGCTTTCATTTGGGATTGGAATAAACGATTTAAAATCACTTTTCTCTCATCTATTGACAAAGATTGTCTATAAGCCTTTGGGTGTACCTTAGGTGTGATTTGGCTTAGACCTTGATGCTTTGTTGGGTTTTCTAACTCAAGCCTTTGTGATAGAATCTCATAGATTGTGTGAAAGAGTGAAAATTTGGGCCTCCATTGAAGCACATATTCTAGTTGAAGAAACATTTTAGCTATTCTGTGGCATTTTGTTGGTCTGACTTTCCATTTTGTAAGGTTCCTCAAGGATCTGGTGAATCTAGTTTCACCCTGCCCCACCTCCCACCAAAATTTCATTTAAAAACAACTAATCTTACCCATCCTACCCATGTTTGTCATGTGTGTATGCCAATGCACAATCCTCATCACCTAAACATGTAGAAGCAAGCAAGGTCTCAAATGTCTCTAGTAACCTTTGCCTTGTTGTGAAGATATCTCCATGATCTGGAAGTGACAACTCGTGAGAGTCAAATCAGTGTGTTGATCATATTTTCCCAAGGTCTTCTCTACAAAATTTATGCAAAAGAAAGGTACCTATATCTCCTTTCAAAATAACAGAGGTTACAAAATAGGTTCTCTTACCTTGGTTGAAAGGCACAACCTAAAATAGTTAGGATAAGATCATATCCTTTTAAGGTGCTACCCATCTCTCCACAAACCCAAGTAACAAAGGGACAATTAGATCTCCTCCCGCTACAAAACAACATATATTTATGATCTGGTTGCCTCTAAGCTCCATGTTGAATCAAGTGTTGTTGTTTGGCTTGAAAAGGAGAAAAAAATTGGGTACCAACATAGGTGATGCATGTAGGTGATTAGGTCAAAGGTATAGGTAAATGGGTAGATGGGTGATGTTTGTGGGTAAGGATAAATGGGTAAACATTAGGTCAGAGGTATGGGTGTGTGTTGGTGAGGTGATGAAGGTCAGGTGTGTTGGGAAATATAGATTGATAGGGTGAGGTGGGTGTGGGTGAGAGGTAGGTGGAGGTGAGCCAAAATCTTGGTTTTGGTTGAGAAGATCAATAGTTTGAAAAGCTAGGAATCGTAACAGGGTTGATGATGTAGCCAATTGGGAAGGACCATCGATGCGCAAACCAAGGGTAGGTGTGATGAACCTCAAGCCCCTAAAAGCCCTTGCAGGTTGGATTGTTCCAAAGGTGAAGCAATGTGCAGGATCACAACAAATCGTATTCATGACATCATCCCATGGTAGGTAGGAAAAGTAGGGTAATGTGGTAAAAATGGTGATATGGTGAAAGGTTGGAAATGTGGAGGAGGATAATACACCTTTTGTACAAGATGTCAAGAACCCGATAGGCGATTCCATGGCAAAAAGGGGTGTGTTACTTTGATTGATAGGTGATCGATGCGGGAAGTCTATGTGGGATGATTAGATAATCTCCTTGAGGTCTTCGTGAAGCTGATCAATGCGGGAAGCTTTGGAATGGGCCTAGTATTTTTTTTTGACTAGGTAGAGTATGGCTAGTGCAGTATAGTTGTCCTTCGAGGGGCAGTCTATTTATGGTGACTAGATACAAATTAGATGTCCTTTTGAGGGATTCATATTTTTTTGGAAGTTTGACTCAAGGAGGGTGATCCCATTTTTGATAGGTGAATTTTCTTTTACCAATTAAGCCATGGACAAGGCTATAGAGGAATATGAACAGCGTAGGTCAAAAGGTGGAGTGGAGGTGGAGGTAAAGGTGGATTTTATGAGGTATATAAGGAATGGTATACAACCATGGGATTCCGTCCTCGAGGGGATGAAAAGTATCCATGAAAATCATGCCATAAGTAGAGCCGTGTACTTCATATTAAAGACGAGGTTGAAAAAGTGACGTCTGTCACATGATTCTTTGTTTAATCATAGGTATGTGAGGTGGTGATAAGAGGAGTGGGTGCTCACGGGACGAGCCGGTAATAGTCAATGGGTGATAGAGCACTTGGTTCAACAATAGAATGGTCGAAGATGCAAGATGTTAAGGGGCTCAGGTTCAGGTTTACCATCGAGTGAAGATAAATGATAAGCACCTGATCCATAGGTATGGGTAACGATATAGGGTCCAAGCCAATTAGGAGCAAATTTACCTCATAGATGTTTCTCAGCTTTGGTGACGTGTTGATTTTCCTTCAAGACGAGGTCACCGACTTGGAAGGTTCGGGGGTGGATGTGCTTGTCATAAGTGTGTTTGAAGTGTTTTTGTATATTTGGAGGTGATCTAAAGCATGTAGACGTCATTCATCTAACAGCTCTAGTTGTGTCAGATGATCTTGGTGAAAGTCATCATTGGTGAGCATGTCTTTGAGTGATATGCGGAGAGATGGGATCTGGACTTCGAGAGGCAAGACAACCTCGGTACCGTAGACCAGAGAGAAAGGTGTGGAAGTAGTCAATGTGTGAATACTGGTGTGGTATGCCCATAGGGCAAAAGGAATGTGTGTATGCCAATATTTCCAGTATTGTTGACCACTTTCATGAGGATTTTGTTTAGGGTTTTGTTGGTTGATTTGGCTTGGCCGTTGGTTTGTGGGTAATAAGGTGAAGAAAAACTGAGTTGGATACCAAAGGTATCACAAAGTTTTTGGAGGGTTTTGTTTTTGAATTATTTTCCGTTATCAATGATAAGGTGATGAGGAACACCGAAGCGACAGATAATGTGATGGTTGATGAACTCACAAATCTTCTCAGCTTTTGTAGAGATGAGTGGAATGGCTTCTACCCATTTGGTGTAGTATTCAGTAGTGGTTATGATCCATTGGTGGCATTGGGAAGAATGAGGGTTGATCTCACTGATGAGATCGAGGCCCCATTGAGAAAAGGGCCAGAGGTCTCGTGCGACCTATAAGGCATGACCCGGTGTGATGGAGGTTCAAGTGTTGTTGACATTTCACACATCGTTTGACATAGTCACAACAATCACAATTGAGGGTAGGCAAGTAATAGCCGAGGTGAAGAATACGTTTAGCGACAACTAGGCCACTGATGTGACCCCACAAATGTCATCATGTATTTCTTTGATGGTATAGGGTATTTCAGAGCTAGTGAGGCATTGGAGAAGGATCCCATCGAAGCCGTGTTTATAGAGGAGACCTCCCATGATGACGTATCGGATACTTTTTGGAGGAAAGCATGTCAGCCATTACGGGTAAGATCTTGAGGAAGGATGGAAAGGAGAGGTAGTAAGAGTATTGTTGGTACCAGAGGTCTGATGGGTCAATGGTAGGTTTCTCGACGAGGTTGACAATGTGAGAGAGGTAGGAGGGTGATTGCAACCTTCACACAACAACAAATATTTGTGAATCGGTAGGTGATGAGGGTATTTGTGAGGCGAGACAAGCCATGGTATCTACGAACTTGTTCATAGAGCAGGGATGGTTTGTAGGTTATAGTGGGTGAAGGTGGTTAACAAGAGGTCTACATGGTGTTTGTACTACTATAATTCCTCATTGTGACATTGGTATAGTCCATTGACTGATTTACTACCAATTGAGAATCACCAAAGATATTAATGGATTTAACATCTAGGGTTTGGGCAGTTTGGAGACCTAATATGAGTGCTTCATATTCGGTGATGTTGTTGGTACACTCAAAGTCAAGTTTGAAAGAAAGGGGATGGGTTCACTGTCATGGGGAATGAGGATGATCTCGGCGCCACCCCCACGTTGACACTTAGATTCATCAAAGAATAAGGTCATTTGATATTGTAGAGGTTCCTCGGTAGGTTCATCGAGGGAAAGGGTAGCGATGGATTCATTAGGGAATTCAAAGTTGTTGGGTTGGTGTTCAAAGAGTGGGGCATCAGCTAGTTGATCGGCGATAGCCTGACCCTTGATTGATTTTTGGTGAAGAAAGGTGATATCCAGATCAGCAAGTAGCATGAGCCATCGTGAAATGCATTGGTTTTGGAATGGTTTAGAGTACATGTAATGCAAGGGGTCGGTGTTGGTTATGACAAAGGTAGTGTGGTTAAGTAGGTAGTGGTGAAGTTTGGTGGCCACAAAGACTAAAGGCAAGGCACAACTTTTCTACGTGTGTATATCTAGTCTCGTAATCCACAAGGGTATGACTTATGTAATAGACCACTTGCTCCCTATGTTGGTCATCCCAATGAGCAAGCATGGTGCCCAAGGAATGGTCGGTGGCAGAAATGTAGAGGTAGAACGGTTGATCGTCCTTAGGTGGGGTAAGCACAGGTGGCTGTAATAGGTATGCTTTCAAGGCTTCAAAAGCTTTATGATAGTTCACGTTCCAATGGAAGGTGATATCCTTTTTAAGGAGGTGGTGAAAGGGTTTGCAATGATCTGATAATTGAGAAATGAAGCGATGGATAGATTGCAGTTTTCCCTAAACTACAAAGTTGGCATAGGTTAGTGGGTGGAGGCATCTCGAGGATGGCCTTGATTTTGGTAGGGTCAACTTCAATGCCTCGCAAGGAAACAATGAAGCCCAAGAGTTTACCTGATAGGATGGTAAAAATGCACTTCTTAGGTTGAAGGTGTACACAATATTGGATGAGACAGTCGAAGATGATTTTAAGAATGGGTAAATGTTCGGCGTGACTTTTGGACTTTCCCAAAAGGTCATCAACGTAGTCTTCTAAGATATGATGCATGATGTCATGGAAGATATAGGTCATGGCTCATTGGTAGGTGGCACTTGCATTCTTTAGCCTTTGAAGGGCATGACGTGATAGTAGAAGGTCCCCAAGGGGTAATGAAGGTGGTTTTGTGTTGATCCTCGGAGTGCGAGTAATATTTGATTATAACCCGAGAACCCATCCATGAGAGATAGCATCTCATGTCTAATGGTGAGGTCAACCAATTGGTCGATGCTGGGTAGAGGAAAGTCATCTTTAGGGAAAGCCAGGTTGAGGTCTTAGAAGTCGGTGCATATGCGGAGTCCCCCCATTGCTTTGGTAACGGGAACGATGTTGGAGATCCATTGTGGGTAGTCGATAGGTAAGATGAAGGAGAGACAGGAGAAGGCATTGGAGCTCTTCTTTAATGAGAAGGGCAATGTGTGGGTGCATCTTACGCAGCTTTTTTTTGATGGGTTTGGCATTAGGTAAGGTGACGATATTATGGACCATGATGTTGGGGTCAATACCGGGCATATCGGCGTATGACCAAGCAAAAGCGTTGCTATGGTCACGAAGGAAAGAAGTGTAGGCTTCTTGTTCAGTGGAGTCCAAAGATTGGCCTATCTTTAGAATGTGGGGTCATCCGATGTGTGGATGTTGATGTCAATGGTTGATTCATTCAACATGTTTTGTGTTTCAGAAGGTAGTGTGCGGTGGAGATAGGAGTCTTCCGCACCCAAATAGGTGAGAATGGAGTCGTCGTTATGACACTAGACAACATTGATAGAAGGGGCGTCGTCATCGATCATATCAGGATAGAGGATGGGAAAAGAAGTAGGAACCTCACCATCTCGTTGAATGGTGAGTGGTCCTAAGGAAATGGTGTTTATGGAAAAAAAAAAAAAGGTAGGAGGAATAGATTCTGGATCTATAGGCTCTACGGGTGATGTGGGTGAACTAGGTGAGGGGCTGTGAGGTTGGGGCACCTCTGTGATGAGGTCGACATGAGATTGTTTAAGCGTAGGCTCAATAAATCCCACCCCACTGCGGTCCTTGTGCTTGTGAGTGGTGCAAGGAATGACAGTGTGGCGGCCTGTTCATAAAGGCCAAAGCCAAAACCCTTCCAAGCACATCGGTGTAGGAAGGTATGGGAAAAACATCAGGTTGGTTAACGAGGGAAGGGTGGTGGTAAATGGTAGGGTTTGGGTAGGTGGTTCAGGTGTGTAAGTGGGAGTGTCAATGCCTCCATAGGTCAGATTGGTACGGAGGTGAGAGGGTCCATAGGCGAGAACTTAGCAATGCGGTGGTCATAATGGGGATGTTGCTTAAGGTTTCATATTCTTATGGGGTACGGAAGGTGTCGACGTTGTAGAGCGGTACTCCCCAATGTCAGGCATTGAAAAACACCTTCTAATGGATTAGTATCTGGGATGTGGGTGGTGGGAATGGATGTCTCCACGGGGGTTTGAGATGAGGAGGTTGTGGGTTGTGGAGCAGCGGATGGTTCTATAGGAGTTGTTGTGGTGGTGATAATAGGTGATGTAGGGGTCGAAGAAGAGGTAGTAACAGAGGTGGTAGCGGAAGTGGGGGTTAGGTGATAGGTATGAGAACATCGTTGGGCTAGTATAACATGTTACATGTTTTGAATGGTGAAGGGTCAGCTTGTATGGTGTAGTTGTGTCCCTCATGTTCAAATTTGAGACAACAATGAAGGGGGAGGGGACACATCCCATGGCATGGATCCATAGGTCGCCAAGTAACATGTTATATTGGAACTCCCCTTCTAGGACATAGAAGAGTTCGGGGATGCTACGGGGACCAACACGAATGTGTAGGATCATTTTCCCCAAGGTAGTGGTTATGGCGTCATTGAAAGAACACAACATAATTGGATCGTTATGCATGCAATTGGTAGGAATGCGCATTTGGTTAAATGCATGAGAGGATATGATGTTAATGCTAGCTCTGCCCATCGATCATAATACATCGAACACGTATATTATTGAAAAAGGCATAAATGAATAAGGCGGGATCAGGGTCCTTTGTTTGGTGAGGTGTGATCTCATCATCGGAGAAAGTGAGGGCAACCACCTGAGATGAGGCAATAGGTATCGAGGTGGGAGGTGAAGAAATAAGGGAGGCCACATGGTGAGGTGTGATGATGGATGTAATGTGTGGGGTCATTAGGTGGGACCTCAATGGATTGTAGGACCTCAATGAGGGCTTGGTGATGAGATTCAAAAGTTTGGATGAGGTCATACAAGGACATTTTGAGCAGCGATTGGTGGAGTTGTTTGATCATGGCGTGATGGGCTCTCCCATTGGAGCAGGGAAGGCAAGTCCTTAGATGGTGATTTTGGTGTAGGCGTGGGTATGATGTGAGGTATGGTTGAGGTAGTAGGTTCATCTACCCTAGTTTTTCCCTTATCACGTTGAGCCCGAGTGGCTATTCAAACCATATTGATTTCGAATATCGGTGGTGGGTAGGAAGGGTATGATGTTTGGGATGATGATGGTTGAGTGGTAATGGAATAGAAGGGGTGATTATGGTTGTAGGAGGAGTGAGATCTTTGTCTAAAATATCATCCTCAGTGAAGAGTTATAGCAGGAGTGCTTTAAGAGCTTGGCAATCCTCCACATTATGCCCTAGTGCACGATGGTAGGTGTAGATCTGGGAGTCATCAAACCATTTTGGTTTTGGTTTGAGTGGGTCATAGGGTCGAATGGGTGGTAAGGTGATGTGGGAGGAGGTCAGTAGGTTGGCAAGGATTTTAGCGTAAGATCTTTTCATTAGGTCGCATGGTGAAGTGGGTATAGGTTTGGGAGTGGGTGTGACGTAGGAGTGGTGTCATGGTCGTGATATGAGGGTTGTCAGGTGAGTACCTTTAGGTTTGGGTTGGGGTGTGGGTTACACCTTATTAGGTAAGAGTGTAGTGGGTGATCTAGTTTTGGTTTTAGGTGTTGCTTTAGGAGGTGGGGTGGTTAGCAATGCAAAACGATGGTGTGATGAAGAGGGTCATGCCGAAGGCAAGAGAGGACGGGTTATCCAAGGTGAGAGGGGTGACGTTGTAGGGGTAGGGATGGTAGCGGTAGTGGTGATGGTGTTGAGTAAGTAGGTAAGGTAACTTCGTAGGGTTGAGTAGAAGAAGGTTGCGGTAGGTGAGGAGTTACCGACTTTTGGCTATACTGTGTACAGTCAATTTTGTTGTTAGGGTCGACGGATGAGGGCCCAAGAGGGATGGTAGTGGCGAAGGTGAAAAAGAGGTAGTGGGTGATGCTAGTATCGATTCCAGGGTGGTTGGTGTTTTGGTTTTGGTAGGGGTGTAATTTTGGTGAGGGGGTGAGAGGGGGTAGTTAAATCAATCTTGATTGTTGGATGGGTAAGGCTTGATGTGGGTCGTACCCCCAGGATACGAGAGATTGTGGAGATTGATGAGGGGTTGGGAAGTGATGATGTAGAGGATGCAGATGATGAAGGTGTATGTATGGTCAAAGGTAATATGGGAGGTGTTGCAGTCACTTCTATGGGTAGGGTAGGTATGGATGTTGCCACTATTATAGGGTAAATAGTGGGTGAGTTGGTAGGCAATGTTTTCATATGTGTGGAGATGGGGATTTGAAGAAGTTCTCGAAGTGACAAATGATCAACATACTCTGATGGTCCATCAAATGGGGCGATGAAGAGAGGAAGGGGATGAGGGTGGATTTGGTGGTGATCCTGTAAAATGAAATTGATATCTGTGAAATAGGGAAGCCCTCTATATCTGATTCTATAGGAAGAAGAGATAAGAAGACATCATTTAATGTTGTAGGAGATGGTAGTGGTCGGTTACACTTAGAATGGGATCTTCTTTGTGGTGAGGTGTGGGTAAGGTAGATGAAGTAGGATCTTCTTGAGGTGTGGTGAGGTGGAGGAAGGGGAAGGTATTTCGACTCCTCGATGGGTATGGAAGCAGGTGTCAATGGTGATTCGTCAAGTATGAGGGTAGGGGGTCAATGACATGGTCAAGTATGGTAGTTATAACGTCTGAGGAAGATGAATCCATTTGCACTAGATTATCTTCTACTGGTAGTGGTGAAGAGGGTGAAGATGTTGGTGAGGGTAAATGCATATGTTTGAGAAGTTCTTTTATAGGTGCGGTGGGGGGTATGGTGCAAGTGGTATGGGTAGGATATCGAAGATGGCATGAACCTCCCAAGTATTGTCATTGTTGAAGGAATAACTATTGCATTGGGTGGGGGTGTATGATTAGGAAATGGATTTTAGAAGATGTGGAGGTTTTGGTTTGCAGGTGCGTTGGGATTTTCCAGAATGAAGATCTCCTCTATCTAACATTTCTTGGACAATGGTTTTGAAGGTGATGTAGTTGTTGGTGTTGTGTCCTTGGTACGATGGTAATCGCAGATTTCATTCTCCTTGTACCATGAGGGTATCGGATGGGCAGGATCAAAACCAAGGCATGTAGTTTGATAGCTGAAAGAGTGATAGCCCCTCCGTTCAGGAGTTTTTTTCAAAACAATGGGGTATGGTTCAGCAATGGGGGTATATTTCTTTTGTTCATGTTTGAAGAGGAATGTTTGTACTAGTGAGAGGTTAGGCGGAGGTTTTGGTAGGTTGGATGGGTGAGATGGGCCAGCCTTCAGGACTACCACATGGGCGGAGCCTTTGGCTCTAGGAGGGTTGAGAGGAGTAGTTGGTGGTGCTTTGGAAGTGGAGGTGGGTTCATGTGGTTTAAAAGGAGTGCCCTTGTTGCATAATTGAATCCTTTTCTCCTTGATGGCTCAGATTTTGAGCTTTCGAGGCCATGGTGAATGCCTCATCAAATGTATGAAATGTTTGGATTTGTAAGGTGGATGAGATGTGTCGAGCACAAGCCCATGTAAACAACTCTATTAGTTCATTCTCTGCGGTAAGGGGAATGTGAGTTGATTGATTAGGCCACGCCAACGAGCAATAAAGTCTATGATTGACTCGTCATCGTATTGATGTATGGTATACAAGTTAGTCATGGTGACTTTCTTGACTACATTGATGGAGAAGTGATCCAAAAGGATTGGGCCACCTGGTTGAAGGAGAAGATAGAGTGCTTAGGTAGGGCACTATACCAATCTAGAGTAGGTCCATTGAGGGACATAGGAAACATTCACAAGCAAAGTGTCATCATGAGCGATGAGATAACACATGTGTCTAAAAGACCTCAGATGTTGTTGTGGGTCTTCTTTGTTGTTGAACCGGTTGAATTTTGGCATTTCCCAGTGTGGGGGTATGGGTGGATAGGAACGGAGAAGTGAATAGGCTCATTACAAATCTCCTCGTAGGTGAGAGATGTGTGTGAACCGGAAAGAGATGCTTCTAGTGTTTGCATCTTATCCATCATCATTTTGATAAGATCGGGGGTAGGTTGTGATGGAGGTTGACTTCCAAGATGGGGAGGAAGGTAAGAAGAATATGATGTAGAAGGCATCACATTATGTGAAGGAGCTGCGTATGAAAATTGTGGAGGTATATGTGAGGAGAAGGATGAGGAAGGGTAATATGTTGAATAGGAAGTAGAGGCTACTAGCGGAGGTTGAAAGTGGGTGTACACAGAGGGCTCGGGTGACCACCCTAAGTAACAACGGAGGAAGCGATTGGGGAATATATAGAACTAAACTCGAAGGGGGATATAGTTTGCCAATCTGGTGGAAGTTGAGATGGAACAGCATGTATGGTAGTGGACAACATGGGGCCACTTGGACTAATGGCCATGGAGGTGGGCATGGTAGATGCCATAGGGGTGAAGACATCAAAGGTGTGGTGAATGTCATATATGGGGTGGATACCATCATGATAGGGTCGAGCTGCGACATCACCGATGATAAGGGAGAAGCGGGGAGAGCCAAGCTAGAAGTAGCCGACATGGAGGTAGGTGCGAGAGTGGGAGGGATGGACATGGGCATACCGTAGATAGGCTGGCCCACGGAGTCACGAGTGGATGAATGGGCTAAATAGTGTTGTAAAGTGGTAGGGTTCTGATCTAAAAACCTCGTGAAGTCCATGTCACCCATACTAACAACGGTGGGTAAATTGGGGTCCATAGGTGACGACACGGAAGGAGGTGACGAACTAGGTGGAAGAGGTTGAAGGCTAGCGTGGAACACAAGTGCGTTGGCTTGGTTGTGCATCAACACCATGTGAAGGGGTGTATATCAGGTAATGTTGTACTCTATAGATGACACAAAAAGTAGCAGAAATGAAAAGAATGGGTATTTGTAGGTAGATTGGGTGAATGTGCTAATTAAGAACCAAAGACATGGTCTAACTAATGCTAGTTAGGGAGACCGATGTTGGTCAAGGTTAACCACGCGCCAGCTTGAAAGATAAGAATGATTTATCAAACGAGGTAGAAGAGTGATGATGATCAGGTGGGAAAGCTCTGTGATGGCTTTTTAGTAGGAAACAAAGTGTATATAAAGTTACAAGAACTTTGATAAGCAAAGAAACTGAAAGAGGGGTCTTTTGGACAAGTTAACCCAAAAGAACAAAAACGATGCGGTTGGGTAAACCAGATGCTTGGTGAGGAGTAAACCGATGCCGGTTACTGTGTAGATTGAAAAACTGTAGAAAAGTGTATTATGGTAAATTTGAATCAGAAGAATGATCAAACCAAAGATTGGTGGATGATATAATGAAGCCTCTGCACCCTCATAAAAATTTGGAATACTCCAACTGTGATTGGGGGTGAGAAAGGTGAAAGAAAGCAATAATGGAGAAAACGTATTCTCACACCTCAAAACACACTTCAAACAAACACTAAAAGAAGATGTTATCCAACAAGTGATTTTAAATGTGAAGCTTACGCTATTTAGAAGGACTGACTCATGAACTTTAGAACAAATTTTTTGGTGAGGAAGGATTCCTACGAAGAAGGAGATCTAAAAGGTGAGGTTTTAGGTTATGTTATAGTAGGGGTGGGCCGTCCTCTGAGATAATGACTCGACAGAAGTAACGAGTAGGGTGCCCACTGTACCGCGATCGTGTGATCACCTACAACTTCTTCCAGTGAGATGTTGTTTAAGAATGTGTGTATTTTTCAATTTTGTGATGTTTGGTAAGACTCGAGAGAGAAAAGAGAAAGAAAGTGATTTTCTATGATTTGTTTTTCAACCATCAGCTGGGCATGACTTCCAACATATAGGTTGCCCTCATTTAATGTGAGCTAATGCAGTAAAGCAGAATGAAATGTGAGTGTTTTAAACCCAAATCGAAATATGATATTCGATGTCACAACTGATGAAACAGGAGAAGGGATGCTCTTTCACTAATGTGATACTAATGAAAGGAAGAAATGTTCGTTTTAAAGCACCAAAACACGATTGCTTTTAGACAATAGAAGAAGAAGAAGATTCCAGAGAAGGAGATTAATGTGAAATCCTTTTAGAAAGGGAAACAGACATACAACTTTTTCCTAAGAATGAACAAAATGCAAGGAACCCCGAGATGGGTCCCACCGGGTGTGCCAAAATGTTTCGATCCTTTTTGCGTACAATCAGAGACTAAAACAGATAAGGGTGTAGGAGGTTTACCTATTGTTTGGTTGAAGGTGGAATGCGTGCATGTAGACTTTTGATCTCGGTCGATCGTGTGAACTCCTTTTTGGCTAGGAAGGACTACCCTATAATAAGAAAGCAATACCACAAGAGAGAGTTAAACAACATATGTCGGTGGACTACCTAGTGTATGCTAGATCCAAGAAGTGTGATACTCCTAGAGGGTTGTTAATCCATGGTTTATAAATTAATATTAAGAAACTGAAACATGTAAATAAAATAAATATAGTGCTAGTGTTTTGATTTGGGTACCTCAGGTCGCTATCAATGTCCATTCAATTAAATACTAAAACAATGCAGTAAAAAGGTATTTGGGTCGGGTCCTAGGTAGGTTAGGTGGCCTACAAGTCACGAGATGGGTTTGGTTGAGGTTGGGTAGGGTATTTTAGGTTGTTTGGGTGAGGAGCTAGGTCATTGGTCTTTTACTGTGTTAACAACACACGAGACCGACGCCGATCGTCTGTCCGACCGTCTTGGTTGAGGTTCGACCGATGTCGGTTAAGGTTGGCCCAGTGCATCGGTCACCGTGTAAGAAGTGACAGAGAGGTCTAGGTGGGTGGTGTTTGGGTCCCACTCCGTCTCAGAAGAGAGTGTTGAGGGTATGGGTGAGGTTTAGGTGAGTGGTGGGTTTAGGGTTAGTGTGTTGGGGTCTTTGGGGGTGGTTTTGGGTGTGTTTAGGTAGAAGGTGGGGAGTGACAGATAGATAGCAGGTGGCCGAACGCGGTCGTCGGGGTTGACCAACCACGGTTAGGGATAACCAAAGTGACAGGTCACCGATATTGGGTCGAGTTTGATAGTGGGTGTTAGGGTGTTCTCTTTGACCGGCGCGAGGGTTCTAGGGAGTGGAATGGGGTTAAAAGTGGATCCGTGTGGGTATGGGTTGAATAGGTGAGGTTGGGAGGGTAGGAGTGAGTTTTTGCTCTTGGAGGAGGAAGATAGAGAAACGAAGTACCAAAACACAAGGAAGGATACAGAGGATCCACTTACTCGAAGTCGATGTGTGTAGAAGATTGAGCGGTGATGAAGAAGAGTGATAGATGTTAGTGAAGGTTGGTAGGTTGTCGGATAGCTCTTGCTTGAGCTCTGTCTGTCTCAAGTTTTTTCAATGGTTGTTCCCACAAAGGTTCTTGTGAGTGTTTTCACTACTTATCTCGGCTTGGAGTTTTGATGGTTTTTTGTTTTTCAATGAGTTGCACAATGAGCATGCCAAAGTTGAATGTTAAGTTCCATACAACAATCAATTTTCCAACCAAACTTCAAACAACCAATGAACCAACCCTGTGAAAGAGCCGAATCGGTATTTGCAAGTGACCAACACTAGTCCCACCACGACCGACATCGATCGATTGTATGACCCAACACTGGTTATGTCGGGGAGGTTTGTTTTTTCAAAAGTGGGAATATGCCTTCCCCACTTGATTTTGAGTGGCGAGCACATGCATCCTCCGCCCTTAGAATAGGTAATAGGAAAAAGAGGGGTCCTATGAGTGGGGTGGCCACTATTAGGGCTTTCTAGAAGGGTATGGGCTAGGTATGGGCAAGGTGGGGAGTGGAATGGTGAGGTGGAGGTACAGTGGGGTAGTGGAAGTGTGAGGTGGAGGGGCAAGTGGGGTAGTGGAATGGTGAGGTGGTTAGGTGAGGTGGTCGAGTCCAATGGCAAGGTGAGGTGGCTTTGATGAGTGGGTAAAGGGGGAATTTAATTAATTGATGTTAATTAAATCCTTGGGTGTGTGAATGAGGGTCATTGTGATGTGTGAAAGGGGTTGTGAGTGACCGAATTAGGGTTAAATCGATCAATCATGTAGAATGTGGTTATTAGGTTATTTTGGAGGAAAGTGATGAAAGGTGACATGTTTTTGGTGTTTACAGTTTGTCCTTAGTGGCCACAATGGTGGACTTACAACTAAGCAAAACACTACATCTCAGACTCCATGTAGTTCTATGTGACTATGTGTGCAATAGTGTGCCTAGGGTGTCCTAGCGCCAATGACATAGAGATAGCGGGAAATAGCTAGATAGAATGAAAAAGGGTAGATGGAATAGAATAGACTTTCCCTTTTCTATGTAGTGTGATGCAAAGTAGATGTCCAAATGTAGTCCCTTGCCTTAGTAGATAACTAACCCTTAGTAGAATAGTCTACCTATATAATGGTGTGTATGTTGTGTTTATATAGGGATCTCTTGCTCAAATTTTGACACTAATGACCTGACATGCCGACTAGTACCTAGGGGAATGAAAGGGTAAATTACAAAGACCAACCTCGAGACTCTAAATTATAATTAAGTACAACTGGGACTAGGGGTACCTAAAAACAAGGACCAAGCACACCCATGGGTGCCCCAATCCCTCCTAGGTGCCCTAGTCGAGACTAGAGACGATAAAGGAGCTAATAACGACACCTAAGACTCCCGAGAGACGACCAGGGACTATGTGAATAACGATGATTGTTCAAGACAAGTGACGATGATGACCAACTAAATTGAAAACAGGACTAGGGGATGGGTCATTAGTGAATAATTTTCTTACATAAAATCCATATATAAAACAACATACTTGCAATATAATTATAGTAGTAAGTGTGTGATTTTGTGACTACATTGCCCCCACTTTATGTTGGTGAGTGGAAAGCTCGGTAACATAAAGTAGATAGAGATATGTACACCTGAGAGGAATATGGAGAAGCTCATCTTGTAGTAAAATACAAAGATGTGATGGAGAAGTATGTCGAATAAACCATATAGCATGTCGAACCATGGATAAGCGAGTTGATCTATGTAGCATAACAAGAGATGTAATGAAATGATGAAGTGCACTAGATGAGATAATGATTGTAAGATTGATGATTTCACATGTTGTATGATGGTGATGGGGTAGGGAGTGATCAATTCCCAACCCAAACACATGTATACAAATAATCGACCAAAGGATTTGGGTGTCCTGCCACCAGAGGAAGAGTGTAGGGAGAAAGATGTGTTATTCTCTAACCTCTAACTACATCCTCAAGATCTATCCATTGTAAATGGACTCATATCAATTTTTAGTGATTTTGGATCCAAATAATTCGATTAAACAGTTGACCCATATAGGAGCGGTATAGGAAAGGCACTCTTTCCCCCACTCCACGGGTGTCACCGCAATGTGATGGCTTCCAAGTTAGGTCATCTGGAAGAAAACATAAAATGTATGATGGCTTCCAAGTTAGGTCATCTGGAAGAAAATGCCAAATATATAATAACTTCCCAAGTTAGGTCATCTAGGAAAGTAATAGATGTAATCTCCCAAGTTAGGTCATTTAGGAGGCCACACGTAACTCCCAAGTTAGGTCATTTGGGAGGCCAATTGTGTTAAATTTTATTGATTGAATGATATGATTTTAATTATTAGAGATTTGAACATGTTGATTAATTGATTGGTTACTCGTAGAGAGATTTTACGCTAGTTGCCCCTAGGTTAGGTCATTAGGGGGAATCGATAGAAATTGGTGAATGATCACATGAAAATATTTTATACTTGTTGCCCCCAGGTTAGGTCATTAGGGGGAATCGATAGAAAATTTGATATCACATAGTGAATGTTTTATTTTACTCCTAGAGATATTTTATGGTTTTTTCCCCCAGGTTAGGTCATTAGGGGGAATCAATGGTGAAATGTTACATAGTGTATAAAAATTTGAAAATGATGAATTGGTAGTGTTGATTGATTTCATGGTGATTTAAGGGGAATTATAGGATTACCCCAATGATATTCCCACCCTTATGTGAAAGGGGAAGTAATGATAAGTACGAACGTTGAGCCGAAAGTAACCATGAAATTGATAGAATGTGATAGAAATTTCCAAAATGTGTATAGAGTGAATGGTAGATAATGTTGAGGAAATATAACATTAGTATAATGTGTACACTATTATGATAGGTAGAATTCTAAAAATAATTCCACAAATGGGGTGTAAATCGAGTAAAAACGCTCAAGATATGACAAAAACGGTGTGGTGTGTATTAGTTGCGAGAATAAGCGTGAAATAATGACTATAGTAAAGTGGGTGATGAAAAGTAACTATAAGTAGTGAAGTGAAAAAGTGATTAGTCACTTCATTTTCTTTGATGTCATTGTGAGATTGAGTGCTAAGTGAGTAAAGATGCCGCAAGTGAGAGTAGCACGTCCTAGTTGGTTTGAGAGGGTGGCGACCACTACAACGTTATGCATGACATCGAAGTTGGTAAGTATGATGTTTTTTCAAAAATGTGTGTGTGTAGTACTTAATTTTATCGATTTTTATAGATTTGAGATTATGACTGCTTCTTGGCGTTTGAGACCTAAACAAGAGTGGTGAGGGCACTAGTGACCCTTGGGATAGGAGTGCCCAATCACGGCGCGTAGTGTCCTACTCCAGGCGCCCCAGAGACCTTCATCCGAGCGCCTTGTTCCCGAGAATGTGCGCATTTAGTATAGAATGGTGTAAATGTGATTTTTGTATGTGTTGTAATGTTATAAAAGGGTGTATTTAAATTTTTAAAGTGTTCTAATGTTGTGTTTGTTGTCGTTTTGTGTTGTGGAGAGGACATCCACTCTAGGGAGTTTCACGGTAGTAAATCGTTTTGAGTACTTTTCTCGGGTTGGGCTTGTCGATGATGAGTGGGATGTTATTGATTGTTCCATCCTACGACATATAGCATCGATGGGGATGTGCCCCATAATATGCTTGTGTTGACAACATTATGCGAGAGGTGGTGTGTGCGATAAGTGTACGTTTTGGTTTCCTACATGACAAATGACGATTACGTTGGAGAATGTGTATCGCATATTATGATTTCGGTTATTGGGGAGAGAGTATAAGTTAATTCATTGAAGAATATGGAGTGACATATGCGAGATGCTATACGATACTTTGTGGGGACACCAATACCTTCCAAGGCCCATATCAGTTTGGATACTATACTAAGATTTGGTGTTCCGTGCTTGCGGAATTTCATACTTGATTTCATTGCTTCATCTATCATAGTAGAGGGAGGATGTGTAGGCATCTTGTATAAGATGTATGATATATGCCAGTGGATAGAGGAGGAGAGTACTAGATACACATGGGCATGGTGTGGGTTAACCCATTTATATAGAGATCTATACGAGTTTACTCAGATAAACATGGCAATGGGATAAGAGCCGTCATAATATTGTATGTATGGGCGTATAAGCATATAGTTGTTTTGAGGCCACACAGGGTCCACGAGCGAGAGTGGACTAGTCTAGATATATATGCGAGGATATGGATTAATGTACATGGGCATAATATTAACACAGAATACTTACAGGGCATTGATAGATAAGATGGGGCCCGAGGAAGTTATATGGAGGCCATATCACAACTATGGAGGATGTCTCAAGGATGTTGTAGAGTTGTGGTGTATTCGTAGGACTATGTGGTTGGAGGACCGATTTCTAGGAGTAAATGAGATATTTCAAGTGGAGACAGTATCATGACATTTGACATGGCTCGAGATGTGCCCCGAGCTAAATATATGGTTACGAGTGATTAGAACACCGAGGAGAGTTGGAGGTAGATCAAGGCCCATAACAGAGCAGCTAAGCTAGTGCCCCTAGAGCTAGATGAAACAAACATAGCGATAGAGCTAATAGACTCAAATGATGCGGGTTATACAGAGGAGTACTACACATGGTGGGCGGCACATTGATGGGTATTCTTGTTTCTAGTGTTTATAGACACAATGAGGTTAGCGCATGGAGGGGAGAGGGGGAATCCCATGCCCCAACAATGTAGAAGTAGTTATGGCTAAGAGTAAAGTTTTGTATAATTTTTTGTGTGTTTTGTTTTTTGCCGATGTTATAATGATGGTCATCTAATGTGTTATGTTATTTTTGTGTAGGTGACGATATTGGTCCCCGATAGTAGACATGTCTATCTCGCACATTGACACGGAATGTGCCGACCAATGTACTTGGTGGAGGAATACTTGAGCATGTTGATGATATTGCATGGAGAGTGTGCCTATTTATTTGAGCTGGTGGCCATAGCGGTGGCAACATGCACTATGTTGCTATGTGAGAAGGATGAGGTATGCGAGGAGACTCGACGAACCAAAGAGGTGGTGGGTGGTGGTTCCTTAATGCAAGATGTGTTTGCACGATACGTGGATTTGTAGCGTCAATTTTAAGAGCATTCTATGGAGGGTACCCTATTACGAGAGGCAAGTTGAGAGGTATCAAAGCCACAAATAGCAACACAAAGTTAGTGGTGATGCATCTAGTCATAGGACTCTTACAGGTACCGAGAGTGATAGTGATGATGAGATCTTATTTGTATTATTGTATATGATGTGGGGAGTTTCCCCAGTGATGAGACATTTTTGTAAAGATGACTATCTTGATATATATATGTTGATAAATGTTATTTGATATATGATGAGCTTATTTTGTTGTGTATCGATGTCACAATGTAATGAATGATGTATGGTTCATAATTAGTGTTAGAAAATATGTAATATGGTGTATTTTTTTGTGTTTATTGATGTGGACTCACACTTATAATGTTGATAATGATGGAAAAAATGTGAATGATGATAAATAACATATGTAATTTGATTGATGAGTTAAATGAAATGTGTATTGAATGGAATTTGTAACGCGTAGTTAGTGTAATGATGATAGTAGAATAGATGGAAAAATAGATAATGTAATATTGCAAAATTAATGTGTGTAATGTAATTTGGTCATAATATGTTACTATAATGAAACTAGGGGAGATTAGCGATTCCCCCAACGTATGTATGAATAGGCTCATTTATTTAGGACCCCTTAGTAGTCAAGAATGAGTTGCGTAAGCAAGAGTGCGTCATTGGGAAATGATTGAGTGCACTAGATGGATCGACGAAGCGCGTGATGAAAGGTTCTTATAGTATAAACATCAATAATCATGTAAGAATCATAAAAACATAAGTGTGCCATCGGGGGTGAGGTGATAATAATCACCTACCAAGACCAAGATAGCGAGAAGTGGTGGAAGCATGTGACATGGAAGTATCATGAGCATATGAACTAAACCGAATATAAAGTGGAGCAATGATAGGATGTGTGGAGTGTTGTGGTGGCTAACGTGAAGCAGTAACATAATGCGGTGGATGTAATGGTGGAGCAATATATGCATGTGATGGAGAATTTGCATGAGCGACAAATTGTGGTGATGAATGAGTAACAACCAAAGCACTAGGTGGAGAAACCCACACAACTAACATATGTAATGAGGCCTAGGAGAAGTGGACCATTCATGTGAACGAGGGCCAAAGGAGATAATGCCCTTTTCTTTTAATTGTAGTAATCTCTCGTGAAGGGCTAAATGGTCATTATCTCGATGGCCATTTATGTGATGTTAGTTACAATAATGTTGGTCACACTGATGCTCTAGCCTATGTGAAGGATGATGTTGGTTAGATTGTAAGCATATTAAATTCTTTTCAAGTAAAGTACGTAATTCATCATGTGATCTAGCATGATGAGAAAAATATAGTGGTTCACATGACACAGATGGAGTAGAAGAAGAAGTATCCTATTGCGGAGGAGGAGAAGTATGTTTTGGTGATGTAGTAGGTTGAGCTTGTTTTTTTTTCTTGTTGGGAAAATGTGAGATCTGTGTAGGACATTCAACCGATGTTAATGGAGGAGGACTAGATAATATAAGAGAAGTAGAGGTATGTGGGGGATCAATGACATATGCTTTGAAAAAGATCTTGTTCTAGGTCAATAACTTTGTAACATAATAGAATAAATGACTCACATGTATCATATTGTAATCGTTGTTTGAGATGTGGGAGTAAACCACGACAAAAGATGAATTGTTTTTCTAGATCAGTAGGTTGGAATACTAACTGATGCATGCATGTGTTAAAGTGTAAGATATAATCCTTAATAGGTTTTGAAGTGTCATGATGTAAAGTATATAGGTGATTGTAAGTATCTATAGGGACACTTTTGACAATGAAGCATCGAAGAAAGGCATCTTCCATGTCATAATAAGTACTAATGGACCCAAATGGAAGATGAGTGTACCATTGCAATGCATCATCAATAAGACTATGTCTAAAGGCCTTAAGTAGTAACCTATCATTAGAGTATGCATGCATAGCTTAGCAGTAGTGTTTTAAATATAAATAAGGATCACGCCAATACCATCAAAACATGTAAAGGTATGCATGATAAAATTCTTCAGAAATGTTGAGTTATGAATTTACTTAGGGGTTGGATTTCCATGTAATGAGTTGTTATCTATTGAAGCATAATAGGCCCTACTTTCTAAAGTGAGTGAGTGAACTTGAGATTGTAATTGACCGATTGCATGCATGAGAGAAAAAATGTCTTGTGAAGGAATGATAGAAGATGGCAATGGTGTATTAAGTAGTTGTAATTTTCCATTGTGTGTAATCATGGGTATGTCAAGAGGAGATGACAGGGATCCTGATGTTAAAGGCACACTAGTAATAGGTGCAAAAGAAATAATGGATGATGCGAGAACATGATAAATCCAAAGAAGTGGTATGAATAACATCGGAATCCCTAATAGATGGAGGTGAAGATACACTAGTAATGGGGGATGCACTAATAGATGACAAAGAAGATGCACTAATAGATAGAGAAGAAGATGCACTAATAGAGGGAGATGAAGATATAAATTTGAGAAATGCAGTAATAATTGGAAAAGAAGTAGGAGATGAAATAGACTCATGCGTGAGGGTACACACAACCTCTGAAGGAGACGATGGAGTAGGAGAGTCACATTTCGTTGTATGGAAAGTAGAAGAATCGTGACTATCATCGAGTTAGTTCATTGAAATCGAGATAAAGATTTAGAAATGAGGAGATCATTAAGTGTAGTATCAATGGGATCGTTAACATAATATGAGTGTGTATGAAAACTAATATGTGGTGAGCCATTAGAAGTAGTATCAAAATTAGGAGAATCATGAGATAGATATATAGTTTGAGTAGGTGAAGAATCAATATGCACACATGAGTTATTATCAATACCAAGCATGTAATCAATAAGAGAATCATCTAGGATTTCCTTAGAAACATCAGAAGGTGGATCACTTACAATTATATAGCAAGGTGTACAACAAGTGAATGTTATCGAGATAAGACACAATGATAATTCCAATGGGATGATCTTCAAAACTAGTAGGTACATATTGTTCACCATCTAAGAGTTGTTGAATATGATCGGGCATAGTACAATTACTATAGAGAGTTGTGAGCTTAGTGATAACAACCTCATCATAAATGGGATTGATGCTAAAGTGAGACATGATGGGATGAGAAGGAGAAGAACTATCTTTCGCCATTAGGGTTTGAAGTGGATCCTAGGGAAAAATTATTCTAAAGTACGAGTTCACCAAAATGATTAACTAAAATCTAATTTTTTAAGTTAATCTAAATAGTACAACAATGAAATACTTGATAAAAATGAAGAATAAATGCTAACTAATTTTATTTGATATTTTAAATGAAATGAAATAGGAGGGAAAAGGTACTAACCTGAAAGGGACTTACCTCGCAGTGATCTAAAATTGAACTGGATCATGAACAGGAGGAATAGAGTAGACAACACACCTTGGGAAGTTACAGGACATGAATATTTTGTCAAACTAGGGCACACAGGGGCACCCTAGTATGCAATATGTGTGTCATGGTCTACATAATGGCTCGAACCTAAATCGACTTGGTCGTTAGGTCTTCGTAATATCTTGATCTTTATCACGTGAGTGTCGCACTAGCTTCGCTGATGATGTCGTAATCTTGCATGAAGAATTGGCTACAAAAACCCATACAAAACATCAACCCCCAAAAGAAATATACATATGAATAGGTCATATTTTCCTTAGCGGCCACAATGGTGGACTTACGACTAAATGTTGCACTACATCTCAAACCCTGTGTAGTTTTATGTGATTGTGTGTGTGCAATAATGTGCCCTAACACCAATGATGCGAGAGATAACGGGTGATAGCTAGATATAATGCAAAATGGTGGATGCAATAGAATAGACTTTACCATTTCCTATGTAGTTTGATGTAGACTAGATGTCCAAATGGAGTCCCTTGACTTAGCGAGATAGCTAGCCCTTAGTAGAATATTTTACCCCTATAATGGTGAGTATGTTATCTTTATATAGGGATGTCTTACTCAAATTTTGACACTAATGACCCGACATGCCGATTAGTACCTAGGGAATGAAAGGGCGGTTACAAAGACTGATCTTGAAACTTTAAATTAGTGATTAATTAGGAGGACTAAAACATTGTAAATGAACTAAAGTAGTATGAAATAAATGTAAATAAACTATTCTAGATGAAATGAAACCCTAATGTGTAAGAGAAGAGTAAGGAAAGACTTAGCTAATAACATGAGAAGACTATCGCACATATGTCGTAGATCTGGAAATAGAATCGGAAGTGCGAAACGAACCTCGGGACCCTGCGAAGGGTAGATCTAGATTATCTGAGATGACACAGGTGCACTGGGAGTGTACTTGGGGCACCTGGCACCTGTATGTAATATGGTGCTTGAAATAATAAATGCTTTAGAACCTCAATCTGGTATGGTCGTTAAATGTCTCTGAGTACTTCATGTCTGTCATGATGGATTCATCGATGAACTGGAGAATGACCCGTAATGCAAGGAGAAGTATCAAACCCTAGAAAAATGAAAGATGCATATGAATGGGTCACTGACCTCAGTTGCCAAGCTAGTGGACTTATCACTTTGAGCATTGCACTACATTACGAACCTTGATGTAGTTCTAGTGTGTGTGTGTGTGTGTGTGTGTGTGTGTGTGTGTGTGTGTGTGGTGCTCTCATGTCAGTCACACTTTGTGAAGTAGCGAGCAATAGTAGCTATAGAAATGTAAGTAGCATGTGTGCATGGAATAGAATGGAATCCCTCCCCCTATGAAGTGTGTGTGATGCAGATCTCCTAGCTTGAATGCATGGCACTATGTGGATGCAAGTGATGTAATGGATGCAACCCTAGATGGAGTGATAGTAGTGATAAGATGCAATGACCTAGGACCCTTATTATGGTCTTATAACTTTATATTTATAGGGCTCTCAAGCTTAATTTCATAATTAATCCCAACAAGGCCAATTGAGAAGAAGATAAGGATGACCAACAACTAGAAGTGACCCAAAAAAAGTGAAAGAGGTTGTGCATAGATCGGGGTGCTTGGAATGGGACCAGGTGCCTCAGGGCACCCTAATACAGTATGGGCACCCTGATTTCAGGCTAGAATGTTGGAAAGGTCATGAAATGGGCTGATAGGTATCGAGAAATACACGGGAAAGATGAAATAAAAGATAAGAAAAAGGTGGCCAAAAGGTGGGATTAATTAGTACTTTGTACACTTGAGAACCTTCTAAATAGTAGTATAAGACTGAGCTAAATATTGTCTAATGTGTAATATTTGTGTCTACATTTGCCCCCACTTTATGTTGGTGAGCGGAAAGCTCGGTAACATAAAGTAGATAGAGATGCGTACCTGATAACCATGTAGAGTGTAGAAGAAGATGTCGATGGACTAGACTCAAGCATGGAATGAAAAAAAAAAAATGTGGAGGAGCGTGGATTCTAAAGATGAAAAATGTGTATAAAAAGTGATGAGAGTGAACCTAGGGTGGAACACATGTGTAGTTGTTGTTGTGTGTAGTGTACCTGCATGGTTAGTATGGAAAGTACCACCGTGTGTGTTTGTTTTTGTCATTGTCATTGTTGTTGTTTTGTTGCCCCCAATTTGACTGCTTTGTTTCTCATACGATGGACTTGTAAGGAGAAAATGATCAAGTAGTCAAATATGTATGTATGTAAAAATGTTGTGTAAAATATGCAAATGTAAAATACGCTAGAATAGAAAGTGTAAATGGAAAAATGGAACATGTGCACCTGATCCATGTCGAGAAAAAGGGTGTAGAAGGATATCTTGTAGTGTCATGAGTTTTTCGGGTGATCTCACGCCACCCTAGCTGAAGAAGTATAGGGAGGAACCATGTGTATCCTCCAACCTTTAACCACTTCTGCTGAAATGTTGAAGAGATATCTGTACTATGTCTTGGTTTTTGGGTGATCCGATGCCACTGGATGGAGAAGTGTAGAGAGGCACACCCACTGTAACCCCTGAGCCTATAACCGCTCCACAAAATTTTGAAGGACACCATGTCCTATTAAGGTTGTTGTGTATGGAGTTTGTAGACTGGTCTGAACTCACTCATTGTGTGTGAACCGGTGTAGATACATTGTGTTAGTAGAAACCCTCAATGATGCCCCCTCTTTGGGGCACATGCGATGACCCTGGAAGGAGAATGTGGCCCCAAAAGAGGACCAACCACACTCTACCTATAGAACTCTTCCCCTATAGGGAAAAGGGAAACACTTGGTAGATACCAAGGCATGCACAAAAGGGGATGGCTAGCCAATACAAGTGTTAGTCGAACACATGCATGCAAATAAGACAAGTGTAAAATATGTAGACAATGTAAAAAACTACCAAGCAAAGTAGTGTAAACACGCAAGAAAACAAGCAGACCACACAAAGTGGTTTCAAACATGGGACATCACTCACGATGTCACAAGACACACAAGGCCATCATGGCTGCAAACAACAATCAAAAGTGTGCACACAAGAAAGGGAAAAGCCCACAAATAATGGAAAACAACAAGACAAGTAAAAACAAACATGTAGTCATGGAAACATGTAGTCTTGCAAAAACAAGTGTTTACACATGGAACACCCATTAGCATGTTAGAGTGATAACCAATATGTCAAAGCATGTATGAACAAGTAGTATAAGATGCTAAGTACAAAATGAAACAATAACACCTGTATGAGATGAATGTGGATGCCCCTAGCGACCAATATAGTAAGGGTAGAAGGCGAGCATCCATGTCACGTGTAAATGTCCTATATCTATGATCACACTAAAAAAAGGCGTGAACATGCACATGTGTGTATGATAATGACATATAAGAAAGCAATCTAACATGTGTAGTAGAATGAGCATGTAAAACACTAGTAAGCAAGAGTAAATGCTACCAAGACAATGCAATATGTTGTGGATGGATGGAATGGAATGTAAAATGGAATGATAGGAGCATGTGCCCCCAGTGGATGGAATGTGTATGCAGTGAGGTTCATTTTTTTCCCCTCAGTAATCAAGAATGAACCATAAATGAGAGTGCATCATCGGGAAATGGTCGAGTAGTATTGGTTGTGTCTAGCGTTGTGATGAGTATGTGTATATGTAGTGGTGATGAAATGTGACATGGGGAGAAGATGTGTGTGAACCCTATAGCCAAGTGTATATCATGACTTTGTTGATCGAGAGAGTGATGATTTAGCCCTAAGCATATATCACTATAGAATGAGTGTATGGGAATGAGATATATGGAAAGATGTGTGTGGACCCTATAGCCTAAGCGTATACCACGACTTGTTGAATGGGTGAGTGATGATTTAGCCCTAAGTGTATATCACTATGAATGATGATGGAATAAGATATATAAAAGATGCACGTGGACCTATAGCCTAAGTGTATACCATGACTTGTTGAATGGGTGAGTGATGATTTATCCCTAAGCGTATATCACTACATGATGGAAGAAGAAGGTGATGATTTAGCCTATAGCGTATGTCACTATGAAGATGGGTGATGAGGGCATATGAAGCATATATGAGTAGGTGGTGGATAACGAAGGTGGTGATTTTATCACTAAGTGTATACCACTACGTGATGAATAAGGTGAGGGTGGTGATTTAGCCTAAAGCGTATACCACTAAGTGATGAGTAGGATAAATGATGATGTAATAGAATGACATAGAATAGGATAATAGAATAGGTGATGATAGGATGTAAGAGGATAATGTAGAATGGATGAAGGGAGTGGTGATTTAACCTAAGGTGTATACCACTATATGATGATGGAAGGTGTGATAATGTAATGGAATAATTGGAATTGAGAAAATGTAAGAGGAGAAGAGAATAGCAGATGATAGGATATAATAGGATGATGTAGAAGTGATGAAAAGAGTGGTGATTTAACCTAAGGTGTATACCACTATGGTATGTGATGATGCATGTGTGGGTGATGATATAGCCTAGAGCATTGGTCACTAGTCCGATGAATGTGGTATGATGACATGTCGCATGTAGGTAAGGTCCATTTGATTGGTAAACCCTCGGTAGTCAAGTATGGACCGAGGAACTAAAGTGTGTCATAGGGTGGTGAGTGTAGTGCATGTAGAAGACAACAGTAGTGTAAATGACCAAGTATGTAATGTGGAATGTGTAGTGTAATGTAATGTAATGTAGATGTGTAATGTGTAATGTATGGAATGTAATGTGTAATAAATGTGGAGGTAAAAGAAGAATGTGTAATGATAATAGATAAAACTAGACCCAAGTATAAGGAAATATAGTGTAGACATGTAGAATAGGTAAAATGTATGGATGAAATATGGGTGTGTAGGATGTATATGTAGTATGGGAGATACGATGATAGGTGTAGGTATAGTATGTGATGGTAAAAGATAAAGCTAGACTCATATACAACATGACCTAGCGTAAATGTAGAATGAGAGGATGGAATGCAAAACTAGGCTCATATATGATGATGACTAGTGTAGTGTATGCTATGGAGATATAATGTAGGATGATGGAATGTAAATGTATAGGTCCTATAGTGTAGTGTGTGTGGGGTTCAATGTAATGGTAATCCCTCAATAATCTAGTGTGAATCAAGCACTAGGGTGCGTCATCGGGTAATGAGGGTGTGATAATATGTGAAGGGATATGTGGATATGCGATGATGATAAGTGATAGAGATGAAGTGTAGGATGTAAAAGGGTATAAGTATGCGAAGCGAGGGGGAGTAGTATGTCATGTGATATGCCCCCAGCAGTAGTGTGAGAAGAGGCTATGTGAACTCATCAAGGAGATCATCATCCTCTGGGTCAAAGTCAAATGGCTCGGATTAGCAACATGGTAGGCTATAGTGTGAGGTTGATCATGTAATGAGCTAGTAAGGCATAGACTATACATGCCCATAATGTATTCTTCATCAGTGAAAGGGGGATGTGGGAAACGTGGGCATACCAATGAGTGTAGTTAGGTGAGTAGCCAAGGAAGGAACTATTGCAGATGAGAATGCGACCAAAAGGCATAGGGAATGAAATGTCGGTGTGACTAGGGTCCAAAGTGCTACCAATGTAGGTAAGCCAAGAATCTCCTAATGTGAGTGGAAAGGAACAAGGTGTATGTGGTAAGTAGATGAGGAGATGGAAGACACGTAAGTCGTAAGCAAAGCTGTAACAATGATAAAGCCATAGTATAAGTGTGGAGCATGGGTGGAAGGTTGAAGGTCCTCAAAAGTGAAACCAAGATGAGTGAGGCCAACAGAGGGGAACATATGGTTTCATCATGGGTGGGATCAAATGGAACATGGTCCCAAAATGAGTCACAGATAAAGAGGGTACATGTGAAGGGTGGGTGCGTGGGTGATAATGGTGAAGATGGGATGATAGTGTTCATGGAGGGAGGGTGGCTGATATGGAACTACGGTGGTGGGAATGGGTGATGGAGGGGAATTACATCTAGTAAACAAATAGCTCCCTCAAGTGGTGGTAAATGTGGTTGATCATCCAAAGGCTGAGGTTCATCGGTAGTGTCAATGCGAGGAATAAGGATGCTAGTATGAGGGTCATGGACACAATATTGGAATGGATCATGATCTCGAAAGATGGTATACTCAACATGCTCATGTAAGAATTTGACGCAATGGTGGATGGTAGAAGGAACAACTTGCATGGCGTGGAGCCATGGTCTACCTAACAAGAAATTATATGAGACATGGAAATCAATGATGAAGAAAATAGTAGGGAGGTCTTAGGACCTACAGTTAAAGGCAAGGTAATGTGGCCTAGACATGGATGAATAGAACCATCATAAGCACGAAGTGAAATGGAAGAAGGATAATGTCATGAGCAGAAAACCTATGGCTTGGAGAAAGGACATAGGGCACAAATTAAGCTCAAAGCCATTATCGATAAGAGTATGCTTGACAACAACATTGTAGATGCGAGACATGATGTAAAGTGGTGGGTCATTGTCAAAAGGGTGAATGTCAGTGTGGGAGGATTGCCCGGAATGCTATATGTTGAGAAAAGCCTTGGAAAATGTGTCATATAGGGAATCCGGATGCATGTCGATAAAAACATTAGTAGTAGCGAAAAGGGGTTTGGACATGATGAAGCAAATCAGGGTGGGTAAGCAGTATTCAGTGATAGAGATATTCATGATGGTGGAATGAAAAATCCCTAGAAGGTGGTAGAAAGAGACGTCGGGTTCACCAAAATGATTAACAAAAATAAGGATTTTTCCTAGATGGCCTAAAGGGATATCTAGGGTATTAATGTTAATCTAGTTAGGAGGACTAAAATGTTGTAAATGAACTAAAAATAGTATGAAATAAATGTAAATAAACTATTCTAGATGAAATGAAACCTAATGTGCAAGAGAAGAGTAAGGAAAGACTCATCTGATAACATGAGAGACTATTACACATGTTGCATGGATCTGAAATAGAATCGGAAGTGCGAGACAAACCTTCGGGGACCTACGAAGGGTAGATCTGGGTATGCTAGAGATGACACATGAGTTGCTGGGAGTGTATTGGGTACTTTGGGCCCACTGATCTAATCTCGGGCACTCGGAACAATATAAATGCTCAGAACCTCAATCTGGTATGGTCACTAAATTTCTCTGAGTACTTCTCATCTATCACATCGCTGGATTCATCAGATGAACTGGAGAATGACCCGTAATGCAAGGAGAAGTATCAAACCCTAGAAAAATGAAAGATGCATATGAATGGGTCGAGATGACCTCAACCCAAGCTAGTAGTGGACTTATCACTGAGTGTTGCACTACATTATAGACCTTGATGTAGTTCTGTGTGTGTGTGTGTGTGTGTGTGTGTTGTGCCCTAGGTGCTCTCGTGTCAATCACACTTTGTGAAGTAGTGAGCAATAATAGTAGCTATAGAAATGTAAGTAGCATGTGTGCATGGAATAGAATGGAATCCCTCCCCTATGAAGTGTGTGTGATGCAAATATCCTAGCTTGAATGCATGACACTATGTGGATGCAAGTGATGCAATGGATGCAGCCCTAGATGGAGTGATAGTAGTGATAAGATGTAATGACCTAGGACCCTTATTATGGTCTTATAACTTTATATTTATAGGGCTCTCAAGCTTAATTTCATAATTAATCCCACAAGGTGACTGAGAAGAAGATAAGGATGACCAATAGCTAGAAGTGACCCAAAAAGAAGCGGAAGAGGTTGTGCATAGACCAGGGCACCCAGAATGGGACCAGGGCGCCTCGGGGCACCCCAGTACAGGTTGGGGCACCTTGATTTCAGGCTAGAATGTCGGAAAGGTCATGAAATGGGATGATAGGTATCGGAAATACACAGGAAAGATGAAATAAAAGATAAGAAAAATGTGGCCAAAATGTGGGATTAATTAGTACTTTGTACACTTGAGAACCTCCTTGAGAGATGACCAAAACCATGTGAATAACTAACGATGCGTGCAAAACAAGTGACAATAATGACCAACTAAACTAACAATAGGACTAGGGGATGGGTCATTAGTGAATACTTTTCTTATGTAAAATCCATGTATAAAACAACATATTTGGCGGTATAATTATAGTAGTAAGTGTGTGATTTTTGACTACACATAGAACTATATTGGGTTTAAAATGTAGTGTAACGCCTAGTCATGATAAGTGACATTGGCGATCATTGTGACATACTAGCAATAAGAAGAGAAGGACATCGAACATCTTACAACCCTTTGAAAGAGGTTTCCTAAGGGTTTGAGCAATCATAGACGCCCGGGGCAAGACTATAGCACCCGCAGGTGCCCCTGACCCATTCTAGGTGCTCTAGTCCAGGGAATATCTTCAGTCACACATTTTTACGAAGCTTTATGCGACACTTTTCCCTCTTTGTTCAACAATTCAACACTTTGGCACAATCCAAATTTGGTTTCAAATTAGCTAAGTCTTTTTACCTCCTCTTTGTAATTAGGGTTTCCTATTTTCTAGCTAAGATTTCTTGGGCCATTTTCCGTATTTCATTACATGTTTATTTTATAATGTTGTTACCTATTTATATTAGGAATTTTTATTTATTCATCAATAATTTTACTTAATCGGTGATTCCATAAACAACCTTATTAAAACCTCTTCATGTTCAACTCTAAAAAGTCCACATGCAGTGATAAAAGCTATAATATGTTCTTGATAAGTTGAGTGGCATCACCTTTGAATTTGGGAAAATTCTTATGGGATCCCTTCACCAATTCATGGAGAGGTGGCATAAGAGAAAGAGGACTATTATTCCCTCCCCATGGAATAGGTGGTTGAGGTTCTTCGATTTCTTCTTCTACCTCTTCTTCTACTTCTTCTTACGGAGGAAAAATAGCTAGTGGTGACGCATCTAGTTATTCGAAGGAGTTTAATCTGAGATCAATCTAGTGGAAAAATTTTCCCTAAATCTCCCATTATCAATATAGTATGGTAGAGGACTCCAAGATATTTATGCCACCTATTTGAACATGAAAAATAGACTCTGTTTGAGTAATATATTGTTCATAAAAATTCCTAGATAGAGGAGCAAAAATTAGAGCGGCCGGACCAATTAGGTTGTGGCATGTGGCGATGTAAAAATGACAAAAATGGTACAAGAGTGTTTTTGGTTTTCTCCTCCAATCTTTGGCGCTCGAGTTTGGATAGGTGGGCCCCACTATTTTCTAGCAAGGGGCCTCAATCGGTCGGTCGACACACTCTTTTTGTGAAGGGGTGCCTTTGCCTCCTTAACTTCATATTACCATTATCACAATTTTGTATTTGATACCACTTGATTGTATTGAGTACGGTGCATGTGGGACTAATAATCCCATTATTTTTTTAATTATGTAAATTACCATGTACCGACCTTATGCTAATTTTTAAACATTACCCATTTATCATGTCAATGTATTAAAACCTCCTCCATTATCTTATCTCAACATATAACCTAATTTTGGAGCCTAGTGTTTCATATTCCAATCATAACACAACCACCTATGTACCCAAGCCTAATACATCTACCACGTCCCACGGGGACATATTAAATTTGGTTTAAAAAGATGTTACGTGGCCCAAGCCACATAAATATTGGGCAGTGGAAGCCTTAATAAAGGCTTAAAATAAACCTTTCCCATCTTTATGTGGATATTAATCCCAAATAAAACCATGCGTGGAAATTGGGTGGTTGGGGTTGTTCGAACCCCCAACCACATTACCCCAAAACAAATTCCTAGCCAATAGGCCATAAGAAAGCCACGAGACTATATATATGCCAATTGCATTTTATTGAAGGTAATGGTGAGGACTGTGTTTTTTGATAACATGGAAGTTCTGGAAAATCAATTTTTTGAGCAACTTAGGGAAATTTCTAGGTTTTGGTGTAAACTATAAAGTTGCCTAGAATTCTAATATGTTTATGTTTCATATAACACTTTTGAAATTTGGAGTTTGTTGATGTATTTTCAAGGCGTGAAATTCGTTGATTGACAAAGAATTGAAGAAAATAAATTTTGTAAGTGCTTCGGGAAGGTGGAGGACGAACATTGATCTTTGTCGAGTCCTTCAAGGTCTGAAGACACAAGATTGCAAGTTTTGGATCTATTAATGTTTATGTTGATTGTACTTGTAGTTGAAAATTTTTAATAGATTTGTTCAAATGAACCCTTAGAGATGTAAGCGGTTGTCGAACTCCATAAATAATTATGGTGTTGTCTACTTGTTGATTTCACATTCGATTTATGATTTATTTTCCACATTTAATTAGTTAGATCTTAATTCGATTAACTAAATTTAGAATTAGTTTACGACATTTTACAAGAAATCGATAAAAGTGAAATCAATTGTTTTAATCGAATGGGTGAAAAATTGATTTTGTTGATCATAAATTCAGTTCTGGATCAGTTTTAAATCATTTAAAATTTAGATTTTAATCAGCTTTAGATTCATTAAAAATCACAAAACTGATGAAGTTAAAGGATCTATTGAAAACAAGTAAAACAATAGGGGTTTATTATCGTTTCTTGATCGAGTCTATATTGGAGTTCTATTGTATCACTTGATGTACCAGATGGAGATGATGCTTGAGAGAAGTAATATGGATTGTTTTGGATCTAATATTATTGTCTTTGAAGATCTTCAAAATTTGGATCAAAAATACCTCTCAATCTATCTAATATGGTGTATCTCTTTTCAGCTCATCTTGTGAGAAAACCTACAACAAGAATGTGAAAGGAAACAACTAAAAATAGTAGTGGCTTTCAAGCATCAAGTTTCATGTTTTTTTACTTTTTTTTTTTTTTTTTAATGGATTTTTAGTAAATCTAATTTTAGGATTTTTGGATCATTATAGGGTGCAGGACATTAAAATCTACCCCATGGTGAGCCCCAAAAACTGTAGGTGAAATAATTTATCACAAGGGTAAATTAGGGGTTTTCACTAACACTCTGGGACTAGGTCCCTCTGCTTAGAAATGGGGCAACTCCATTTATTAAAAACATGAAATATACCCACACTATTCTAACCATCATGGGTGGCCTTTCAACCGGGATCACACAAGACTACTCCACTAAACTTGTGTGAAAAAAAGAGGCAAAGGAAAGGTGTATGTATGGAGAGAGGGTGAAAGTGAAAAGGGGGTTTTACTCAATAAATAACAAGATGGGTTTATTGACATAAAACAATAATATTTCCAAGTTAACAATGGGAAGACACCATATCAAGAAAGAGGAACAAAACACAAGTAAATCCATTTTTTTTTTTGCATAATATTGCACAAGTAAGCATGTTCATGGAGTAAAGTTGAGATGGAGATGAAAAAATAAGAAAAAGAGATAAAATAATTGTATTTACTTGCTTATAGTACGACGACGATGGGAGCTATTAACCAAGAAAATCTAACCCTTTAGAATGGAGAATCCATTCCAATTTATAGCTCTCACAATGAGACTCTTCATCTACCCCCACATGACCTTTCAAAAGTCCTATCACTTGTGACTATTCACATTCCACTAGGAGTGAAAAATAAGCCACTTTCTTATTAATGGAAAGGGAACTTTACAATGCAAATATTACATAGTCACTTAAGTGAATAGGATGAAATAGTCATAAAGTACATTTACAATGGAGAATTAGAAAGTGGAGAGAGAATGGAGAAATAATGAAGAGAGAAGAGAAGCTCCAAGCTCAAATGAAGAAGGATGAAGAAGCTCCGATCATGAAGAAGATCCACTCCTATGATGAACCGGTGAAATTCTCCAATGTAGTGATGAAATCTTGATCCTTGACCTCTTCTACACTTGTGAGAAGCCTCCTAGAATGATGAAATTTTGTAGCCCTATTAGGTACATTGAGAGAAGTGAGAAACACTTGATGAATGGACCATTGAGATCAATGAATAATATCCTCTTTCACTTGAACCAAACCTTCCAATCCATGAAACATTGTCATGCCTTTCTAACCCTCTTACACTTAATGAGAACTTGAAATAATTGCCCGCACAATGTAACCATGATGATCCTTCCACATGGGAAACACAATGACTAATGAAATGTGAGACCCAAAACCTTCGACCTTAGGATGATGAAGGTAAGAGATTGAATGAATAATGTTTGTCTTTTGATCAACCCATCTGATGAGATGAGAAACAAATTGAGACCAAAATGCACTTTGAGACCAAAATTGGGAACCGAGAGGGATTCCCTTCCACTTGAGTCATAATTCAATTGTCAATCCTTTATAAGCATGAATTTTCCTTATCATTCTTATGAGGAAAGCTCCAAAGATATGGTCACCACATATTGACAAGTGGATATTTGTAAATATTAAGAAGTACCTCTTGGAATGGGGATTGTCAAAAAAATCTTGTTGTTTACTGAGAGGTGCTCTTGAAACTTGGTCACAATATGGTGTACAAGCTAAAAATAGCCTTGTGATTTGAAATAGGTGACCATTTTCTCTGAATGACACACTTTGAGAGAATCCCTTCTATCACATTTTCATGAGGTTCATTCTACATCATGTTTCTAAATTTAGTAGATTTACTTGTGAGACGCCTTAAATTTACCACATCCGAAAATGTGGAAATTTTCTTGCAAAATGAGAAATTGACCTCTGTAAAGGTTATAATCGGATTAGAGAGACATGAAGGGGAGGAACATGTGTGACCATTTTGAGCTCATTCTAAACACTTAATATTTTTAGTAAGTCATACATGGGTGTCTATTTTTAGCAATTTTATCAATTTGTCATTTTTGAGTGTTTTGATCTTGGAGGAATGAACTAAGGTACTGAAAACCAACTATTTCTCAAACTTACTATTTTTATAATTTCCTTATGGTAGTGACTTACTAAAAATAGAAATTTGTCTTTCGGGTGTTGGATCGAAATGAAAGTGGTCTCAAAATTTTCTATTTTACACTGGGATGCTTTGCTCTGATTTTCAAGGGTTTCTCTCGTTTGGATCTCTGTAGATATGAAAAGGAAACTTGTTGGTCTACACTTTTTATCAAATGGGGCTTAATAGAAAAAAAAATCATTCCTCCATATCTTCAAGAATACTCAACTTCATGATGCAAACAAAGGCTTCATGGATGCTAGTTTTATACGGGTCATTTGCTCTAACTTTCAAGAGTTTTCAATCATTGAGTTTGTGTGGATATGAAAAGGAAAGTTTTTGGGCTGAAAATTTTAGAGGGATGTAGAAAATAACTCGAGAATCAATGAAAGCAATGTTATACTCCTCTTTAAGGCATTTTGGAGAGGAAGATGTTATTAAAGTTTTATGGCAATCGGGCATGGGGTTTGTAAGTTATGAACAAAAATGGTTTTGGGCATGGAGGATGTTTGAACAATTTTTGGAAACATAAAATCATACCAAAAGCAATGGATGAAGGGAAATAACAATGAAATGTAATGAAAAATGACGAAGTGTTGTATTCGAATCACTTACCCCTTTTAAACTTTTTCCCCTCCCATTGGCACACTTTAACCCGTTTTAAACCTAACTAAGCTAACTCGGGTCTAGCGGAGGTTTGAGGTGTGGTTTCAACCTAAAAAATAGGATAAAAAGAGAAAAAGGGACATCATCCCCTCTAAAATGTGTCATGAGTGAAGGTCTCATGAGGATGGGGCCAAAAATTATGAGTTGAAAACATCTTTCTAACACCTCAGGTTGTATTTTCAAGTGTTAAAACTTCTCCTCTATAGGAGGAGCACTCTTGTGTTTTCTCCATGTCCCCTTGCACTTGGGACAAATGGACATTATGGATATAAAAGGATTCCAAGGGTCCATTTCCCATGAGAAAGGGCCAAATCCAACTTAAGGTGAGTTTACAACTTGTTTCTAACCAATTAAGTTATATTTTAAGTGACACAATATAAAAATCAATGGGGAGCACAATTTGGTGTCCCCCATGTCCCCTTACACGTTGGAAAAAAGGGACAAAGGGACATTAGGCCTCTAAAACCCCACCCAATCTTCTTAGAATGATGATGTCATCAAATACAACATGAAAATAAACTAAGGAGTGAGTTTTCGGGCTCGGGAGAAAAACGTGGAGTTTGGAGGGACAAAATTCTATTATTTTGACTCTAAAGGACCCACTTAATCCATTCCCACAATTTTTAAGACCTTATTCAGCTTGAAATTTTCCTTTTCAACCCACTTTCCACTTTTTCCCATGCATGTGTGTTAGTAAGGTTTGAGTTACCACCGATTAATGCAGAACAGTCCGAAATAATCCAACACATGGACCACGAAGAGGGTATAATGTACTTCATTTTAAAAAATTAGGCTCATAATTCTTCTCAAGGTGTCTGAAACCCTTCAAGAAAGTTTCACCTTGTAAAAATACCCTTATGCTTCTGATGGTAGACAAGTTTACGCATTTCATGCTCACAAAATTCTTCCTTGATTATTACACCTTGAAGTAGGACCTATCATATTTCTAATTCTTGGGATATGAGCTTCCAAAACTTTAAGAAACTTTTGAAACCCTTCGAACAAAGTGATTGGCTACTTTGGGGCATGCATTCCCTAATGCCTTGCCCAAAAAGACCCGTTTTCCTTAAGTTGTTCCCGACCTCAATTATCACCGCAAAATCTTCCTAAACTACCTCGAAAAACTTCGTTGATCTCCCATAAAAATCCCAAATGATTTTAATTTTCATTGTAATCTTCCAGAGGATGTTCACCAGTGACAAAAGGACCAACAATAACCCCTTTGAAGCCTTTGGAACACTGTTCTTTCTTAGATCTCAGTATCTTTAAGAACCAATCTAGGTAAACTTATATGCACATGAAGCACACTTTAAAATCATATTAGCATGTTCCTATTGACTATAATAAGGGTGTAACAGATTGAAATGTTGGTGAAGGAAAGGTTTACATTGGTTAGAAAAGGGAATTTCAAGTGTGGGTTTGGTTGTCATGACCAATTTTTTAAATTTTACATGCTAGACATTTAACATGACGATATATATATAATTAAAGTAACGTGTACACATTCCTTACTATATGCACACAAATCAAAATCCTCTAGTTTCAGGAATGGTTTTCTTTCTTGAGCCTAAGTCCTATTTTTTTATCGGTAAAGAGAGAGTTGATAGGTCCCTCACCCTTTTATTGATATATAAAAAGGATATTTAGACTTCTATTTGGTTACATACCACTAATCCTTAGGTATCTCGGAAAAATAAAAAGTACCATAAGAAAACCCATGCCAAAACCTATTTCCTTTATACCATTATCAAAAACTTTCCTAAAACAAAAACTAACCTATGCATGGAGACAAAGTATATTTTTACTAGTTGACAAATATTTGATACATTCAACGCCATAAGGATGTTACCTTAGGTAGAATACATCTTGCTCCCTACTTGAACAACACATCCCATCCTTATAATTCTCATATTGTTCCTTGTGTGAGACAACTTCCTACTTGCATATGTGTCATAGACTAATCATCTCCCTATTGGTCCTATTGTTCGACTCTTGCTTCAATATGTAGAAGTTATTGGAGTCCCCTCCAATCGGTTGGATCGAGAGATGGTGAGAGAAGAGAGGAGACCCAAGCTTGTTCTGCTTATGCCAAAAATCTATTGCCCCATTAACTTCACGAAAAATATGTTGGAAAGAGATGGATTGAAAACCTTAGGGTAACACTAGAGCTCCTACTGATCATTTATTTAGTTTTTAGTTAGGTGTAATCCCCTTGTTCATAAAATTGAATATAATCATTGAGTCTCCTTCTACCATTACCTCATTGTATCCTTTTTCTGTAGCTAGACAACCGGTGAAACACAATAATCTACATATTTTGGACTGAAAATGCATAAATCCATCTTCCTCCATGATAAATCCTACAAAAAGGATCGAGTCTGTTATTACAAATATGACTACGACATCAAACAAAATCTCATCTTTCTAAAAAACCATTTCCAATTTTTTTACTACGTAAGGTTTTCATCTATATTAATTTAAAATTATGTCTTTTTATACCTAATGTGTTGTAATTATACACGATTGTCTTTCATCATATATATATATATATATATATATATATATAAAATTTCAACCATCCAAATTGAATAAAAATTGCACAATCCCGAACTATGACTAAATTTATACACATTTTAAAAAAACTATTTTTATTTTTTTGAGGTAGTTAGGAGGTGGGGATGCCCACAATTGGTTATCCATTATTTATCATTTCAAACTCTTTTTACATGGAAAATCATAAAAAAAAAATTCTCACTAAAAATCATGTCTCAAACTAGATGATAATGTCTAACTTTCCACCAAAGGGTTTTAAAAATAATAAACAACCCTAAACAAATGTGGGGGCATACAATCGACTATCTAATAAGTTTTTGAAAAAATAGGAGCACCTATTAGAATTCATTTATTTGACCCACTTATGCTTAACCATTTCAAAAAAACTTAAATTTTATAAACTAGACTCAAAATTCTACAATTCATGTTCTTATATCATCTTCAAATTTTGAGCGTAGCCATCTCAAATAATTCATATAAGTTAAGGTTTCTTGATTTTAAAAAAATCTCCACTTAAGACCACCACCTACCCCCCACTGGCCCCTGCCCCGCCCCCATTTCCATGCACTTACCCACAAGTAGAATGACTTATCCACTTTAAGTTGTGCACCTCCAAATCATGTAATAAGACTCAAGTGATCAATATGATGTTCATCTACTAGTTACTACCTCATATATACCCTACTTATGTTATATAAACACCGAGGCCGACCTACAAAATCATATGAAAGCATAACTAAATGAGCTATGATATGTTAAAACATTATGTTAGCCACAATTCAACCATACACATCCGATATATGATATAAGACTAAGGGTGTGACAAGACATTCACCAAAGAATTATGGAAAGGGAATTTTTGATAGATGTTCTTTATCAAGAATGCCTTTATAGATATGTACGCAACATGTGGAAGTATACATAAGACATGAGAACTAGTTGACAATGTTAGGAAATAAGGGATAAAATATGCGAAACAATCCCACATAGAATCACAATAGTAGAAACTAATATGCGAGAAAAATATATCACAGATCTGAAATAAAAATGCGTAAAATAAAAGAACAGAATACAAAGACAATATTTAATGTGGTTCACCCAATTTGGGCTACGTCCATCAAGAATAACTTGCTCATATTTTATTACAAGCCGCCTCTTTCTCTCAATACAATACATACAGACCTTTTTGGAGTTACTCAGCAAAACTCTTCTCGAATTCACACTTGAACTCACACATCTACAACCCCCACTCAGCCCACCCCAAACCTTGGCAAAAAATTGTTGAGAGTGTAGAATACTTTTTAGTGAAGAGTCTTGAACACTTCTACACATGAAAATATGATCCACAATATAATAGACAAAATGCCTCAAAGGAATGTGGTCTCATGGAATGTTATGATCACAAGATATGGACAAAATGGTTTGTTGAAAAGGCCTTATAAACTTCTAAGAAAATGTTATTTGAAGGTGTAAATCCATACTTCACAACCTTTTCTAGCATACTCCCGCTTGTCCCAAAATGGGAGCTTTAGAGTAGGGTATAATTTAAAATTGTTTTTTTAATTGAAACACACTTTTATATTGATATGATCAAGAAAAGTACATTGGGTTTCAAATCAAAAAAATAGGTGGAGAAGTCACACCCTAAAATTCTTCACACCAGACACATATGCCACGAGAGACAAAAACCAAACAAACATACAACAAGTCACAAAAGTGGCAACTAGGTAACAACAACAAACATGGTAGATGGAGGAGGAGGAGGAGAAGGAGACCTATGCGAAGCATCACCCTAACCCATTGCAGGGGGGTCGGGATAAGTTGGTGTAGCATCCCAACCATCACCTTGTTTGGAGAAATCACAAGAGCCAAATGCGAAATTTACTAGGGGGAATACCTCTATGGAACTAGAAGCTAGAGTAGAATAAGGCCAACTAGATCCTCTTGCCACCATGTTAGCCGAAGGAGGAGCCCCCTAGCCAAAACCATCTTCATCCCGGGTGAGGGAGGCCCCCGGTCGTCACCACCGAGCCACTGGAAAACACCACCAACATGTCGTCGAAGGGGAAGAAGCGCATCGAGCCTAGGCGCATTACATCTTAGGGCACCTTATCTACGAGATCAAGGTCGGGGAGGCGGGGACCATCGCCACGGTGGAGAAGGATGATGCGGTGGAGATGAAACTATGTTGACTAAGAACATGACACTACCTCGAATGGGCGAGAAGATCCTATAGATGTTCCACCTCCAAGTGGACTTTCTCTAGCTTGGACTTGGATTTGAAGCAACACATGAGCAATAATTCCAGTTTTAGCATACACAGAAAACTCCAGGCTAAGAGAAGTTTGATTAAAAATAGAATCATTTCTAATCTTCCAAATTTCAAAAGAATTTTTACACAAAATATTTTCCAATTTTTTTTTAATTTTGCAGGAAGCAAGGCTGAGTCCCCCAACAAGACAATTTTCCAGGTGAAGGGTTCAGGTGGAAAGGTTGGAAGAGGGAGTGAATCCACTTCCAAGTAGATTGAGCAAGCGGGAAATACCAAAATAAATGCATAAGAGACTCAGGTTGTTGACAAGTAGGACACAAAGGATTAGAAACCCCAAGATGTTGAAGACGTTTTGCCAACCGGCAAGCCTTGATACAAAATACACTAGAGAAAATGAGCCTTTTTGGTTCTATGAGAGCTTTCCAAATGGTATTGAACCTGCATTTCTAGACCTTGTGTGGGGATTTGAGCTTCCAATACTTGTTCAATTTTTCATAAGGAATGTGGGTAGGAGCTAAAAGTCGATAATGAAGTTGAGGTTTGTACCGACTGAAGGGAGTCACCGTAGGCCAATGCCAATCACACCACCACTGAATGGGAGGAGAAACCCCAATCTTGTGAAGCATATCCTTAGGTATGGCATTACTGAATTTCCTATATAGATTATTTATCTCCATTGTTAAGGTTAAATTATGCTTTGATAAGAACCCAAGGTTTCCAAGAACGAGTAGCCTTGCAAAAAAGATCCCCAAGCAATTTGATTCCATGCTTAAAAAGTTGGAGACTTTTAATCCATGAAACCATAACAAAGGGAACATTGTGAAAATTAATAACAGGAGACCACCATAAAGAGTGAGAATTGATGGAAAGCCCAGTTAAAACCATCCCCCACCCAAATAAGGTGAGGTTTGACCAACTCCCATGCCTTCTAGATACTCTTCATAACAAATTTTCCTCCAATTTTAACTGGAACATGGGAGAGCAACAGGCTTTGCAGACCCATTTTTTCCGACTTGTTTGCCAAAAGGGGAACCTTGATAGATACAGTGATGAAGCAAGATTTTCCAAGCCTCGGAGCCTTCTAAGCCCCTAATAATCCACTTGACACTTAGAGCAATGCCTTACAGCCGAATGTCAATAAGCCCTAAGCCACCAACCTCTTTAGGAGAGAAACAAATGTCCCAAGCCACTCTGTGGAAGCCTTTGTGCCCATGTGTGTTGGCCCATAAGAAATCTCTAAGTAACTTCTCCAACTTAGCATATGAAGCCTTAGAGGGCACCCAACAGGAAGAATAGTAGACATGAGTAACAACTAACACCTTAGAGAAAATATGAAACTTACTAGTAAGAGAGAGAGGCTTGGTAATCCAATAAGCAATATTTTGCTCAACTTGCTAGACAACATAAGACCATGGAGTAACATGAGTAGCCTGGAAAGCAAAAGGGATGCCAAGAAACTTGAATTGAACCCTAGGTTGAATCCATTACCAAGCATATCCTTCCAGCCATGGAGGTATGGGATCCATAGACTATCTGTAGCATTGAGTCTTTTTCCATTGAATGGAAGAACCTAAAGCCAAGAAAAAAATATCTAGGCATTGCAAAGTGTTGGTAACAAACTCTTCATTCTCAATCAAGGTTAAGAAAGAGTCATCAACAAAGTGGCCATTAATAAGCTACTTGGTTAGAATTAGGAAGAGAGATGCCCTTAACTAACCCTTGAGAAGAAAACTTGGCAAGAAGGTAACTAAAATCCTTAGTAACAAGCACATAAAGAGCCAGAGCTAAGGGGCATCCTTACTTAATGGACTTGTGAAGCTCAAACATGTTAAAGTGGACTCCATTAATGGTAAGCCTGACATTAACATCCTGAAATAACATATTAACAGATCAAATGAATCTAGGGCCAAACCCAAGAGCTTGTAACATGGCAATAATGAAAGGCCATTCAATCCTATCATATGCTTTTTCAAAATCAATTTTGATGAAGAGAGCCTTTTGATCGATAATCGGGCCCACCATAACTTCTCAAACAATAATAATGTTATAAAAAAATGAATCTACCCTTAATGAAACCAGTTTTTTTTCTACACATAATAAGAGGAAAGATGTTACGGATCTTGAGAGCCAAGGCTTTGAAAATGATCTTGTATGAAACGTTCAACGAGTAATCGGTCTCGATTGGTGGAGTTTGGCATCTCCGACCTTGGGGATAAACTTAATATTACCTTGATTGATCAAAGCCCTAAGAGAATTGTTGTCCATAGCTTCACAATAAACATGATGAAGATTAAGACCAACTATATCCCATAACACCTGATAAAACTCACATGGAAAACCATCAATACCAAGAGCTTTGTCTATCTTCATTTGCATAACAATTTCCTTGAGATCATCGACAAAAAGGGGATGATCACAAAGAAAACTCTCGAGTCTCAAAAACTTACAGGGGAACTACTTGTAGGCACTTTGAAAAAAGAAGCATCCCTCTTTAGAGTGTATGGTTTCATTGCAAAGACGCCATGGTAGTGGTGGACAAAGGCTTGCGAGGAAATTCGAAGGTCGAGTGATATAACCAACAACACCCTTGATTACAGGATTGAATTGGAGGTGTGACGAGGTCTAAGGAAAGCAACAAATTCTTTGGTTACTTTGTCACCGATCTTGACCCAATACAACCGAGCTCTAATTTGAGCCCCACGGGCCTGATAGACTTCTTCCATACCGAGTTTGTGATGTCATTGCGCCACCTTGGTTTGTAGGCGAGTGTTGAAGGGTGATCGAAACAAGCACTCTGGAACTTCAGACATACTCCCGGGAAGAGGCCTTATGTGCCCTTCTTCTGAATAACACATCCTATTTCCCAAACACACGGAGAAAGGAAGTAACTCTGATAGTGATATCCTGCCACCAGATAATCCACCCAATTGAACCAGAAGGGCACTCAACCAGTTCCAATGTGCATATAATGTGTTCCATAATTCTCTTATGCTACAAGAGAGTAGTGTTAAGGTATAATTGGGACTCGAGGTTTGACAGAGCCGACGCCACGTAATTTTGAAAAAAATAGGCAGATGATATGAGAGCAAAGGCCCTTCTCAAAAAGAAACAGGTCTGCCTGGTGGAGAAAGATAACACCCTTTGATCCAGGAGAAATGCTTGATCAAGCCATTTGACAACTCTGTCATCACCTTGTTTGAGGTTGGACCAGGTGAACCAGGGTGCATCAGAGGCATGCCGAAAATAATGGTTAGGATAAAAAATTCCAAGCTTGTTACACATGTAAAACCATGCTTCTCGCTCACCCAACACACCATCGCATAGGAAGACGACACACTTTATCATTAACAAAATATACCATATTAAAATCCCCACACAGATCCAATGCACGTTAGGTAGCTCATCAACAAGCCACTACTAGAGTAAAGACCGTTCAACAACATCATTGGAAGCATAAATATTAGCAATACCAAAAATCTGATTATGTAAATAAAAAAGGGACCACACAACCCGATGCGAGGGGTCAAACCCACAAAAATAATAAATTGTTATAAAGAAGGAGAGAGAAGAGTAATAACGCCCCCTTTCCTAGGCTCATGATTGGAATGATGACAAATGACACCCGACTAAATAGTACAAGTTGCAGACTGAGAAGAAAGCCAACAAGCTTAACCTCCTGTAGACAGAGCACATGCATGTGACCAAAATTTTGACAACCGTCCCTAACTGTGTATCGATGGGTCGGTTTAGTAAGCCCACGAACATTCCAAGAGAACACTATCATTGAGAACTATCAAGGTTCATGCCAAATTCCTCCTTAAGGCCCCTCGAGGCAAAAGAAACCGATTCACGAAATGGAAGAGCCAATGATTTTTGAAAAAGGAACATAATCACCTATCTAAAAAGGACACCTATGTAACATGACATATTCGTCATCCTATGGAGGAAAGGAGCTACAAAAATGCATGCGTGCGGACTTGTTGCATGAAGTGTCAAAATTTTCCTCAGAATGAGGTTGTGAATTTACAGGTGTTAGCGTAATTGTGGACGTCGCAAGCGGGGAATGATGAACTGAAAGAGGATCCACCGGTTGCTTATTAGCCGAGGGAGATGGAGCCGAAGAAGACCCTCTAATGGGTCGGTAAACAAACTACTGATGTTTAGGGTTTTTTTGTTGGTGACCATTGTCCAACCCTCACTAGAGGAGCAGGATGGTTTGGGACCGAAAATTTTCTTTTCAATTACAGGGTGGTCATAGGAAGCTATTAACGAACATTCCCGAATCATATAGTGGCGGACTAAAAATGAAAGCACGTGTTAGGCGATTAATATAAAGGACTTAATGAGAGAACCGAGTGTCACCCACTTGGATATCAATGGTTTCTTTGAGGTCTTTGCTAAATCAACTTCCACACAGACCCAACACTACGGGCGGGCCACATAAAACTTATTCGGTTCATGACAAACGAATCGCCCAATGGGTTTGACCAAGTCTTCCACAAAACTCCGGGTAGTGGCAAACCAGGAAATTCCACCTAGACAGTAACTTTAAGCTTAACATGCTCAAAAACTTGGAAATCACACATCCATGGGGAAAAGATGACCAAAGTGTTCCTAATAAACCAAGGGCCATGATTCACAATGGCCTTGCAATGTTCAGGATTGGAGAAGCGGAACAAAAAAACCCTTGGTAAGATTTTGGACACCCTCAAGTTTGACACACCACGACCTTGCTTAGGTGGGATGTGAACCCACTGTTTGAGAATATTCTTCGGGGGACACAACCAATGAAATATGCAACCAGAGTGAAAGATTCAAGCCAAGAGCAAGTCTTTTCAAATTGAGGTAAATCTAAAACAACATTAGGCTCAGGCAGAGGAGGGTCATTACCTCGTTGTAAACCTTCGGGACAAACTTGCAAGCTCGCTTCTTTACCAAAGGCATGATTGTTCGAGTTCCCGCCGCCTAAACTTGCATCAATGTATGCGGGAATATTGGACGCTACCATTAAAATAGGCAAGCGTCATCGTCCAAAGGGTGAAAAAAGCAATTAAGAGCAATAAATCGCTAAATAAATGTCTTGCCTTGATCGAAAAAGGTGGTGCGATAGATAATATAGTCTTTGACTCAAGCATTACATTCAAACCCTAGAGACACATCGTTAACTTGCAGATCAACTCTATTTTTTTAAAATTCATAAAAAAATTGTTTCTAATATTATTTTCCTCTAAAATATATCATCTTTTCTATAACTGTGAAGTTTTGATCTCGTATGGATTTGTTGTGGGCTTGTGAAAGTCCCATTTCTATTATTATTTGTTGGATGCACATACCCTTGCTAATGTGGTGTTCGTTAGGGATTTGTATACAACCAAAATTTTGTGTAGTGGTAGTAACCACAAAAACACAACCAGTAAAGGATCGGGGGCATCCAAAGTTTCGGGTGCCATGACATGACACGACAACGGTCATAATGAATGATTTGTTTTTGTTTTAAAACTCACAGGTCCTTCTACATTATTTAATTTATTTTTGTGAGATTGGTAATATGAATAAGATGATTCATGCAAAAGGGTTTGGTATGTACATTAACATCCACATATCTCCAATTTATGTTTTTTTGTTGGATTTAGAGGCTTAGAAAAGTTCCTTTAGTTAATAGCAATAGTTACACCCATTGTTTAAACTTTCTACATTTATAAGTTGAAAATGTGTCACTTTCCCACTATAGTTGAATGCCCAAGATTTGCAAAGCCTATGAAGTAATTGCACATTTATATAGGAGGCACATGGTAAGTATTTTATCAACATGTTCCTTGGAATTTTCAATGGTATTTTAATTTTGAGGAATTTTATGTGTAGTTGATTATCTTCCTCTTTTAAGAAAAAACCAAGTTGATCCTAATTATGATTTTCATGTAACTCATTCTCAACTAAATTTGACTTTTGTGTCCCAAAATAAAGGTATGATTGTAGTGCCACCATTGCTAGCACAAATGTATGTCAAGGTAAAAATTTAGATGTAATTGAGATCTATGTTGGTTGTAAGAGAAACTAAATTAGTGATCCAAGTCCTTCCGAAACCGACATTAATAGTTTATCATATTCTATTTGTAACTTTTCGTGGATTTTCTATTTTCATTTATAGATTTGAGATTACAAATTCCCTCTTTTACTATTTATATTTACTTCCATCCTCTTTTGGGTGCAAAAATTGTGGATAAAAATTCCGAACTCTTTGGTTGTTTTGTAAAGACTAAAATTTCTAATTTGGGGTTGAAGATAATTAATAAAAAAGGAAAAGAAAATATGGTTGACTGTGAAATAAGAGGGTGATAATATAATATATAGGCTATACGGTTTCTTGCATTCACACGTCTCCTCATATCCATGACTACTTTATGAATGATTTACAACATCTCGGGAACCAAATAATATCTTTGGATATTAATCAATTCAATATAGATTTTTGTTCGGGCTTTTAAATTACTAGATTCATGAAAGCCTTGTTATATTAGATTTCTCGAATCTTACAAACAAACACATAATTGCTTTGAACCCATGCACACTTACATGCATAAGATATAAAGTCTTCCAGTTTAACATCTCGGAAAACCAACCACATGGATTGACGTACAAATTATAATTGTTGGTCTTGTTAAATATAAGTATTATTGACAATTTAATATGTGGATTGAGCTTTGCATTGTTGATCTTGTGAAATTAGAGATAGTAGGGAAAGAAAAGACGCTTTAGATGCATTTAATTGATTGGTGTTTTGATTCGAGAACTTTACAATCGACAACCTTCCCATATTTTACTATTGACAAAACAATTACACCTATTTTCGATACAAGTTCGAGTTAAATATCTAAAACTTAGAAATGTTGTAAAAGGTGAAAGTTATAATACCAAAAATAGATGGATCGAAGTTTTACCATATAAAGATGTGATAAGCATATCATCTAAGTGTACCAATCCGATTGATTGGTGTTTTGATTCGAACTTTATAATAGACAACCTTCTCATATTTTACCATTGACAAAACCATTACACCTTTTTTTTTTTTTTTTTTGATGAGTAGTGCGTACTCATTGGGTGGTAGATTATATAGATTGTCAACATTTCGCTAATGCTTCGAGGAAACATATATTAGATTTACAATTACGAATAAGTGTACAACTAAACTTAGAAATATCTGAAACTTAAAATAAAACTTATTACACTAATTTTCGATACAAATCTGAATTAAATATCTATAAACTTAGAAATATTATAAAGGTGAAGATTCTAATACCAAAAATAGATAAATGGAAGTTCTACCATATGAAGATGTGATCAGCATATCATCTAAAACTCCCGACATAAGTCATACCAAACTTTTTAGAACCAGCTAACTAATCCCACCCGAGAATCCCTCTCACACGTGGATTCTCAATTCCTCCAAAAGAAATCTGTCCCTCAACCTTTTTCTTACGTCATCTCAAGCGTTACCACAAACCCTCTCTTTTAAGCTCTGGTTCGCCATGTGACCGTCGGCCCCAGCCCCCAACGCCTTCCTCGCTCTTTCTTTTCTTCTTTCTTTCTGCGTTTCTGTTGTCTTACATGGTTGTATTTGTTCGCACTGTTTGCGTTTCTCTGATTATCCGGTGGTCTTGCATCTCGGTAGTCATTGCTCTGACAACTTCATTGCTGTTTTTATCATTTGCATTAGCTTTTCCGTATCTGAAAACGTGAAATTGAGTTTTTACCAGTGGATTCCGCTCCGTATTGGCATAATTACAGGTTTTACCGGCCGGGGATATCAGACGGGCAATTTGAAGCATTGCGAATTATCATTCACGCCACCAGTAAATTACCGGTACGTAATTTCAGTTTTCTATCACGAATTAGCGGCCGCCTGGAAAGAATTCTATCGTTTTTGACGCCATTTGGAGCAATTTCTGTATTGAGTCGCTCATATGCCCGTGTAACTGCTGCAATCTGGTGATTGTTTCCGTTAATATTCTCAGCCCGTTATTTTGCTTCAAATTTGTCTGTCTTTGCATAGGTTCTCTGCAAAAGTGCCAAAAACCCAGCCCAAAAATAAAATAAAATAGCATTGTTTTGTGATCACGTGTAGTCTCCACCGTCTATTTTTTCCATCCATAGGTTCGTGTCTACCCATTTCTTTAATTTGCTTTTTTTTCTCAAATCTCCGTGGATCCTAATTAGGGTTTCAGGATTACTATTCTCGGGTTCGAGTCTTGTGTTTTCGTGTCTTCCGTAGTCTTTTCTCTAATTTACCTAGAAAATTGGGTGTCTATTTCATTAGCACCAAAAAAAAGACAAAAAAAGTTTCGCAAGTGTTGACAGAAGTTGCAGTCAAGACATCTTTCCATATTTTAGTTTGTCTGTCTGAATTTTGCTGAGAAATTCGCATTGCTGCACCTGCTAGTAAAATATTGTTTGGTTCTGTGGGTACGTTACAATTTCAACAAGAAAGCAGGATACCATTTTCTCTATTATTATCAGATCAGTATTGCTAGACCCTGCTGAATTTATATCATTTATTGCAATTCCCTTTTGCGAAAACGAGCCGTATATATCCTTTTCTCTGCATATCAATTCAAAATTCAGAAGAGTTTGGTGCTCTGCCATCTAGATTTTCTATCTCCGATCACAGAATACAGTGGCAAGGTGCCAAGTCTAAGTTTTATCATCTGAAACAATAATTAGGGACATCTTGTGTGTAAGAACTCCATACTGCTCTAGCACTAAAGCTTTTCGTAATAGATTTGACTGGATTGTCATTATCTGAAGAAAGATGGCTTCTGATCTTCTTCCATATGCTCTTTTTGGGGAAAATGTATCAGAAAATGTGGTTGTTTCAAATGCAGCCAAAGGAGATGATAATAAGTACGCAAGAAGTCCCACTGTTTGGAAATCTGATCAGGGCTTTGATGTTAACAACGGAAAAGAAGAGGCTGCAGATATTTCGGGTGATTGGATTGCAAATGGTAATAATGACTTATGGTCTGCTGGATATCGAGAGGTCGTTGAAGGAGATTGGGTTCTTAATAACAAAATGTATATGTCGCTTGGCCCCAAGGAAAAGTGGAAAGATGGCAAGAATCTGAAGGCTGATAATCTGGATGTACCTGGATTGGAACAAAGGGGATTCTCTAGGGAACCGAAAGTCAGGGAGATGGACTTGAAAGCAACATTTGCATCTATTACCGAGTGGTTTGATCATTTGGCAGTGGATTCTGAGGAGTTAGAAGCTACCACCCATATAGAAAGCCAGAACACACAGGTTGACATGAAATATTGGTTGGCTGAATTGTGGGAAATTGGTCATTCTAATTTAGAGAATATATGCACCTCAGGGGGAGGCCAGGGAACATAGTGAGGGAAGATAATGTGCTGTTTGCAGAATGGGGCGCATCCAATCCATTTCAGAAAATTTCCAAGGAGGAGGTAGAAAATCAAAGATTATTGGAATGCAAGGATTACAGGGAAAATGTCAATGCTAGTGTACCCAAGGACGAGGCCATTCATGCAAACCAGAAAATTCTATCACCTTCTTCAAACGCAGTGGATATTATGTTGGATTTTCATGTTCCTGAAAATCATAAAGAGCCGTTTAAAGATCATGGAGAATATTTTGGGACCAAGCTGGGGATCAGCTTGAATAGAATGCCAGGGAGAACTGGCAATCTGGCACATGAAGCAGTTGATATAGGAAAAGGAATTATTCCCCTGAGAGCAGAAGAAAATGACATCATATCAAAACCAGCAGTTGATGGACAGTGGCTCGAGCATGTTGTTGATATTGGAATGGTGTTAGAGGGAACAAATATAGTGCCAACATTTATCAATCCTTATGCAGGGGTCCTGCATTTGGTAAAGGAGAATAGTTTGGCACAAGTACATCAAAGGTGTAAGAAAGTAGACATTGCAGAACATACACAATACGGTACAGGTACAGCCTTTACTGATGGCAACAAAAATGGCCAAGTAGAAAACATACAGTTTGGCATGTTGGAAAACTGTATGGATCAAGAGGTTCCTGGAGGGTTGCCTCATGAGGCCATTTTCTTCACTCTTGCTTATCTTAGTCTGCAAGATCTTTTATCAGTTGAGAGGGTTTGTAAATCTCTGAGAGCTGCAGTGAAATATGATGAACTTCTCTGGCGGCATCTGCATGTGGAGCATCCTCTAAGCAAGAAGCTTACAAATGATGCCCTCTTACAGCTTTCAGCAAGGGCTCAAGGTCATTTGCAATGTCTGAGTTTAGTGGAGTGTTTGAGAATTACTGATGATGGGCTGAAACTAGTTCTTGATAGCAACCCTAACCTTACAAAGGTTAGTACCAATCATGATGAATCATTTTTCCCTACTATGTTTTTTGAAAAGAAACTATATTTGATATTTTCTATATTTTCGCATTGTTTCTTTCCTTGACGTTTATATGCTTTACTGCATACATTACATATGCTTTAGTTTGTTTGGGCAATATGCTAATGCATTAAAATATTTTAATATTGTGATATTATTGTCTGCATTGTGCTGGGCCAGTTGCTGGATTTTTGTTTTACCCCATGGCCCCATGGAGGGGTAGCTCATAAATTATCTCAGTGGGTGCTGCGGAGAAAATTTAGGGGCATTTCAGCACCAGAATGGTCTCATGTTTTTTTTTCTAAATTTCTCAACAATACCCGCTGAGATAATTTAGAAACTGGGCTCCATGGGACCACAAATGAATATTACAGTCATGCCACACTGCTAAAACATCCCCAGAACATTGAAAGTGATTTAACAAATGTCAAATACTAAAGTATACTACCATATTTTGCTAAAACAGAGATTCAAAATAGGGGATGGGCATCCATCATTGTGACCTGAAAAGAACTGGCTGTAAGCAGTATATCTCAAAGAGACACGCCTGCCTGCATTTAAAATCCCCTGGGTATCATTATTTGAGAAAAGTTTGTTGAAATTTGCAGTTGGTGTAGAGCAAATTGCAAGTCTGCACAAGACATTGCCTCGGATCACTCATTGCTTTCCAATACAGACAGACATCTTGTATATCATCATCACCCAGAATATATCATCACCTAGAATATTGGTTGGAATGCATATTACATGCCAGGTGGACCAAAAACCTCCAGAAAACCTCCAGTAGGGGGAAACTTTGAGCCCCATCTCGTGAGAGACCTCTTAAATTTAGTGGGCGAAAAAATCGGAGCTACTATTTTCCAGGGCAAGATTATATTTTTCCTATAACTGGCTCGAAAATTTTTCATGGGACCTGCTGCTGCAAAAATCTGGAGCAGAAGCTTCTCCATGGGACTACGCCCTTACCTGTACAGTTATTATTTTTCTTCTTCCCTCCCATAAACGATATATCTCGCTATATACAGTAAGTTTTTATGTTTTTCCTTTCAGGATAAAGATATTCCGTGGACTAGAGTTGTACCTGGGTGTCACACTTAGGAATGTATCCCGATTTCAATACCCCACAATCTCAACTATATATCAACGCTCCACAACCTCCATGACATGTACTTAAAGTTATGGGTTGCCTTGTTGCCGTGTGGGGATTTGAACCTGGGTCTCTCTTAAATGCACCCGTTAACATTACACCCGAACCCTTTGGAGCATTCCAAAAGAATTTATGTCGAAGACATCCAAATATAAGCAAGTTCATGTCATTATATGTACTAAATTGAAAAATTAATTAAAATTGCTTAACTGAAATAAAGCGGAATTTGTTTTTTTATTAGAAGTTGCAAAGAATCCAAAATCCATGCATGGACAGATGATAAACATGCTGGAGAAAAGCCATTGGGTCCACTCCACAAGGCCCACCCATCCTCAACCTCAAATATGTCCCAGGTATAAGTACATCCATTGATCTGGTAGATTCTCTCTGTGCCTCTGCTGTTTACGACCAGGTAAAGTCCTGTAAATGTTGGCTCTGTAGATTTGGGGATCCAATGTGATGTTGGATCAAAGGTTCAAACAAATTGCATCCACATTGGTTCCTACTAAGTGTTTGCGCTGAATTCAAATGTTGTAGTGAACAAATTCTAAATTTGCTTGGTAATGAGAGCTTCCTTCGTTAGATTACCATTCTAATTGCAAAGAGGCTCTTTGCTCTCTTATACTTGAATATCTGCACTCGGATTCTATCTTGTTGCTCATCCAGAAACATCTTTTATGTTCACTTGTAGAAGCCTTCTGATGCAGCCACAGTTAGTTAGTGGAATGAACAACAACCTTCGACTGTGCAGTTTCAAGCTTCACACCCATTCACAATTTCACACAGCAAATGAAAACAATGTAAACTGTATCTTTATAGTCTTGAATGAGAGCATTATAACTTTGCAGACATTACATTCCTCGACTCTATTACAGACTTTGAGTTACGTAGAGATTACAACCTTGACTGCAGCTTGGCTGCAACTTATTCTTACAGACTTCTGCAACTTTCACATGTTCCTAGTAAGTCTCACTCGTTAGCTGCTTCAAAAACACTATGCCCTAGGAAATAGTGATACTGCCTTCTTGCCGTGAGTTAACTACTTGGATTAATGACTCTAATTTTTCTTTCGGAGCTTCCCAAGCTTCACCAAATTCCTCTGCTCTGATTTCTCTCTTGAGCTACGTCTTTTGGCCGAGTTCTCGAAGCCAACACCTTAGCTTCTTTCTTGGAGCTAACTAAGTTCTCTTTTTTCTTCTCCTAGCTCTTGGTGCTCTACTCTTTGAACTGTCTCCCTTGAAGGGAATCCATTCCTTAACTCCACACGCTTACACCGTGGGCATTATCACAGAATGCTTCAGCATCCAGGTGTAAGACGTGACATCTTCCTACCCTTTGTCAGTGACAATGTTCAGGTTAGGGAGGGGCATTATCATCTGGCCATAAGCGGATACATGGCAACATTCAGGCACACTGGGTACAGTAACCTGCACTTCAGTGGGCGGGGCTCCTTGCAGAAATGATCAACATGAACTCCTGACCAACCACCACACGTCATAGAGAAACTCCAATGTTATGCAGAAGGATAATTGTGCAGTAATCTATTAAATCTCTAGGGATTTGCAGGCTCCTTGTGAACATTTAATCCCGAAGAGATGTGTGAAAATAAACTGATCTTTGCAGGCACTTTGCAGCAATCCCAGGCACATGTGGCATCCAGCAACCTCATGGGACCTGCAATCTCATTTGCACGTGTGCGATCTTGCACACAAGGAAAACTGCAGAAAACTCACAGGGCCTCCTCAATTCAATGTGTTATGCGGCAATCACAAGTCTCACCCGGACTTCCCAAGATATCACACAGTGTAACATCATGCAAACTTGTGTCCCCAACCACCAAAAGCTATGAACACTTATTTCAACTACTCTAGTTGTTTTTGCTCTTGCATCACCTTTTTCCACTCGTCATCAGCAATGGAAGACAGTAGCAAATAATTGCGTTGAAAGACCTATGAATCTGTTGTTGTCACCTACTGTTGATGATGTCCTAAGAGGAAGCTGATTACTCTCTGTTAATAATTTTTTAAAAGTTCCTTTTAGTTAAAAAACATCTGCAAGGAAATGACTTTGTGGTAAATCATGTAATGTCAGCGCAAGACTACTTCTTTTTCCAGTAAGTTCCTCATCAGGCTGAGGAACCATGAATTATTTTAGATGTACCTAGTTTTAAAGTTTACCTTGCCCACAGCCAGTTTATCCCACTCAAGTTTTCTGATGTCTTCCACCATTAGAGACTTATAGTGGACTTTACATGAAGGCTCACAAATAGTGAATTTTTGTCCATAAGAAGTCTTTTGTTTGCTACATAATTTGAAGCATTATTTATAATCATTTGGACTAGCAATACCTTAAAAACAACCTCCTCCAACAATAAAATGACTTGGCGTTTACATTTTAATCTAATTTTATCTGATGCATCAACTGATTTCAGTGACATGATGCTTCTTGTAGAGGAGACAAATAAGTTCAAAAAAGATAGATTCTTGTTGCCAGTCCATCCATTAGTCATTATACTGTAGTCCTTTTGTGTCCAAATGGCATGCTACTTTTAAATTAATGTGTGTATCCTGCATCATCCAAAATTTCCCCTTTAAGAGCCTCATAACATCAGCTTTGAGCACTGCACCACAAGTAGTAATGGTGTCGATCATTGCCTGCCAATATGGAGATTTTGCTTGATTGATTGATGGGCTAATTTGAATAGAAACAAAATTTCTGACTGCTTTTCTTCTTTACTCATGCTAGGTCTAGTGCCGATTAGGTGGTTGTGAACTGAGAGTAATATCAGGGTAAGATAGTAATACAGTTTACAAAGTGAAATTTCCCTGTAAGAGCCTCATAACACTAGCTTTGAACACCACACCACAAGTAGTAACGGTGTCAATCATTGCCTCCAAATATGGAGATTTTGCTTGCTTGCTTGATTGATGGGATGGTTAGAATAGAACCAAAAATTCTGATTGCTTTGTTTCTTTACTCGTGTTGGGTCTAGTTCAATTAGATGGTTGTGAACTGAGAGTAATACAGGGTAAGACATTAATACAGTTTACAAAGTGCGGGTCTGTGAGTAGTACGACTAACTGGTCTGAGTCTGTGTTTCAACTGGTTGTGTCGTATCCATGGGTTTTCTGTTTCTTGTCCCAGGTCCAACTCTTTTTTTTTTTCTCTAGTCCTTACATTCTGCTGTACTTTTTATTGCATTATTTTCGTGCATTACATCTTGGAAACCTTGCACACAAAGCCTCGGATCATGCCTCGAAAGGCTTACACGTTAATTCCCCATACAGCTATGCTACAATGCCTCCCCTTTTTAATTTCCTTGTCATGATTCAATGTCATGTATTGCTTCTTACCCTTTAGTTGCTAATGAAATTTGTAGAATTTTGCATCTGGAAAATTTAAGCTATCTTTGGGGCAAAAGCAGCTAAGTTTTTCTAGTTAATTTTTTTGAAAAGATATAGTAAAAAAACTTGAGGAACGTCTAGTCTAAATTGCCTCAATAAAGCTTTATATTGATATTCTTTGCAAATCTAGATATTCTTTACAATATCAATGTTATAAGCTTTATATAATGCTTCATATTCTTATATTTGGGCATTCCATAAAGCCTTAAGGCTTTACAATTTATGAAGTGTAGGTATGTGAGTAGTACAAGTAACATCGATAAAGCTTATAATAACTCAATGAGAGTTGCCTCCCAAAGGAATTCCATGGTGCAAATCAGTGAAAAACACTGTTCAACTCTTGCCCTTTGCTGGAATTTTGGAAACAAATCCCAAACAGAAAAACCCAAAAAGTGATCTTCCCACTACTGAAATCTGATCAAGAATATGATGCTATTCCACTACAAACCCTTGAGCTACTAGAAGTAGAAATCCAGTTTTCCAAAATAGAAATTGTTGGCTACATATCTTATGTAAAACTGGACATTAAGCTCAAAAATAGAAATAGGTACATATTGTTTTAACTTGATATATCAAATAAAAGAAGAAGAAAATAAAACAGATACCTAGACAAAGCTGTTAGCCATCTTCCTGAAAGGTTGAAAGGCTGAAAATATGATCAGGATCCAACTTCTTTATTTGCAGCTATAGAGACTTGGTTCTATTTGGCTTTGTAACACAACTACACTCCATGAGCTCCTAGCTTCAAAGAATCAAAACAATGCAGGCGTGCTTTCATTCCCACCATGTTCAAATATAAACATGATATTATAAAGGATATCTAGTGTAATGTCCTAATGGGACTATTTTTGCCCCGATGGGATTTTAGGCAAATCCCAACTAAAAATGCAGCTATAGACAAAATATCATTAAAATATCATGCAAGTCTGAATTAAATCTAGAGAGTGCGACTAGGGTAAAGTGAGAAACCCAAACAAATCAGCCAATAAAATATAATTTTTGCACTCCAATCTGATCTACCAATTTTGTAAAGCCAAAATATAAAAGAACATACATATTTTGCCAAAAAGGCTGAAATTAATTTATTTTGAAACCCTAGAACATTATGGCAACATCAAAAATTCATAACTCCCTCAAAAATGCTCCGATCCACACAAATAAACTGATTCAAAAATTAAGAATGCAATGATGTTACCTTGCATGCAAATGACCACCATAAGTTCCCTAAACCACCAAAACATCAACTCTCCCTTAGGGTTTTGGGCTGGACAAATACTGAAAACTACTTGCTTTAATTCATAAAAATAGATTATGATATAACAATACAAACCTGGTCTGAAATACCTCAAAACAATTCAGATTATGCAAGAGATAGGTCGCTCCAAGCTGAAATAATGCAGGAAACACAACTGCACTCTCTTCCCTTCAAACCCTTGTACCAAATCTGCAAAATCTTCTCTATTCACTGCTGAAAATAACTAAAAATCTTTGCAAGCACAATGGATAACCCTGGATAGGAAATCTCCAAATGTTCTAATAGGGGTTTTCATTCTAAAGAGTGAATCTCTAAGGGTTTTCGTCCTTAGAAGATTATTGATGCAAGCTCAAAGTTTAACATACAAATCAAATTTTATAAAATAGACAAGGATGTCCTCCTTAAGCAAGTCGATTTGCTTATATAGAAAATATGGGCTAAATGGCCACCTCAAAACCAATCAGCTCACTTGCCTCATTTAATGTTTTCCACTTACTTTATTTAATATTTTCCCTTGCTTTCATTTAATATTTTCTCTTGCTTTATCCCATCTCTACATGGGTCGAATTTCTCCTCTAGGGAAAATAAAACATAAAGTAACTTTTCCTTTTCTATTTTTATTTTATGATTAAGTCCATAATAATTTATTATAAGTGCTTTTATAATATTTTATTTATTTTTGCACTTTATAATAAAATATTAGAACTTAAGTCACCCTTGTGTTCACCCCTTAGCCGTCGGGTAGACAAAATAGGCTAAGGGTCTTTGACTGGGAAGGGGATATTACAGTCCTCCTTTCCAAAATTGCTTGCCCTCAAGCAATTCCAAATTTGTTTTGTCCAAGTGCCATGCACAATAGACAAAACATGTTGAAGTGATCCGCAAGCTTGGCCCCTGTACCTGTCAAGTGGGCTAAAACTTGCCACCATATATCATCCACAAGATGCTCGTATGCATATACTTGGAATAATGGTTCAACAAACTCCACATTGAAGACTCCACATTCTATCTTATTATGCATCTCATGATGGAAATAAATTGGAATAGGCAACAATAAATAAGACACATTATTAAGCTCTTCATACCTTAGAGTATCACCAACATCTTCATCAATCTTGGTCTTCAAAATGACTTGACTTTGCTGCACCAAATCTTGAGCATTCTTGTCCATAATGGGCTGAATATTATGAGTCAGCTGCTGCAATATTATGCCCCTTTCTTCTTCAATCACTTATTGTGAAATCTTCTCTTCTTGGAAAAAGATATTTATGGTCCCGATTACCATATTTTGAGGAACACCATTCCTCATACCTTGCTGCCCTCTAATAGAAAGTCTTGACCTTGAACTCTTGTAGGTGTTGTCTCGCTTGAGCGACTATCAACTTAGCAGCTCTAGCTTTGCTATTCCATTCCTCACACTTTCTTTGAGTTTCCATTACATCCTCCTTGCTTGCATATATGAATTTCCTCCCTGTCTAATATCAATATTTGGTTCCTTTGGAGCTGAAATAATTTCTCTATCTTGGCATCCAACAAGCAATGTTTCTTCCTCACTAATGGAAATCATACCTTTCTCTTTAGAAGCTTCTTCTTCTTCTTCATTATATGAAACTACCTCAATGTAGTGGATAGATCCCTTACCTTTGCAATGATGGTTGGGTGTCCATGGGTCCTTACAATCAAAGCATAATTTTTTTCTCCTTAACTCATTCCTTGTTTCTATTTTGGAGTTGTTTCTTTCCCATTCCTTTGCCTTACCTTGTTGCCCACTAACTGCTGCCCCTTGCTTATCATGTTGAGCTTTTATTGGTTCTTCAAATGAGTTCTTTTGCTGCCCCAAACTCCTTTGTAATTCAGGTATCGACATATGATGGTCTCTCTTGGGCTTGCTACCAATCTTCATCCTGCAATAATTTGAAAATGACATATTATCCTGAAACCCTTACTCAAAGATTGGTATTTCTTCCAACAAGAATCCTCATCAATCACCTCTATTGGCTGCCCTTTATCACTTTTCTCACCTTTTTCCTTGTTGTCCCAAGATCTGCTTTGATTCAAATTCTGAGTGAGCTGGCTCAAATAAAGGTTAGTGACTTCCTGTTGTTTCACCATGTAGATGAACATTTCTTTCATAAAACCCGCATTGAGATATTTTCAACCTGCCATATTCGACCTTTTCGCTACCCAACAAGAAGGAGGAAAGTGGCTCGATACCACCTGTAATGCCCCCAATGGGATTTTAGGCAAATCCCAACTAAAAATGCAGCTATAGACAAAATATCATTAAAATATCATGCAAGTTTGAATTAAATCTAGAGAGTGCGACTAGGGTAAAGTGAGAAACCCACACAAATCAGCCAATAAAATATAATTTTTGCACTCCAATCTGATCTACCAATTTTGTAAAGCCAAAATATAAAAGAACATACATATTTTGATGCACAAGAAGGCTGAAATTAATTTATTTTGAAACCCTAGTTTGCAGAAAATTATGGCAACATCAAAAATTCATAACTCCCTCAAAAATGCTCCGATCCACACAAATAAACTATGCACGGATTCAGAAAATTAAGGAGAATGCAATGATGTTACCCATGCATGCAAATGACCACCATAAGTTCCCTAAACCACCAAAACACCAACTCTCCCTTAGGGTTTTGGGCTGGAAAAATACTGAAAACTACTTGTTTTAATTCATAAAAATAGATTATGATATAACAATACAAACCTGGTCTGAAATACCTCAAAACAATTCAGATTATGCAAGAGATAGGTTGCTCAAGCTGAAATAATGCAGAAACACAATTGCACTCTCTTCCCTTCAAACCCATGTACCAAATCTGCAAAATCTTCTCTATTCACCGCTGAAAATAACTAAAAATCTTTGTAAGCACAATGGATAACCCTAGATAGAAATCCCCAAATGCTCTAAGAGGGTTTTCGTCCTCAAGAGTGAATCTTTGAGTTTTCGCCCTCAAGAGTGAATCTTTCATAGTTTTCGTCCTTAGAAGATTATTGATGCAAGCTCAAAGCTTAACATACAAATCAAATTTTATAAAATAGACAAGGATGTCCTCCTTAAGCAAGTCGATTTGCTTATATAGAAAATATGGGCCAAATGGCCACCTCCAACAACCAATCAACTCACTTGCCTCATTTAATGTTTTCACTTACTTTATTTAATATTTTCCCTTGCTTTCATTTAATATTTTCTCTTGCTTTATCCCATCTCTACATGGGTCAAATTTCTCCTCTAGGGAAAATAAAACATAAAGTAACTTTTCCTTTTCTATTTTTATTTTATGATTAAGTCCATAATAATTTATTATAAGTGCTTTTATAATATTTTATTTATTTTTGCACTTTATAGTAAAATATTAGAACTTAAGTCACCCTTGTGTTCACCCCTTAGCCGTCGGGTAGACAAAATAGGCTAAGGGTCTTTGACTGGGAAGGGGATATTATATCTAGCCTCACTCATATTTTTATGAGTGGCTATTGTATTATTTCTTCCTTTGCTTTTTCTTTGTAGATATTTCATACGATCAAGAAGGGTTAGAAGATCAAGGATGACACTTCATAAATGAGCAATCCTTTGAAGAATTAAAGGACATGAAAGACAAGAAGGAAGGTGATAATAAGAACAATGGCATCTTCAATGATATATTGAACACCGAATCAAAGAAAAACATAATTTATATATTTTAATGATACAATTTGACATGTCTCGAGAGATCAATTTAGTGTTAAGGATGTAAAAACTCATCATGGTCATAATCATCATTACTAAATTTCTTGGAAAGGGCTTTGTTTGTAAACTTTAAGCTATTATTGTTTAGTAATTCTGGTTGCTTTGTTTCTTTACTTGTGTGGGGTCTAGTTCAATTAGATGGTTGTGAACTAAGAGTATAGGGGTAAGACATTAATACAGTTTACAAAGTGCGAGTCCGTGAGTTGTACGACTAACCGGTCTGAGTGCAGTATGTGCGTTTCAACAGTTTGTGTTTTATCAATGGGTTTTCTATTTCTTGTCCCAACTTCAACTCTTCTTTTTCTCTATTCCTTACATTCTGCTGTACCCTTTATTGCATTATTTTCATGCTTTGCTTCTTGGAAACCTTGCACACACAAGCCTTAGGGCTCGATCATGCCTCGAAAGGCTTACGTGTTGATTCCTCCATACAACTATGCTACAGTTCCTCCTCTTTTCTAATTTCCTTGTCGTGATTCAATGTCATGTATTTCTTCTTACACCTTATTTGCTAATCAAATTTGTAGAATTTTGCATTTGGAAATTTTAAGCTATCTGTGGGGCTAAAAGCAGCTAGGTTTTACTAGGTTAAAAAATTGGAAAGATATAGTAAAAAAACTTGAGGAACGTCTAGTTTGAATTGCCTCAATAAAGCTTTATATCGATATGCTTTTCAAATCTATATATTCTTTACAATATCAATGTTATAAATTTTATATAATGCTTCATATTCTTATATTTAGGCATTCCATAAAGCTTTAAGGCATTACAGTTTATGAAGTGTGTCATGTCCCTTTTTGGAGGCTAAATTTTGAAGGCCTTAACCCATTCTTTCCTCGTGAGTTTAAGGAAAATAACTAGGGGAAATCTGAATTATATTTTTATTGTTGCTTAGATAGTTGTTTTCATTTATTATCATTTATCTTATTGGAAGCACTATGCTCCAATAGTGAATCTTTAGTAGTTTAGTAATAATGGTATTGTGAGCATGTAGGCTCCAATTACCCTTTTCCATGATGAAATGATTGTTTAAAGCACTTTTTATGCCTATTTAAGGAGGTCACTTGTGTAGTAATGAATCATGTTTTGGGAATTATTCTTATTTTGGTGAAAGTTGGCTAGTGTAGCCCTTTTCCTCTCTCTTCAAGGACGAAACCCCTTGGGTTGAGGATCTCATCCAAGGATGGAAACCTTTGGTTGGGAAACTTGTGAAGGACAAAAACCCTTCATGAGGATTTTGGTATACAAATTGCTTTGAAAGGAAATAATGTATTTTTCTCTTGCATGTGTTGTCTCTTCGGAGCAATTTACATTTCATTTCTAGTGGAGTGATCTATATTGAGGTGTTGTTTTGGTATGTACAGTGACATTTTGACAAATTTGAAATCATCATCTTATTTTTTATATTTTATTTGCCAATATCTCGAGTTTGGTGATTTTTGGTAATGTTCTACTATTTTTAGGCAAGCTTGGGAATGTTCATTGGTTAGGGTTTTGAAATTAATTAATTTCACATGCAAAATTGATTTCTAATAGTTGTAATTGGTTGATAAGGGTTTTCCATTAATTTTGGCACAAGTTTGGAAGTTTTTTTGCAAGGTCTAACTCCATTTCGAAGGGCTGATCTTCCTAGGAAGGTCGTTGCCCTATGAAAGGTTTGAAATCAATTTTTGCATGGTTTATAACAACAATCTTATAAGTTTGGTTTGAGAGCTTTTAGCCATTTTCCGAGTTCCCCAAAAAGGGGCATTATAGTGGTATCGTAGCTCTTTCCTCCCACTCTGTGAAGTATGGTGGATGACAACGATATTCAATATTACCAGAGGAGGGAAAAGAAGGCAACAGACTGCAGGAAGAAAAATTGGAGAGGATCATGAAGAACTAAGAAAGAACGAAGGAGGTATTGAGTCAACTTACCCTAGCCATCCAAAACTTGCAAGGTGGTGGTTCGGCCAAAGGGAAGAGTTTTCCTATAACTCCTGTGAATCAAAGAAGGAGAAAATTCCTTTTGTAAGGCCCTTCAAACTACACTTTGTGGTTAAGGAGGAAGTCGCTCCACAAGGGAGCCCTAGACAAGCTCATGACTACATCATATGGCTTGCAAAATATCGAGAAATGTTAGAGGAGTTTTGGGAGGCAATGTCTCTCACGGATTTCATCAAATTGAGGACAAAAGGACATTATTGGCAAAGAACCCTAGCGCCAAAGGAAGAAGTACAACATGCCAAGAAGATGAATGTTTCAGCCCTAGGGAGAAGAGGTCCTTCCATCGGGATGAAGTTAAGGAGCATGCCATCCAAGGTAAAAATCCTTTTGTGCTTAATGATGAATTGTTGATATCTAATAGTTGCATTGAACTAACAGTTGTCAATGAAGAACCCTTGATAGAGAAGGATATACTTTTGAAGGAACCAAATGTTGATATTAGACATGAGAAGAAATTCATATATGCGAGCATGGAGGATGTAATGAAAACTCAAAGAAAGTGTTGCTGGAAATATTGTCATTGATGTCAAAGGCTTAATTATTGATGTATTTGGTTAACGGAATCGTGTAATGGAAGCTGATGGAACTATTGATGGATGTTGAGAAATGGTAGAAAGTAATGGAAATAACCAGCAGTATAGAAGGGTAGAAAACCAAAGTTTAAATACATGAAAATAAGCGTTTTTGCATAAGGATTATTATGGTATAAGCAAGATATACACAACTGTACATAGGAGAGAGATATCAACATTTTAAGGTGTTCATATGCCATGTTTTATGGTGAAAAAGAAGATTTAATGATGGCTGGCAGCGATTTAATGTTGACAACGATTTGTCTAAGGAGGGGCAACGCTCCTATCAAGGGGTTAATTGCATTGTTTAATGTGCATTTAATAATTGTTATGGGCTGCATTAATTACTTTTGGTTTTAGCTGACTAATGCACTTAATTATGTTGTGTTAATTAAATAATGGAAAGGTTGTGTTGGTTGGAATGATGTGTCTTTTCGAAAGGATGTGAGAAGGATATATAAGGAGATAGAATCATTTGTTTTAGACAAGCACACACATTGAATATTTTGAGTGAAGAGAGAAGAGTAATAAGAAGAAGAGCAGATTGAAAGGTGTAAAGATGAAAAATTGCAGCGACTTATATATGTGAAGGTGCTGGGATAATTAGATCTGAGTATTCTGAGCAACAATTTGTAATAAAGTACAAAGAGAGTCCGAAAATAAAAGTGTGAAGTGCAGATCCAAATAAGAAAACCATCACTCGTTGAATAAGCAACAAGTCCACGGTGGTAAGAGGAATTTTTGATAAGGGGTTGGTGCTCCTGTGAGTGGGTGCTCATGAATTCGAAGGGGTTGGTGCTCCTGTAGGTTGGTGCCTACAAAATTGTAATTTGGGGATTGGTGTCTCCTGTAGGTTGGTGCCTACAAACATTTGAGAAATATAATAAAGAAGATTTTCTCCGTGGTTTTCTCCCAAAGGGTTTCCACGTAAATCTGTGTCTATTTGCATTATGTTGGTTTGCTTTGCATTTATTGATTGCTTTGATATATTCACTGTGAAATTGATTAATTGTGATTACGGTTATGAGATTAAGTGTTAATTTTAAAAATATCATAATACTTGATTCACCCCCTCTTAGTATTATCTTGTGCTTAACAATTGGTATCGAGTTGGTGCCTTCAGAACAATCTAACAATTAGAAGGTAGATCTCGAAGCACATATGGCTACTCATCAAGTACAGAAGGTTTTTCTTGAACAAGGCTCCATTGTTTGATGGAACAAATTATGCATTTTGGAGCATAAGAATGAAAACATATCTAATGGCACTAGGGTTTGATATTTGGAAATCAGTAACAATTGGATATACAATCCCATTAGTTCCATCGACAGATCAAGCCGGAAAGAAGGCTTTTGAAAACAATGCCAAGGCGATGAATGCAATCCTATGTGGCCTGTCAGAATCTGAGTTTGTTAAAGTAATGCAATGTGACACGGCGAAGGAGATATGGGACAAACTTCAAACTATCTACGAAGGTGATGACAAGGTTAAAAGGGCTAAGCTTCAAACCCATAGGAGACAATTTGAGAGCCTGAAAATGAAGGATGAGGAGAATGTTGCAGCCTATCTTCTTCGTGTGGATGAGGTTGTCAACGCCATAAGAGGGTTAGGCTAAAAAGATTGAAGAATCCATGATCGTTCAAAAGATTCTAAGATCTCTACCATCAAGATTTGATGCTAAGGTGTCTGCCATTGAAGAAATGAAGGATCTTGATAAGTTGAGCATGGCGAACTACATGGAATACTGACCGCGTATGAAATGAGGATTGAGTCAAATAGACCATCAAAGAAGGAAGCTGCATTCAAAGTCTCAAAGAAAGAGAAAATCAAAGAACCTGAGTCGAATGAGAACTCAAGCAGCAAAGAAGATGAGAAAGAAGCCTTGTTCATTCGAAAGTTAAAGAAAGGATCTGGAAAGTACAAAGGTAAGTTACCATTTAAATGTTTTAATTGTGGTAAAATTGGTCATTTTGCTGGCTAAGTGTCCAGAGAAAGAAGATAGCGATGATGAGGAAAGCAAACCTAAATTCAAAAGGGAATTCAAGCAAAACAAAGGCAAGAAAAAATTGGAAAGCAAAAGAAAAGCTTATATTCAAAAGGAAGTAATAGATCATCCAAGAAAGTGGGATAAGTGACTCAGATAGTGATAATGAAGAAATATTATTCATGGCTATAAAAGATGACTTAGAAAGAGATGAAGACATGGAAGAAAAAGGTGAAGTGAATCTTGAAGAGGAACTTATTTGTGCCTTGGGAGAGTTGAAAGCTCTTAAAAGAAAAATCAAACAAAAGTTACAACTCCTAAAGTATGAAGAAGAAGATTGTAACTTTGAAGCTAAGATATCACAATCTCTTGAAGAATCGGGAAAGATGATCGTGGATCTAAAACCCAAATTGAAGAAGCAAAATGAGTTGAAGAAGAATTAAGAAATCAGCTAAGGACTAAGGAAGAAGATTGCGAAAAGTGTGAGTCACAGATCGTTGCTTTGAGAAAGGACTTGGAAAAAGCAAATGCCAAAGTTACAAGTAATCTAAAATTCGAGAAAATTACTTGAGATACTAGATGAAATTCTGAACCATAGAAGTCAACATCCGACAAGACTGGTCTTGGATATAAGGAAAGACAAGACACCGTTAACACAAAAGGTATAGAGTCGTCGAAAAGAGACAAAAGCAAAGAAGTCAAAGACCTATGCAAAGACACTCAAGGAACCTATGAAGAATGAAGAGTTGAAAAGGGAGAAGAGCTTTATGAAGATCAACACTTCTTACAAGGAAAGCAAAGATGAGAACAAGTTTAGAAGACCAAATCCTCCAAGATATACTCACATGTCTAGGTTTGAAAATTCTTTCTATGGCTATTGCTTCTATTGTTATCATTTTGGTCATAAAGGAATAGATTGTAGAATACGGTGAGAGACAACAATATAAAGAACAAAGGTGTGTATGGATTCTCAAATAGAAATTACAACTTCTTTGCTCCTTTATCCAACTATGTTGAAGATATTGTTTGTTATAATTGCAATAACTATGGACATATGGCAAGATTTTGTAGAAGTGGTTTTGTAGAACCATCCAAATCGAACTAGAAGGTAAATGCTCCATAAATAAAGAAGAAAAAGAAGCTAAAAATTTTGGAAACAAAAAGAAAGAGGATGATGGGCAAGATAAAGAAATCTATGCTTGTTCAAACAACATTCCATGCACAGGATGAAGGGCAGCTGTGGTACATTGATAGCGGATGTTCAAGACATATGACCGGAGATAAAAGTAAGTTCATCTCATTGAAGAAAGTAAATGAAGGTACGGTGAAATTCGGTGATAACACTAAAGCAAAGATCGCTGGAAAAGGTACGCTGAGTCTTGATAATGGTAAAACAAAAACGGAGAATGTTTTATATGTTGAAGGATTAAAGCATAATCTCTTAAGTGTAAGCCAAATGTGTGATCAAGGACACACACTTAAGTTTTATGTTGAAGGGTGTGAGATAAGGAAGGCAGACACGGAGAGTTAGTTGCAGATGCACATAGAACCACAAATAACCTATACATGCTCGAGAGAAATAAAATGAGAGAAATGTTGTCTAAGTCAGGTTGAAGAGAGTTGGCTATGACATAGAAGGATGGGGCATATAAATTTTGATAATCTTGTGAAAATCAGCAATAAGCAGGCGGTTATGCGGGATATGCCTAAGGTAACGAAACCTGCAAGTACTCTATGCAAGCAATGTTAGCATGGAAAGCAAACCAGAGAAAGGTTTAGAATGAAGGAGTATTCGACCACCAAACCACTAGAGCTGATTCATATGGATTTGTGTGGACCTACCAAAATAGAAAGCATACAAGGTGAGAGTTATTTCATGTTATTCATTGATGACTACACTAGAATGACTTGGGTGGCCATTCTAAAAGAAAAGTCAAAAGCATTTGAGAAGTTCTAAACTTTGAGGCCTTTAGTAGAAAATGAAATCGGATTGAAAATGAAGTGCCGAGGTCGGATCGTGGAGGTGAGTTCACCTCAAATGAATTCATTGAATATTGTGAAGATCATGGAATCAAAAGACAATACTCAATGCACTGAAGGACTCCACAACAAAATGGAGTGGTAGAAAGAAAGAATTGAACCATCCAAGAGATGGCTAGAACCATGTTAAATGAATTTAAGCTATCGAGATAAATTTTGGAGAGAAGCGGTAAATACGGTGTTCATATCTTGAATAGAGGGCAAATCAAAGTTAATCATGACAAAACTCCTTATGAATTGTGGAAAGGAAGACCAACTATTGTAAAATATTTCAAAGTGTTTTGGGAGTAGATGCTTTATTAAAAGAAATGAAGAGAACTTGGGCAAATTCGATTCAAGAGCGGATGAAGGAATTTTCTTGGCCACTCTTTTAAAAGCAAAGCCTACGATGCTATAACAAAAGACTACAAACTATAGTAGAAAGTGCAAATGTGAGAGTGGATGAAATCGTGAATCAAAAAGCTAAAGAACTTGCGAAGAGAGCCTTTAGAAATACCCAAGGTAGTAGAAGAAAAGGAAGAGGAAGAAGATGTTGAAAAATTAAGCAAATCTGAAGGAAGGACACCAAAACACCATCTCGCTTTGTTAAAAGAATCATGTTGAAAGTTAGATCATTGGAAACCTTGATGATGGAGTACGAGTCTACAAAACAAGAAGAAGAATTGTAAGTGCATCGAAACCAGAAATTTCTCTTTATTATCCAAAATAGAGCCGAAGAACTTTGCGAAGCCAGCCATGATAAACATTGGATAAAGGCAATGGAGGAAGAGTTAGATCAAATTGAGAAGAATGAAACATGGGAATTTGTACCTAGGCCAAAGGATCGAGAATGTGATTGGCACTAAGTGGGTATTCCAAATAAATTGAATGAAGATGGACAAGTCACTCAAACAAGGCAAGGTTAGTATGTAAAGGGTATGCTCAAGTAAAAGGTATTGATTTTGAAGAAACTTTTGCTCTTGTTGTTAGATTAGAAGCAATTAGAATGTTTCTTGCTTTTTCGGTATTCAAGAACTTCAAAGTCTATCAAATGGATGTCAAATCAACATTTCTAAATGGGAAGTTAGAAGAGGAACTATACATAGAACAATTTGAAGGGTTCTTCCTTTCAAAAATGAAGATTATGTGTGTAAGTTGAAGAAGGCCTTGACGGATTAAAACAAGCCCCCGAGCATGGTACTCTAGGCTTGATAAGTATCTACAAGACCAAGGGTTCAAGAGAGGACTTGCGATAGCAATCTTTACATTAAAATTGAAGGTGAACACCAAATGATTTTGTTGTGTATGTAGATGACATCATTTTTGGAGGAGACAATGAGGAAATGTCTTAGAAATTTGCCGAAGACATGCAAAAAGAGTTTAAGATGTCCATGTTAGGAGAGTTATCATTTTTCCTTGGATTGCAAATTTCTCAATCTGATAAAGGAATATTTATATCCCAAACCAAGTATGTGAAGGAAATGATGAAGAACTTTGGCATGTAGGAGTGTGCACTGTTAGCACACATATGCCTACCGGACAAAGTTAAGCAAAGATGACGAGTCTTCGAATGCTGATCACACTCTCTATATATGTGACGACATCCAACCTAGACATCATGCAAGTAGTGGGTATGGTTGCACGTTTTCAAGCAGTCCGAAAGAAACACATGTGCAAGCTGTAAAATGCATATTTAGATATCTAAAGGGAACTATGGATTATGGATTATGGTACCCAAGGGGTAAAGACTTCACATTGGTAGCTTATACAGATTCAGATTGGGCAAGATGTGTGGATGATAAAAAAGTACAAGTGGAGGAGCATTCTTCCTTGGAGACAACTTGGTATCTTGGTTAAGTAAAAAGCAGAACTTTGTATCCTTATCAATAACAGAAGCAGAGTATATAGCAGCAGTGTTATGTTGTACTCAAATTCTATGGATGAAGCAAACCTTGAAAGATATCAAAGTAGAGTATGATCATCCAATCTCCATATTATGTGATAATACTAGTGCGATAAGTATTTCAAAGAATCCGGTTATGCATTCCAAAACAAAGCATATTCCCATAAGATATCACTTCTTAAGAGAGCAGGTGGCAAAAAAGCAAGTAAAGTTGGAATTTGTTGCTACATTCGAACAGATAGCAGATATCTTCACCAAGCCACTTCCAAAGGAGACATTTGAATATCTACGACAGAAGTTGGGAGTAATATCCTTTGCTTCTTCCCATTGAAAAACCAAGAGAAGCATCGGTTGAGGGGGAGCTAAACATTGCAATATTCAGCTCCTAGATTGACCCTTTGCCATTGATGTCAAAGGGGGAGAATGACAGTAAGGGGAGTTACAGCAAGGGGAGTTGCAGAAAAGTTTTTTTGGAAGGTTGCCATCAATGACAAAGGGGAGATTGTTGAAATATTGTCATTGATGTCAAAGGCTTAATCATTGATGTATTTGGTTAACGGAATCGTGTAACGGAAGCTGACGGATGTTGACGGAAATGGTAGAAAGTAACGGAAATAACCAGCAGTATAGAAGGGTAGAAAACGAAAGTTTAAATACATGAAAATAAACGTTTTTGCATAAGGATTATCATGGTATAAGCGAGATATACACAGCTGTACATAGGAGAGAGATATCAACATTTTAAGGTGTTCATATGCCATGTTTTATGGTGAAAAAGAAGATTTAATGATGGTTGACAGCGATTTGTCTAAGGAGGGCAGCGCTCCTATTAAGGGGTTAATTGCATTGTTTAATGTGCATTTAATAATTGTTGTGCTGCATTAATTACTTTTGGTTTTAGCCGACTAATGCACTTAATTATGTTGTGTTAATTAAATAATGGAAAGGTTGTGTTGGTTGGAATGATGTGTCTTTTTGAAAGGATGTGAGAAGGATATATAAGGAGATAGAATCATTTGTTTTAGACAAGCACACACATTGAATATTTTGAGTGCAGAGAGGAGTAATAAGAAGAAGAGTAGATTTAAAGGTGTAAAGATGAAAAATTGCAGCGACTTATATATGTGAAGGTGCTGGGATAATTAGACTGAGTATTCTGAGCAACAGTTTTGTAATAAAGTACAGCAGATCCCGAAAATAAAAGTGTGAAGTGCAGATCCAAATAAGAAAACCATCACTCATTGAATAAGCAACAAGTCCACGGTGTTAAGAGGAATTTTTGATAAGGGGTTGCTGGTCCCTGTGAGTGGGTGCTCACGAATTCAAAGGGGTTGGTGTCTACAAAATTGTAATTTGGGGATTGGTGTCCCCAGTAGGTTGGTGCCTACAAACATTTGAGAAATATAATAAAGAAGATTTTCATATGACAATAGAAGATGGAGTCATTGAGGAAGAAGATTCGGTGGTCAAGAGATCTAAGGCCATGACGCTAACACCCATTGTTGTCCCGGAGAGTCAACATCATGAGGTAATTAGTGATCATTGTTTAGTTAATGTTGATGATATTTTAGCATATGATGAATCCAGGACTGAAAGGAAGGGTGAGGAGCAAGAAGGGGAAGCAAAAGGAATGGTTGGAACCCATTTCTCAAATGGACATGATAACAGTCAGCTTGCTGGTCTGTTTATGACAGCAGTCAAAAGGAGGTCAGTTGATGGAATACTCAGCCTTAACAAGAAGCCCGGGGTTACCCAAGACAAGTACCGACAAATGTGGAAGGGAAAGATCTCATCCGGTGATGAAACCATGCCAAGGAAGAGTGCTGATTTGAACTCAGAAATTCTGAGTCATAAGAATGTCATGGGCAGCCCATGGTATGAGGATATCTCAATTTTTGCCAATATGTCATTTCAGATTTGTTGTCACCATGGACAGCTGGTTAGGAAGAATACTCATGTCTCATGTGTGTTGCATCCTCCTATGGTACCATTGATTGAGTATCACCATGCACATCATACTTCACGGGCGATGAGGTAGGAAGTACTTTTGTAATAAAAACTTAAAGATACTTGGGATCAATTCCAAAGGTGTTTCCACACATGGCATATAAGTGTTATGTTGAAATTTACATGGGGAAGAATACCTGATTTCAAAATCAGCATGGAGGGCAATTATGGAGGTTTTAATTTTCAGTTTCATATGTGGTTAACCCATGGTCCCATAATAATGGAAGAGCTGGAAGGAATGGAATGGATGGGCAGCATTCTTACAATAAAATGTGGCACACATCACCCATCCAGGTAAGGGGTCTTCTTCATGACCAAACAATCACCATAACTTATGAAGCATATCATCTTTGCACAAGAAAGATCCCATGAAAAGGTATGAATATTGTATTGACTTCCTTGTTTTAAGTCCAGCTGAGGCACATATTGTTTTTGAGGGTCAAGAGCTCCAAACTTTAGGGGAATTTACCCTCAAAATCCACAAGAAGGGATTGAAGTTCCACTCACAAAATGAAGAAGTCAGAATTCATGAAATTAGAAATGGAAATGGTAGGCATGTTAAGCAAGGAAAAACTGATTTTATTTCATTACCAGCAGTAGAGAAGGGACTGAACCTAGCTAAGAATACAAGGAGGAATTTGGCAAACAACATCATGAGGAGGATAAAGAATGAAGAGGAAATGAAACATAGAGGAGGAATTTGGCAAACAACATCATGAGGAGGATAAAGAATGAAGAGGAAATGAAACATAGTCATTGGAGCAATCATGTCCATACATGTGCAAAGAAATATTGTACACTTTTTGCATATTTTAGAATGGATATAATAGCTGATTGCATATTGTCAGTTCTTCTAGAGCAATTTTCAGTTTCGACCACCTTCCAGTCATGTGTGGACCTCATATTCGGGAAGTACTTTAAGGAATTTGTGCTTGTTTCCTTTAATGATATCTTGGGATATAACAAAACATGGGTGAAGCATCTATAACACCTTGACATGATGATGGGAGTTTTAGGACAATAGTCCTTACTTGCAAAGAAATTCAAATGTGGATTTGGTTTGAGCAAAATTTTGTACCTAGGATATATCATAGAGTCTCAAGGGGTACATGTGGAGCAACAAAGGATACATGCCATACTTGGTTGGCCTCCTCCCGTCTCCATTTCACAATTCAGAGGGTTCCTTGGGTCTAAGAAGGGCTTTTCTCATCTTGCTGCCCCTCTAACTGATTTACCCAAGAAGTGGGCACTCAGCTGGTCACTTCCAGCTCAATTTTTTTTTGAAAAACTCAAGAAGGTGATGTACTCATGCCAAGTATTTGCTGTACCTAATTATTCATTTATGGTGAAATTTGATGCATCCGGTGAAGGAATAGGGGCTGTTCTAATGCAAAATCAGCGTCCCATTGCATTAGAAAACAGAGAATTCAAGAAACATGAGCTGAATCTTCACATTTATGATAAGAAGATGAAGGCCATTATACATGCCTTGGTCAAATTTAGGCCATATCTTATTGGTGGATCAACATGATACAAGCTCTTGATTTTGACATTGAATATGCCAAGGGAAAAAACATTGCAGCAGCGGATGCCTTATCACGAAAACTAGTTCTCCACGACAATCAAGAAGGAGCACAAGAGGGATACACAAGGAGTCAACAATTGGGAGCAACGAACTTCATTGCTCGAGGACAAGCAATCTTGGGAAGGGGGGACTGTCATGTCCCTTTTTGGAGGCAAAAGTTTCAAGGCTTTAACCCATTCTTTTTCCGCGGTTTAAGGAAAAAAAGCTAGGGGAAATCTGAATTATATTTTTATTGTTGCTTAGATAGTTGTTTTCATTTATTATCATTTATCCTATTGGAAGCACTATGCTCCAATAGTGAATCTTTAGTAGTTTAGTAATAATGGTATTGTGAGCATGTAGGCTCCAATTACCCTTTTAATATTTAAAAGCAATTACTTAAGGGGTCGCCATGATGTAATGATTGTTTAAAGCACTCCTTATGCCTATTTAAGGAGGTCGTTTGGGCATTAATGAATCATGTTTTGGGAATTATTCTTATTTTGGTGAAAGTTGGCTAGTGTAGCCCTTTTACTCTCTCTCTCTCAAGGATGAAACCCCTTGGGTTGAGGATCTCATCCAAGGACGAAAACCCTTGGTTGGAAAACTTGTGAAGGACGAAAACCCTTCATGAGGATTTTGGTATGCAAGCTGGTTTGAAAAGAAATAAAGTATTTTTCTCTTGCATGTGTTGTCTCTTTGGTGCAATTTATATTTTATTTCAAGTGGAGCGACCTATATTGAGGTGGTGTTTTGGTATGTACAATGACATTTTGGCAAATCTAAAATCATCATCTTATTTTCTATATTTTATTAAGCCAATATCTTGAGTTTGGTGATTTTTGGTGATGTTCTACTATTTTTAGCAAGCTTGGGAATGTTCGCTGGTTAGGGTTCCGAAATTAATTAATTTCACATGCAAATCTGATTTCTAACAGCTGTAATTGGTTGATAAGGGTTTTCCATTAATTTTGGCACAAGTTTGGAAGTATTTTTGCAAGGTCTAACTCCATTTCGAAGGGCTGTTCTTCCCTAGGAAGGTCGCTGCCCTAGGAAGGGTTTGAAATCAGTTTTTGCAGGGTTTATAACAACAGTCTTATAAGTCTGATTTGAGAGCTTTTAGCCATTTCCTGAGGTCCCCCAAAAAGGGACATTACAAAGTGTGGGTCTGTGAATAGTACAACTAACGTCAATAAAGCTTATAATAACTCAATGAGAGTTGACTCCCAAAGGAATTCCGTGGTGAAAATCAGTGAAGAACACAATTCAACTCTTTGCCCTTTGCTGGAATTTTGGAAACAAATCCTGAAACAGAAAAACCCAAAAAGTGATCTTCCCACAACTTAAAACTGATCAAGAATATGATGCCATCCGACAACAAACCGTTGAATTTCTGGAAGTAGAAATCCAGTTTTCCAAAATAAAAACTGTTGGCTACATATCATATGTAAAACTGGACGTTAAGTTCAAACTTAGAAATAGGTACACATTGTTTTAACTTGATATGTCAAATAAGAGAAGAAGAAAATGAAATTGATACCCTGGACAAAGCTGTTAGCCATCTTCCTGAAATGTTGAAAGGCTGAAAATATGATCAGTATCCAACTTCTTTATTTGCTGCTAGAGACTTGGTTCTATTTGGCTTTGTAACACAACTACTCTCTATGAGCTCCTAGCTTCCAAGCATTAAAACAATTTGGGCGTGCCTTCATTCCCACCATGTTCAAATATAAAATGATATTATAAAGGATATCTAGTCTCACTCATATGTTTATGAGTGGCTACTGTATTATTTCTCCCTTTCCTTTTTCGTCCTAGATATTTCATACAGTCAAGAAGGGTTGGAAGATCAATGATGACACTTCATAAATGAGCACTGTTGAAGAATTAAAGGAAATGAAAGACAAGAAGGAAGGCGATAATAAGAACAATGGTATCTTCAATGATATATTGCACACTGAATAAAGACAAAACATAATTTATATATTTTAATGATACAGTTTGACATGTCTTACAGATCAATTTAGTGTTAAGGATGTAAAAACACATCACGATTGTGATCATCATTACTAAATTTCTTGGAAAGGGCTTTGCTTGTAAACTTTAAGTTATTATTGTTTAGTAATTCTGATTTCTTTGTTTCTTTACTCGTGCTAGGTCTAGTTCAATTAGATGGTTGTGAACTGAGAGTAATACATGGGTAAGACATTAATACTGTTTAAGAAGTGCGGGTCTGTGAGTACTATGACTAACTGGTCTGAGTCTGCGTATCAACAGGTTGTCCCATGGATTTTCTATTTCCTTTCCCTGCTCCAACTCTTATTTTTCTGTATTCCTTACATTCTGCTGTACCTTTTATTGCATTATTTTCGTGGTTTGCTTCTTGGATATGTTGCACACAAATCCTCGGATCATTCCTCGAAAGGCTTACATGTTAATTCCTCCATACAGCTGTGCTACAATGCCTCCCCTTTTTAATTTCCTTGTTGTGATTCAATGTCATGTATTTCTTCTTAGACCTTATTTGCTAATGAAATTTGTAGAATTTTGCATCTGAAAAGTTTAAGTTATCTATGGGATAAAAAGTTTAAGCTAGGTTTTTCTTGGTTAAAAAATTGGAAAGATATAGTAAAAAAACTTAAGGAATGTCTGGTCTGAATTGCCTGAATAAAGCTTTATATTGATATTCTTTGCAAATTTAGATATTCTCTTTACGATATTAATGTTATAAGTTTTATATAGTGCTTCATATTCTTATATTCAGGCATTCCATAAAGCTTTAAGGCATTACAGTTTATGAAGTGCAGGTCCGTGAATAGTACAACTAACATCAAATGGAGCTTATAATAACTCAATGAGAGTTACCTCCCAAAGGAATTCCATGGTGAAAATCAGTGAGAAACACAATTCAAGTCTTGCCCTTTGCTGAAAATTTGAAACAAATCCCAAAATAGAAAAACCCAAAAAGTGATATTCCCACTACTGAAAACTGATCAAGAATATGATGCCATCCCACTACGCTCCCTTGAGCTACTAGAAATCCAGTTTTCCAAATAAAAATTGTTGGCTACATATCATATGATAAAACTGGACATTAAGTTCAAAAATAGACATAGGTACATATTGTTTTAACTTGAAATGTGAAATAAAAAGGAAGAAAAAAATAAAATAGATACCTGGACAAAGCTGTTAGTCATCTTTCTGAAATGTTGAAAGGCTGAAAATATGATCAGGGTCCAACTTCTTTACTAGACTGCACTGAAACGTCCCTGCCCTCCCCTACCAGGCCTGATACATACCTGGAGCCTGGTGCAAAAACCTAAACTGGTATGCTGTGGCTACGTACTGTTAAAATATAACACTTTATATAGCATGTAAAACAGTTATGTAGTTGTTCGGTTGGTAACTGTTCAACCACCTCTTCCTATAATAAATAAACCTCTGCCTGTGTCATTTGAACAGTGCAGTTTGCTCTCCTTCTCTCTAATTCTTTCTTCTCTTTGCATCTGCTAACATTGGTATCCAACCAATGCGTCCAAAGTTGCAGTTTGAGGAAGCCCCGAGAGGTACAAACCATAAATTCGAGGAAGCCCTAACAAGGCACGAATTTGATAAAACGTGGGGTATTTGGAGAAAATACCAGACGCTAGGGCAAAGAAGGAAGAAATTCCTCCATTCGAGGCCAAGAAAACGTGGTACGAGGGTCTAAAGTCGTGAAGACAGTTGGTTTTGTGAAAAACGTGAAGCAATACAGTCGGTTTTGCACAAAATCGTGGGTTCTTGGAGGGAGAAAGGAAACACGACATTTGACTGTCAATACCCAGTCGCAAATCAAGTTTTGGAGGAAAAGGTGAGTCGCAGAAGGCAAAACAAGAGCAAAACGTGACAGTTCACCATATGCTGGTTCGACGAGGGCAAAACGAGAGCACAAAAATCTTGCAAATCCAGTCGGCATACAAATCGTTGGAGAGCGGTAGTCAAAATAAGGATTCGAGGGCATCATTTGGTTTATTTTCTTCAAACTGAAAAGTCGATGAAATTTTTCCCACAAAGGTACCTTGCTTTTGAATAATCAAATTTGGAGGAATAAGTAATAATATTTTTAATACAAGCAACTATAGTTGGGTGATTTGCATATTTTTAATATTACTTGTTGGAATAAGTAATACTTGGTGGAATAAGTATTATTTTATTGAGTGTGGGCAAAACTATTATTTTATTATTTCCGTTCTTTTGGAATAATAAAATGGCAAATATATCACACTTGACTTTGCGGAGACACAAAAATTAACAGGCACTAATTTTAATGTATGGAGCCATAAGATTTTAACGTCACAAAGTTTCATGATTGTGATAAAATAATCAAGGGTGATGAAAGTCGACCAACGCATGGCGCTTTGAGGATTATGACAAACGCACATAAGGAAGTGTTATTGCTTCTCGAGTTGTCCTTGTCGGATGATATGATATCGGAAGTGCGGAATGCCACCATGTGTTTAGCACTTTGTGGGCCACATCAAGGGTAAATATCGACGTCGAGAAAAGAGTTGGGTTTATACTTGAAAAATATGCTCTTTTATGTAAATTACAAAGAGGTGGATCGTTGTTTGAGCACCTCCTTCGGATGAAAGACCTCAGAGACCGAGTTATCTTCCATCAACAAAAATTGGACGATGATGATATGGTGGCTCACGGGTTTTGAACAACTTATCTTCTTCGTATGAGTCATTTGTGGAGGCCCTCCATTTAATAGCTGAAATTCAAACACTCACGTTTGATTAAGGTGAGTTCACCCTCTGCAAAAGGAACATAGACAACTTCCCAATGGAATCTAATTGTGACCATTCGGAGAGTGCTCTTTTCACTCGGTCAAAGGAAAAGTGGAGATGTCAATTCGGTGAGTCTTCCACTCGGTATTAGGGCACATGCTCTTACCAAAGCGTGCTTTCACTGAGGTTGGGCACCTTAAGAAGGATTGCATGAAGCGAAGTATGATCTTTCACAAACGAGAAAAAAGCCATGTAATGAGGAACATGTGGCAGCGATTGTAGAAGAACGAGAATTTGGATAAAAATAGCATATTCTTTATTGTCTTATGACATCATGCTCAAATAGTAAGGTATCCGATTCTTTGGATCATTGACTCGGTGTGTCTACACTCTTTTCATGTCGTTGGGAGGTGGAATGTTTCATTTATGCCAAATATATGTTTTGAATCGGTAGTACTAGCCGATGGAGAAACACTTGCGGTAGAAGGATAGGAGATACATGCATTGTATTGAATAATGCTCATAAATCGTTGAGTACGTAATGTTAGATATGTACCTTCTTTTTCAAAAGAATCTTCTATCTATTCGTCTAATTGATTGAAAATCCCAATATTAATCATGACATTGGATTTTTGTGGAAAGAAGTGTGTTGTCTCTAATGTGAAATAGAGACGGATAATTGCCCTTGGTATTGGGGAAGGTGGTCGATATCGGCTTGTTGTTCCTAAGTGATCAACATGAATACGTGTGTGGAGGACAAATCCACCATTCGGGATGTGCAAGCGGTTTTGCAATGCCTTGGGAGGAAGTCATTCCTCACAAATCATTGACTTGGATATAGTCGACCTACATGCACCTATCATGGAGGGAATATCCACTATACCGGTGTACGGGAGGTGGACATGCCTTGGGAAGGATGGATTTCTTCATTTCTAACTATGCATTAAAGCATCAATAGAACAATTTGTTGTGGACGGAGACTCCACTATTCCAAATGCACTGACGATGCATGGTGAGATGGCATGCCCAACCACTCACTCAGAGGTCCTTGCTCGAAGGACAATAGAGCATGACCAGTTTGCTCATTGTGTTGTGAACGATCTTTCCCAACAGAGGGGGATAGATGAGCAAATAGATAAGACTCTTGGTTCTCACTCTTACCACTCTCCGTGATGGAGATGGTTATTTCTTGTGTTGAGATCAGACCACTTTGAGACGGAGATGGTTATTTCTCCTACTATTGCGGAGTTGGTTCTAACTCCTACCCACGATGGTCACATTTCTCATCTTGAAAAATTGGATGAACACTACATGGTGGTGCGAGGACGTGAAATCGAGGTGACTTCGATTACGGGTTAATTGAGTCTTTATGATGATTCCAGCAGGCTACACAAGCCTAGAATAGTTTTTCAATCCACATCTTTAAGGTTACGATTTCAGCACCACGGAGATGGGGTTGACACTCTCGACCATTGGTGATTCATCACTTGTCAATGAATCACGTAGTAGAAATCAAAGTGAACCACTTGCCATATCTTTTGTTCATGAGACCAGATTTTTGTTTTGCGGTTCTTCTTCATTCGACAATACAACACAATCATGGACTCGATGATTTTGAAGTCCAACCTATGACACATGGTATCTGTAGATGTAATGACTAAACATATGGGTTTTAGGAAATTTGTAAAATTTTGGGACAAACTTTGTCTTGTTTCTGGTTTAGTCATTAAGAGGGTATTAAAATATAACACTTTATATAGCATGTAAAAGCAGTTATCTAGTTCGGTTTTGGTAACCTATTCTTATTCAACCACCTCTTCCTATAATAAATAAACGTCTGCTGTGTCATTTGAACATGAAACCCTGCAGTTTGCTCTCCTTCTCTCTAATTCTTTCTTCTCTTTGCATTTGCTAACACGTGCCCACATGGTCCTAGGTATGTCCCAGTGCACGGATTTCTATACTTAGGACGTACACGGGACCTTGGGTACGTACTCTACAACGCACTCCACATTTTTTTTTGTAAGTGCAAAAAAAAAAAATAAAACTTGAGGGCTTTGACTGGAATTGAGCGAGAAATTCGCGAACATTCGTTAGAGGGCAACCAAAAAACCCTGGTGGTGTTTGCACGAGGAAAGTGCCCTAGTCGAGTTGTGACTTGTGTGAGTGGAAGTTCCCTTAAGTGGCTTTGATTTTGCTGTGAGAGTGGTCTGAGACACATATATATTAATGAAAATGCCAAAGGAATTTGCTAATGCCAATCCACCAACAGTGAGGAGTAAAGACTGTAAACTGCCACCACTTGCTGCTATACACCGCCATTCATGCCATTCTAGAGGAGCATGCTACAGGAATGTTGAGACTAAGATTCTAGAGCCAAAAACTTTGGAAATGTTCGATTAGGTTAATCTTAATGTCTTTGATTTGTTTAGTTTGTAATATCAAATATTTTCCACGTCTATTGCTTTATTAAGTTTTTTATTTTAATAAAGTAATTAAACATTAAAATGTTTAATTATTTAGTTTTAACTTTTTAATTATTGAGTTTTTAACTATTTATTTTTTTTACTTTTTTAATGTTTAATTATTTAGTTTTTAACTTGTTTTAGTATTTAAAAATTATTTTTATTTAACATTTATAAATTATAAAATTTAAAATATTAAATATAAAATTAAATTTATATTTTAATAACATATTAATGGTATAAAATATTAGAGTATATCAGTTTTCTTTAAATTTTCATAAATATTTATATTTTTACTTTTAAATACATATATTAAATAAAAGAAGAATGTACCCACAGTATACCGTGACCGAAAGTTTGTAAAAATTTGCCGTTTCAGCATACCGTACCCGTACCTGTATGAAACAGTCTAGCTTCTTTATTTGCAGCTAGAGAGACTCAGTTCTATTTGGCTTTGTAACACAACTACTGTCCATGAGCTCCTAGATTCCAAAATCAAAACAATTTGGGCGTGCCTTCATTCCCACCATGTTCAATTATAGAAATGATATTATAAAGATTATCTAGTCTCACTCGTGTTTATGAGTGGTTACTGTATTATTTGTCCCTTTCCTCAGTTAAGAAGGGTTGGAAGATCAAGGACTGACACTTCAGAAATGAGCACTGTTGAAAAGAATCAAAGAACATGAAAGACAAGAAGGAAGGTGATAATAAGAACAATAGCAACTTCTATGATATATTGCACACTGAAATAAAGACAAAACATAATTTATATTATTTGAATTTTGAATGATACACTTTGACAGATCTTACAGATCAATTTAGTGTTAAGGACGTAAAACTCATCATGATCATGATCATCATTACTAAATTTCTTGGAAAGGGGCTTTCTTTGTAAACTAAAGAGTAAAAAATAGCTGATTTCTAAATAAATATGGCAAAAACATTTAATTTAAAATTGTGAGAGAAACCCATTTTTTATTCATTCATCGAATGATAAATTACTACAAACTTTAAGCTATTATTGTTTAGTAATTCTGTTTTCTTTGTTTCTTTACTCGTGCTGGGTCTAGTTCAATTGGATGGTTGTGAACTGAGAGTAATGCAGGGGTAAGACATGAATACAGTTTACGAAGTGCAGGTCTGTGAGTAGTATGACTAACTATCCTGAGTCTGTGTTTCAACAGGTTGTGTCGTATCCATGGGTTTTCTATTTCTTGTCCCAGTTCCAACTCTTCTTTTTCTCTATTTCTTACATTCTGCTGTACCTTTTATTGTATTATTTTTGTGCATTGCTTCTTGGAAACCTTGCACACAAAGCCTCAGATCATGCCTCAAAAGGTTTGCATGTTAGTTCCTCCATACAACTATGCTACATTGCCTCCCCTTTTTAATTTCCTTCTTGTGATTCAATGCAATGTATTTCTTCTTACACCTTATTTGCTAATGAAATTTGTAGAATTTAGCATCTGGAAAGTTTAAGCTATCTTTGGGGCAGAAAGCAGCTAGGTTTTTCTAGGTTAAAATAATTGGAAAGATATAGTAAAAAAAACTTAAGGAACGACTAGTCAGAATTGCCTCAATAAAGCTTTATATTCATATTCTTTGCAAATTGAGACATTCTTTACAATATCAATGTTATAAGCTTTATATAATGCTTCATATCATAGTTCGCATACTTGTATTCGACAAACCTAAAAATATTTGACTCGCAAGACTCGCGAATATTTAGGAATATTTGACATTTAAAAGTACACAAATTTCTTTAAAAACATAAATTTTATGCAAAATATAGTTACAAATGTATCAAATGAGTCTCGCGATAATGTTGGAGAAGTGTTTTCTATTAGATTTGAATACAAAATTCAAATACAATACAAAATCACATCATCATGCGAATACAACAATGCTGGATGATAAGTGTTATGAATTTATGATAATTGTCATTGAAAGTTATCACCATAAATTTCATATCTATGCAAGTTACAATTTATAATAATTTACATTTTCCTCTTCCCCATCAGAGAAATATCTCAGAGGGTCTATTTCCTCTCTAGTCCTTTACACACTCCGTTGCATCTCCTCGCTCCTCTTAGAAGGCCGTGATTGCGGCTCCAACTTGGTCGTAGATGGCGGTGCCTCCTCTGCAAATATTTGACATCACCTCCAAAGATGTCATCCAATCCAATATCTCCTGCTAGTGCTTCTCCTTCCATAGCTACCCTCTCGAAAGAAACAATCTCATCCTCTCGAAATGTAGGGATTTCTTCATCTTACCCATTCAACTTGCTATATGGATCTATCTCATTCAAATCAATAAGCTCTTGTGATGTGGCGTCCACCTTTCTTGTGCGGCCGAGATCGTATTGCACAAAGACCAAGTCATCTGAGGCGTTTTTGTCAACTTGTTGCACTTTTTCATGCAAATGGCTTCAAACAAACTCCAATCATTGCGTTCACATCCAAGTGGTATAAGGTTGAGATAAAATTCTAAGGGCTAGCTTTTGAAGATGTGTGTTATTTCCTCCCAATCCTCCCACAAAGAACCTCACAAACAAGATAATCAAATGTTTATAAGTCATTAATCAAATTAAATTTATAACTTGAACATATAAGTAACTCAAGAACATTTTAGTTTTTATTACCCGTGACTACGTGGTTCTCCTTTGATAACTCTAAAATAATGAGGTCCTTGTCTCTCAACCTCCTGGTATCATCCTCACAATACATATTGAAAGGCCCTCCATCACCTCCTTGTTCACATCAGAAGCCATCGCAGAGAAAAGAAAACCTTGGGGTTGAGGTAGTACCTCGTTGCATGAATAGGTCATGGCGGGGTTGATTGTTTGCACCGTCAATCAATTTTCTCCCAAAAGGGACCAAATCTGCGCGATATTCCTCCATAATAATAGTTTTGGATGGCCTCTTTGCCCTATCCATGGCCTCATAAATGTAATATGTACCCATAGGGTTTTTGCTCCCCATCAACCAAGCGCAAAACCCTCACCAACTCGACACCTACACACAAATTAAAAATTGAAGTTACAAACTTACAAATAAATTAAATAAGTAAATAACAATATATTTATAATTTAACAAATTAAAATAAATGAATTGACTTGAAATATAAATTAAAGTTTGAAATAACCTCGATGATCTCTATAGCTCTCTTCTCTGCAAAGACATCATCAAAACTATCTTTGTAGTCCTCTCTCCATCAACTTTCTTTGTGTATTGTGAGTCTAGCCATGCTCGACTCACAAACATTTGCTTCCAATGATGACAACAAACTAGAAATACTATGTAATGTCAATCAAGCTAGTTACGAAACCTTGTGACATAAGGCTTGCACACAGATCTTTCCCCTTCCTGTGTTCTTTCATCAAGCCGAGAACCCAAGGGTGATTATATATGTACTTGGTTATATTTTTCAGCATCTTATAACCGGCCTCGCCTAATCAATTTTGCCTATGTCTCTTCCAAAAGAAAGTCAAGGCAATAAGCCGCACAAGGAGTCCAAAAAGTGATGGATGCCTCTTCTCAGTAGTAGTCTCCTAGTGCGCCACATATGTGCTGCACTGTCTAAGTACAACTTGGACAACATTCGGATACCCACCTCCAATATAACTTTCTCCAACATAAGACTTAAATTCTCTACATTTTAAACTATGTTAAAGGTATCAATTGACTTCAAAACACCATCTCACCATTCAAGCAACTTAAAATTGAGTATCAGGGTGTGGTTCCTTCCATCCGTTTACCCATATGAAAAAATGGTGTGTTCGTATTTTTGCCATCAAGCTTTATTGATCTCCTAGGATTGTCGTTGCATCTCGCAATCGCACTTAAGCAATTTCCCACTCAAGTCTTTTGAAGAGTGTGCTTGCACTTTCCCTACGATCCATGCCTGTACACAAGTACTCCTAAGTACGAACTCTTCGCCACATCAAGGGAAGATTGTTGTAGTACCAGAGAAATTCTCATGCTTTTATCCGCTTCCTTGTGCACATCCTTGTTCTAGTCTATACCTTGCAAGAAGGTTGGGCCCAGTATGTTCCTTTGTGGAAAAAACTATGTATCCCTTTGCTCGAACTCGATGAAACAAATGTGCCTCTTTCGGTTTGTATGTGTGGACTGCGAGTAGAGCCCACAATCGTTGCCACATTGTCCTTTGAATCCTCTGCCATTACAGTCTAACGACTTCGCCATGGCCAAAAAATTAAATCCTTTCCCTCTCTAGTTTCTTCTCCTCCAGCTCTACCTTCATCTCTCGTTTTGCCTCTTCTGTAACATTGGGACATACCACAACGTCTCGACAAACAATACATGCAAGATGATACTTCAGGCGATTGATGCCTCTAGAAAACGTTTTGTTGTAGAAATTGCAAACACTTCCTGAACGTGTTCACGTACACCATACTTCCAAGCAATGCTACTGCAAGGCGTTAGCATGAATGGTTCTGCTTAGTGAATTAGATTAAATTGACCTATTTGCTAAACTCCGATGAGATTGAGCCTAATGCCATAAGTAAGCTCTCATCTATGACACAATGTACAATTAAAAAATTAAAAAAATGTAAACTTAATTAAAAATAAAAAAATTAAAAATTGGCTTTATAACCCTATTTAACCATAATTTTAAATTTAAAATTGTAAATCCTACGAACAAGAATACATTCTAAAAAAAGAAATTAAAATAACATTTATAAAATCAAAATACATTCCGGCAATTTCATTCATTAATGATGATAACAAATATGAATAAATTAATAACTATTAAAATTTAAAAATTTAAAATCATTCGCAATTAAATTGAATGCATTTAAAATTACAAATGTCAAATCGTATTCCGATTCAATATGAGTATATAAAATTTAAATAATATAGAACGAATTTGCAAAAGGAACAAAAAAACTTACCTCCAATGAAATTCTCAAATTTGCTCTTTCGACTTCGCTTAAAAATCTATTAACTCATGCAAATGATACTCAATGGCTTAAATTTGAATGCATTTTAAATTGCAAAAATCATATTCGGTTTTGGCGTGTTCAACGTTTTTTCCATGTCAAGCGAGTAAAGGACATGGACTTGCCGAATATTGGCGAATATTCGCAGTGATTCGGCGAGTTATATCGAAATATGAATTTTCGCTGTTTCAAAATTATGTCAAGTACTCGCCGAGTATTCTAACCATAGTTGGAATACTCGTGAAAAACTCGCCAAAAAACAAGCAAAACGTATAAACCGCCAAAATACTCGCCAAAATAGTTAAAAAAACTCGCTTGAGTTTTGGGGAGTACTCTCCAAAACTCGGCGAGTTCGTGCATTTAACTCGCCCAACATAGTTTTCACACGCAGAACATGGTTTTCACATGCAAAACCTTTTTTTTACACGGTTTTGGCTCTTTAAAAAGCCCTCTACTCCCTCATTGTCACTCACACAACCATTTGAGCTTGCATTGCTTGTGTTGAGTGGATTTTGGTGTGAATTCGAGGAGAGAATTTGGAGATTTGCATTTGGAGGTAGGTTTTTTTTTTTTTTTAAATTCTTTGAAGTTTTTCAAGTTTTGTGTATATTATTTAGATTTTATAGATTCATATTGTGATTCTAAATATATGTAATGTAAAATCAAATGCTTGTAATTTTTTATACTCATTTGTAGGCGAGAGGTATGTATTTTTTTAACATGAAATTCATTGTAAATTAGTTAAATTTTATGTGTGTATTGTAATCGATTCATTTTGTAATTCTAAATACATGTAATGTAAAATCAAATGCTTGTAATTTTTTTATACTCATTTGTAGCCAGGAGGTATGTATATATATTTTTTACGCAAATTCATTGTAAACTAGTTAAATTTTACGTATGTGTATTGTAATCGATTCTGCTTTTGTAATTCTAAATACATGTAATGTAAAATTGAATGCTTGTAATGTATTTTTTTTTTTATTTACACAAATTTGTTATTTAAGCACGTTTTGTTTTTAAAATTAAATTAAATTTACGTTTTCTAATTTTTTAAATGTGCATTGTGTTGCGAGATTAGAGCTTAACAATGGCATCGGGCTCGCATCGAGTTCGGCATCCGAATCACTAAGCGAGGCCGTTCCTTCAATGCCCTGCTCCAAACCATGGAAGTATGGTGTACGTGGAGCTAGTGAGAGCGATTTTTTTTAATTTCGTAATGAAAAAAATGAATGGAGGCATCAATCGTTTGAAATATCACCTTTCAAGTATTGTTTGTCGAGATGTTACGATTTGCCCCAACGTGTCGGAAAGAGGCAGAGATTAGAGCAGAGTTGCAGAGTTAGAGGAGAAGAAACTAGAGAAGGCAAGGTCAAGGCAGCCATATCACTCCTGAAGCTATTAGACCTACAGGGGCTGCAATGACAAAGGATTTAGACGCGATGATGTGGCAACAATTGTGGGCTCTACTCGTGGTCCACGCATACGAGCCGGAAGAGGAAGACACATCTTCATCGAGTTCAAGCAAAGGAACACACTTGAGCACAACCTTCATTGGAAGGTACAACCAGAACAAAGATATGAACGAGGAAGTGGATAAAACTTGCAAATTTTTGAAGTACTACAACAACCTGCCGTTCAATGTGGCAAAGAGCCCATACTGGGAGTACTTGGTGACAACGTTGACAGTTGCAGGGAAAGGGTACAAGGCACCCTCTCCAAAAGATTTGAGTGGGAAATTACTTGAGGGTTCAATTGCAGATGTCACTACCATGCTAGAAGAGCACAAGAAATAATAGAAAAATTTGGATGCACCATTCTTTGAGATGGGTGGATGGATGGAAGGAACTGCACCCTTGTTAATTTTTTAGCAACTTCAAATGGTGAGATGGTGTTTTTAAAGTCTATTGATGCCTCTAACATAATAAAAAATGCAGAGAATTTGAGTGTTATGTTAGAGACAATTGTATTAGAGGTTGGTGTACATAATGTTGTGCAAGTTGTCACAAACAATGCAGCAACATATGTGGCGGCTGGGAGACTACTGCAGAGAGACATCCATCACTCTTTTGGACTCCTTGTGCAGCTCATTGCATCGCTTGACCTTCGTTTGGAGGACAGGGAAAAATTGATTGGGTGAGACCGGTTGTAGAAGATCCAAGATCCATAACGAAGTACATATATGAATCACCCTTGGGTTACGAGCTTGATGAGAGAATACGCAAAGGGGAAAGAGCTTGCTTCGATCCGGTGTCACAAGGTTTGAATAACTTTTGACGTTGCAAAGTATTTCTAGTTTGTTGACATCTTTGAAACAAATGTTTGTGAGTCAAACATGGCTAGACTCACAATATTCAAAGAAAGCTAACGGAGAGAGGGTTGCAAAGATAGTTTTTGATGATATCTTTGCAAAGAGAGCTATAGAGATCATCAAGGTAATTTCAAACTTCGATTTATATTTCATTCCTTTATTTTAATTTGTTAAATTATAAATATATTGTTCTACTTTTCACTTTTTTATTTCATTTCTAATATGTATTGTAAGTTTGCAATCTTACATTTTAATTTGTGTGTAGGTGTCAGAGTCGTTGGTGAGAGTTTTGCGTTTGGTTGATGGGGAGCAAAACCCCATGGGGTTTATATATGAGGCCATGGATAGGGCCAAAGAGTCTATCCAAAACTATTATAGGGGGATATCGTCAGATATGGTCCCTTTTGGGAGATTATTGATCGGAGGTGGAACAATCAACTCCACCAACCTATTCACGCGGCGGGGTAGTACCTCAACCCCAAGTATTTCTACTCAAGCGATGCCTTCACAATATGAACGCGAGAGGTTATGGAGGGCCTTTCAACATGTATTGAGAGGATGATACCGGATGTTGAGACGAGGGACCTCGTCATTTAGAGTCAGCGAGTTACAAACATGTTAGGGGACTCTTTTCTTCGGTGCTAGCTATTCGAGGGAGATCCACACACCAGGGTAATAAAAATTAGAATGTTTACCAAGTTATTATTAGTTCTGATTTGATTTTATTAATTAATTATAAATTTTTGATTATCTTGTTTGTAGGTTCTTGGTGGGAGGATTGGGAGGGAATATCCCAAATCTTCAAAAAGTTAGCCCTTAGAATTCTATCTCAACCTTGAGCGCTTACGGATGTGAACGCAACCGGAGTTTGTTTGAGGCCATTCACACGAAGAAGCGCAACAAGTTGACTCAAAAAAGGCTCAACGACTTGGTTTTTGTGCAATACAATCTCGGCTTCGCACAAGAAAAGTGGAGGCCACATCAGAGGAGCTCATTGATTTGGATGAGATAGATCCATACAACGAGTGGACTAGGCGAGAAGAGGAAATCCCTGCATTCACAGAGGACGAGATTGCTTCTTTTGAGAGGGAAGCTATGGAGGGAGAAGCACTAGCAGGACTCCGAGGAGTTATTGGATTGGATGACATCTTTGTAGATGATCTCCAACATGCAAAGTGAAGGAGCCACTAAGCACCACCATCTAGTTCCGTGATCGAGCCCAGTTCGCAGCCTTCAGGAGGAGCGTGGAGACGCAACCGAGTGTGGGGACTAGTAGAGGCACTAAATCCTCTCCCCAATATTTCTCTAGATTGGGGAAGAGGAAAATGTAATTTATTGTATATTGTAACTTGCATAGATATGAAATTTATGATGATATTTTTCAATGTCAATCATCATAAATTCATATTACTTATCAGCTTGTTGTATTCGCATGATGATGCGATTTTGTATTGTATTTACTATTTGTATTCAAATCTAATAGAAAACACTTCTCCAACATTTTATGGGCTCATTTGATACATTTTGTAGCTATGTGTTGCTTAAAATTTATGTTTTTTAAAGAAATTTGAGTATTTTTAAGTTGCCGAGTATTCTCGAGTATTGGCCGAATATTGCCGAGTTTTTTTTGGGTCTGCCAAGTATTTGCCAAATGCGAGTATTCCAACTATGATTCTAACTATGCTTCCTGGGCATTCCATAAAGCTTTTAGGTGTTACAATTTATGAAGTGCGGGTCTGTGAATAGTACAACTATCATTAATAAAGCTTATAATAACTCAATGAGAATTGCCTCCCAAAGGAATTCCACGGTGAAAATCAGTGACAACATAGTTCAAATCTTGCCCTTTGCCAGAATATTGGAATCAAATCCTGAAACAAAAAAACCCAAAAGTGCTCAAGAATATGATGCCATCACACTACAAACCCTTGAGCTACGAGGAATTGAGTTTTCCAAAATAAGAACTGTTGGCTATATATCATATGATAAAACTAGACATTAAGTTCAAAAATAGAAATAGGTACATATTGTTTTAACTTGATATGTCAAAGAAAAGAAGAAGAAAATAAAATAGATACCGTGGACAAAGCTGTTAGCCATCTTCTTGAAATGTTGAAAGGCTGAAAAAATGATTAGGATCCAACTTCTTTATTTGCAGCTAGAGAGACTCGGTTCTATTTGGCTTTGTAACACAACTACTCTCCATGAGCTCCTAGCTTAGCTTTGAAGAATCAAAACAATTTGGGCATGCCTTCATTCCCACCATGTTCAAATATGGAAATGATATTATAAAGATTATCTAGTCTCACTCATATGTTTATGAGTGGCTACTGTATTATTTGAATTTCTCCCTTTCCTTTTTTCTTCCTAGATATTTCATACAGTCAAGAAGGGTTGGAAGATCAAGGATGGCACTTCATAAATGAGCATTGTTGAAGAATTAAAGGACATGAAAGATGAGAAGGAAGGCGATAATAAGAATAATGGCATCTTCAATGATATATTGCACACTGAATCAAAGACAACATAATTTATATATTTTATTGATACAGTTTGACAGGTCTTACAGATCAATTTAGTGTTAAGGATGTAAAAACTCACCATGATCATGATCATCATTACTAAATTTCTTGGAAAGGGCTTTGTTTGTAAACTTTAAGCTATTATTGTTTAGTAATTCTGATTGCTTTGTTTCTTTACTCGTGTCGGATCTAGTTCAATTAGAGGGTTGTGAACTGAGAGTAATACAGGGGTAAGACATTAATACAGTTTACGAAGTGCGAGTCTGTGAGTGGTACAACCAACTGGTCTAAGTCTGTGTTCCAACAGGTTGTGTCGTATCCATGGGTTTTCTATTTCTTGCCCCAGCTCCAACTCATATTTTTCTCTATTCCTTACATTCTGCTGTATCTTTTATTGCATTATTTTCGTGCACTGCTTCTTGGAAACCTTGCATACACAGCCTCAGATCATGCCTCGAAAGGTTTGCATGTTAGTTCCTCCATACAGCTATGCTACATTGCCTCCCCTTTTTTAATTTCCTTTTTGTGATTCAATGCAATGTATTTCTTCTTACACCTTATTTGCTAATGAAATTTGTAGAATTTTGTATCTGAAAAGTTTAAGCTATCTATGAGGCAAAAAGTGGTTAGGTTTTTCTAGGTTAAAATAATTGGAAAGATATAGTAAAAAAAACTTAAGGAATGTCTAGTCTAAATTGCCTCAATAAAGCTTTATATCGATAATCTTTGCAAATTTAGATATTCTTTACAATATTAATGTTATAAGTTTTATATAATGCTTCATATTCTTATATTCAGGCATTCCATAAAGCGTTAAGGCATTATAGTTTATGAAGTGCGGGTCTGTGAATAGTACAACTAACATCAATAAAGCTTATAATAACTCAATGAGAGTTCCCTCCCAAAGGAATTCCATGGTGAAAATCAGTGAAAAACACAATTCAAATCTTGCCCTTTGCTGAAATTTTTTAAACAAATCCCAAAACAGAGAAGGCCAAAATGTGATCTTCCCACTACTGAAAACTGATCAAGAATATGATACCATTGCACTACACTCCCTTGAGCTACTAGAAATCCAGTTTACCAAAATAAAAATTGTTGGCTACATATTATATGAGAGAACTGGACATTATGTTCAAAAATAGAAATAGGTACACATTGTTTTAACTTGAGATGTCAAATAAAAGAAGAAGAAAATAAAATAGATACCCTGGACAAAGCTGTTAGCCATCTTCCTGAAATGTTGAAAGGCTGAAAATATGATCAGGATCTAACTTCTTTATTTGTAGCTAGAGAGACTCGGTGCCATTTGGCTTTGTGACACAACTACTCTCCATGAGCTCCTAGCTTCCAAGAAACAAAACAATTTCCGCATGCCTTCATTCCCAGCATGTTTAAATATAGAAATGATACTTATAAAGAATATCTAGTCTCACTCATATGTTTATTGATAATTTATATTTTGAATGATACACTTTGACAGGTCGTACAGATCAATTTAGTGTTAAGGATGTAAAAACTCATTGTGATCATCATCATCATTGTTAAATTGCTTGGAAAGGGGCTTTCTTTGTAAACTCTAAGCTATTATTGTTTAGTAATTATATGATTACTATATTGACATAAGTGCATAAGGTTGAATGGTGAAAGCCCACCCATTACAAATTGGAATTTCTTAACTTTTTCTTAGTTTGCCCCAATAGACCTCACCATTGCATTCCCTTCAAAAATCCGAGCAAGATCAAAATAGGCAGCTGCCATTGTTGGTCAAAAATCCATATCTTAGTCTAAAATCCTTGTCTTTGCTGAATTGAATTTCTGAGAGAAAAAGACAGGAAAAAACAAAAGAAAAGAAGTGTTTTTGGGCTTCAAAGGTTTATGTCTGACATCAGCTGAGTCCACTTGGACTTTCTTAGTCTCAGCTGGTCTTGGATGATCTGTCTCTCCGATTGGTTTGGACTTGTTTAGGCATGGATTCCATTTTTCAGACCGTGTGTTATTGGTTTATTTTGAAAGGGACACTACAGTCTGAGATAAGATGAGATAAATATATAAATGTCCAACGAATGACCACAAAAGTAGGTCAATGGGACTGCCGCTCAAACAATATACAAAGTGCGAGCCGGAAAACTCAAAACGAGTTCCCAAAAACGAAGAAAGGAAAAGAACCCCAAGCCAAAACCCCACAAAGGGAGCAATGAAACAAATGGGGAGAAAGAAGGGAGAAGCAAGAGAAGGAAATGAAGGAGGGGGCAAACAAGGACCAGTAGTCTACTTAGAAATGGTAGCCACATCCCTCCTAACATTCGAGGCTGACGAAAAGAAGCTCCTGATGGAATGGCAATCCGAAGAGGGGGGCAAGGGCCCCTCCTTGTTGAGATCTGAGCCTAAAACGACGGCCGGAAAAGACGGGTGGAGCTGGGCTGCCCTCTGGTATGAGTGTGTGAGCCGAGCCTGCTTGGTGGTGACCGGGGGAGATGTGAAGGTCCAACTAGGGACGAACTGATCTATGCACTGTAACTGGGTTAGAATGGCTCTGTCGTTTAGTTCCTCCAATTGCGGGTAGAACCGGAAAGAAGGTTGTAATCCGTCTCGTGGGAATGACTCTCGGAGGGGGATGAAGAATCTGGTCCCAAAGCAGCAGAGACTCACGGATGTAGAGGGCAAGACACCGCTGGTCAATATATCTAAAGAAAATCGAGAGGTCTGAACCCCTCTAAAGAGGCAATGAAATCGTCCTCTGATCTCGTAGTATATGAGGTAGCGGAAAATGAAATGAGTCTCGGTCTCCACCTCCTGAAGGCTACAGAGCCTACAAAGTCTGTCATCTCGATCAATGTGGTGATCAGTCTCACACCGAAGTCTGTGGGAGCCAACCCGAAACTGACCCAGAGGTATGCGGAGGGCATGCATCCAGTGACGAAAGGTGTGCGAGGCGATGATGAGTCCATCTTTGATCTCAAGAAAATGCTCTGCATAAAAGGACATCTTAGGGTGCAAACCCCCATGAGGATTCACCCAAGTAGTCTGAATAAAGCACCTGTAGATATCCTCCCGGATGGACCTGTTCAACACTTGCTTGGTGGGCAAGAGATGACTGGGAGCATTCAAGGAATACTGAAAAGGGGGGAGACGATCAATCTGGATACCAACCGAATCCAATAAAGCAGAAGTCTCGGAAAACTAACAATGGCCCATAGCTTGGGCAATACTCATAGCTGGCAATACTCATAGAGAACAATAAGCGAGATACGGTACTGTCACACTCATTGAGAAATCACCAAACCTCCCGATGCAAAGAAGAAAGGCCAATATGTCAAATATGGTCTCCAGACGGAAAGGTCGGGCCCCAAACTCTGCCAAAATAATATGTTGGGAATTGTCTGCTTGCATCCGATAAGCGGCGGAGGAGGAGAGTCTGGATCCTCTCGATAGGCCCAATCTATATCTAAGAGGAGGGTCCTGAGCATAACCCGACCCATAAAGAACAAAGGGCCGGATGAGGGAGTTCATAAGAAACATCTTGGAGGAGATGTCCCGAGAGTTCTTCCACAAAATCTGACATGAACAAACTCGGGGAAGCTTGGAAGGGCTGTCCTTTTCTTGTTTAGCCATGACTTGGCTATCATGGTTGGATACTTCTCAGGACAAGATCAAATTCACTTTGAGCCATGTCTAGAGTTATCACTTTGGCATCCTCCAAAGGCTTAGTTCCAAGAGCAACATTAATGTGATAAGCATCCAATTGAGCAATTACTTGTCCATGGGGTCTCGTATTTGGGTTGAAATATTGAGCACATGCCAAAACCGTATCTTAGCGTTGAACCGAATTTGGGAATCTTGTTGTGTGAGGCAAACCACAATTGAAGATGCATTCACCATGGAGTTTGTACCCACAATCAAGATGAACTTATACCCATAATTTTGCCAAATCCATGTGTTTTACATCACTATCGCCAATTTTAGGGATTTCATTCCCAAATGAAGACAAATGCTCATACCATGTGTATTGGAACTTCATGGCGGAAAATGGGTGATTCAAATTTGCAATTGAATGGAGTGGAAACAATTATTGGAATGAATTTGGGAGTTGATGTGCAAATGAGGGAAAAACAAAGAGGAATTGTTAGCAGAGCAAAATGTCCATGAGGATTCCTACGAAACTAGTGAAAATGAAGCTCCGCAGGGCAACTTCAAGGGCAGATTTAAATTTGAAAGGATTAGAGGCAAAGTGCTCGTGGAGGGAATAACAACACGTATGGCAAATCAAAACGATAGGGTAGAGCACGGGATTGTGGACAAAGCTTTTAGAATGAATTGAAAATGATTTGCAATTTTGTTTATATAGTGCCCAAAACTCTTATTGCTCAAAACCGTCACTTGAGGATCTTTTTTTTTGAAAAGAATTGGCATTGTTTTAGTTCCTTATATCTTTGTTGCCTCCATCGCAGAACTAAGGGAGCATTCCTTATGTTCCGTTGACGCGTGATGTGGGTGATGAGCCATTGATTTGCCTTGGATTTCGCCTAAATTTGCTCATCATGTAACAAGAGGAATGGAAGAACCATTCCTCGTGTTCTTGTTGGGGTGACATAGCCGACATGCACCGCCTAATTCCTTTCGCTCCGATTGCCCAGCGTGTAGTTGCAGGCCGAAAGAACAAAGGAATTGTTCCTTTCGTTTCTACAGCAGGTGTGCCACAAGCAATAATTTGAACCAAAAAGCATAAAACACCGCCAAGGATCTTATATTGCCCCATCGCTCGAGTCGCGGAATGGAGGAACTGTGGGAATAGTTCCTCCCATTCCTTCTAGGAGTGATTTTGCCGATCAAGGCCCAAAAACCTTCAAAATTGGTTATAGGCAAAATATGAATTTTGTCCAAGGGGACCTTAGACACTTGGTGACTTAGTTTGTTTGAAATTTTTAGGGATTTTATTTGAAGTGACAACAACTCGGCCCCGATTGGGATATGACCTGGGTTGACACTGACTTGATGACAAATAGGGCATTAAGGACTCCAAAATCTTAGGCATCGCATAGATTAGTGCTTTATCCATTGGGCCACGGAGATAGAGACTAGAAGACTTTGGAAGCAAAATGACCAAACATACTCGAGAGAACATGGGGAAAGAAAAGAACAAGGACAAGACAAAACAAGAAAAAGAAAACATGACGATTTAACAAGGAAAAAAGGAAACACAAAAATCCTAATTCACCTATGTACATATGGGGGCAATTGATTTCATTGCTTGTACAACTTCAAGTACTGCTCGTTGGATGAATCCCATCCGGAGTAGGCCAAGTAATACATGTTGTCACTGTAGGAGTAATGAATCTTGAACGACCGAGCTAGAGTGAATCGAGCTTTCCATGACTTCATGTTGTTCTCTCCTCTAATCCCATAAAAGGAATAAATCACCAACTTGAAAATCTTATTGCTTTTCCTTCATATAAAAAAATCTTCTTAACCTTTTGTTGGTGTGCAGAAATGTGATTGATCATGACTTCACATTCTTCCTCAAATTTGGTCAAATACATGATTCTCTTGTCAGAGAATCCTTGAAGTGTTCATCTTTTATTACCTTAGCTAATCAAGAGCCAATAGTTCCAAAGTGATAGAAATTTAAGGCTCTAGACCATACAATAACTGAAATGGAGAAATGCCTTTGCTCGTTTGGGAGTTATACGATCGACCCATAGAGCACCATACAACATTTTGTGCCAATTCCTTTGATTTTTCGTCATCTAATTTGCTAACAATAGTGACAATATTGTTGTTAGATTCTTCTTGGCCATTCCCTCGTGGATAGCAATTTGACGAGTGTGATAGGTGGATCCCATAACCATAATAAAAACCCTTGAGTTCATAAGAGGAGAAATTTGAAGAATTTTTAATGACAATCTTCTGAGGCACTCCAAAATGAACCGATATGTTCTCCTTGATGAAATTGCAGACTACTTTGGAAGCTATTTGTTTTACTTTGGAATTGCCTCCACCCATTTCGTGAAGTAGTCTATAGATGTGAGAACATGAGTATGACCTGCACTTGAATGAGGGTTTAAGGTGTCAATGAAATATAAACCCCATTGTTGGAAGGGTTCTTCAATCATTACTAGTTTTAGAGGCAAAACTGTAAGTTTGGGCCTACTGACAAACTGCTGACATGCATTGTACTTTGAAACCCATTTTGCAGCATCTCTAAAGAGTGTAGGCCAATAATATCCTCCTTTTAGGACACCGCGTGCTTGGTTGTGATAAGCTTTAAACCACCTTGTATGTTGCTCTTTATCCACACATTGCAAAAATAACCATTAATCCCCTCTTAAAGAGGGAGCTCTCCTAGATTACAAACTTTGTAACCCGGAGCTTGATTGTTCTTTTTTCTTTATCATTGAGGTGTGGTGGACATTCTCCATAGGTCAGAAAATGTGTGATGCCCACATACTACTCATCAATTGTATTGACAATTAGAACTGTGGGTAGTTCTTTGATGGCGTCACCTTCTTCAGCTTTGGCTTCATTTTAAATAATTTATCGGCAAAGTCCTTCCCCTCACACTAACTTAGTAGGCTTTATGTCGAGGTCATACTCTTGTATCTTGTCTATCCAGTTACTTGTTTTCAAACCAATATTTTGCTAAGTTAGAATATGCTTGACGACATTATTAGACACTAATAGAGTCGAATGAGAATTCAAGATATAGAACCTATACTATTTGACGGCTTTTATGATAGCAAAGGCAAGTTTTTCAATTTGTGAGTACTTGAGTTCATTGTCTTTCAAACTATAACTCATGAAGGCAATGGGGTACTCAAGCCCTTCTTCATTTGTTTGCACCAAAACGGTAGACAAAGTGTGTTCAGAGGCATAGCTATAAATGATGAAGTCTTTCTTAAAATCTGGACACACCAACATGGGAGCTTTTGTTATGGTAGACTTGATAATGTTGAAAGCTTTTATCCCTTCAGTGTTCCAGCGAAAGGCATTCTTCCCTCTCATCATAGATGCTATATGGTGAGGGTTACCTCTGCGAAATCAGGCACAAATCTCCTCAAGAAATTCACTTTACCGAAGGAGTGGACCCCTTATGCTGGTTGGAAGTGTCAATTTTTGGATAGCTTTAACTCTCTTCGGATATATCTTTATGCCTTCCTTTGACACGATGTGTCCGAGCAACTTTGCTTTGATAACTTCAAAAATTGACTTCTTTGGATTAGAGAAATATCGTGAGCTCTGCATCTTTGCAACACTTGCTCCAAATGGCCAAGGTGATCTTCCCTTTTCTTGGAAAAGATCATTAGATCATCAAGATAGATGACAATGCACTTGTTTTTGAGATTCAAGAATGCTAAGTCCATAGCCCTCTGAAAAGTAGCTCTAACATTGATCAACCCAAAGGGCATCCTTCAATATGCAAAGGCCCCCCATGGAGTGGTAAATGTCGTCTTGTGTTGGTCTTCTGCTGTAACCTCAATCTGGTTATAGCCGAAGAAACCATCCAATATAGACAACATTTTAGAACCAATGATTGCTTGCAATATCTATCCCTAATTGGGAGAGGATAGTTGTCTTTCAGTGAGGCCTAATTCAGATTTCAGAAATCCATGCAAATTCTTATTTTGCGTTCTTCTTTTGGACAGGCTCTACATTTGCTATCCACATTGAATGGTGAATTAGAAAGATTATTCTCGCATTCAACATCTTCTGAATTTCTTCACAGATGATTCCTATGATCTTTGGGTTATATTGTCGTTGCTTTTGTTTGAATGGATTCACTTTTGCCTTGAGGGGAATCGTATGTTGCATCTCTTTGGGTTTGAATGATTTTAGATCTTCATATGAATAGGCAAGAACATAAACGTATTTCTTGAGAACAATTTTTTTCCTATTCTCTTCCGAGAGAACAACATTTTCCAATGTTGACTAGCCTTGTTTGTTCTTCAGATCTGATGCTGACCTCAAAATCAGTTGAATCTTGAGACCTATCTTGCAATTTACTCTTTACAAAATTGTGTTTGTCAAAGAGTTCTGTTATCCAATTTTACCCCCCGGGTGAAATTGGACAACTTGAGTAGGCGAGCAACTCTCAGCAGAATGAAGGAAGGCTGAAAATTCACAAGAGGAATTTTTCCTCTTCTTGGTCTTGTTTGAATTCAAGGTTTTATTCAGAATGGGAGAGGCAAAATCTGGAGACCTCATGTGGGAAAAATGGCTAAGAAATGATAATCTGCCCAGAAACAATCCAAAGCACTCCACACGATTCCTCGACACTAAAAAGATCCAAGAGTTTGAGAAATCTAGAGGATGAGGAAAGTGGTGCAAGAAATTTGTTTAAGTCTCCTAAGCATGGAAACCGAGCGGTTTCGGTGTGGGCGAGCTCTTTAAAACAACCCAAGATATCAAAAAGAGCAGCCAAGTTGTTCGAGTAGGATGGGGACCGAGTTATTAATATTTCCCATTGAGTTGTATTCGAGCCCATCAACGTGCTACATGGTGCGGGTGAGTCCATGGCGCCCGAACTATTTTGAGAAGCCATCGAGCTATACGTGGAGGAAGGAATTGAGTTGCTCCCACTCATGGCCGAGCTGTTTTAACCCTTGATCGAGCCATATCACAATGTAAAACGATGAAGTTGCGGGGAAGCTCGTTGGATGCGGGCTCACGATGAATCCAACAAGTGTAGCACGGTTTCTTGATAAGAAGATTGCCCGAGTAGAGGAGCTTGCAATGGTCGAAGAACCGAGCCCAATGCTCGCAAAGTGACGAGGTTGCGAGAGGCCAACTCGGGCATAAATTGGAAGGTTCGAGCCTGGAATAAGCCGGTCTGATATGAGGCGAGTTTGAACATCAACATCAAACCCACAAGTGAGCTATCAGCTATGTGTCCTCCGAAATAGGCGGTTCTGAGTTGATGGTTAGTGATCTCTTTCGAAACAAGTCGGTATGTATGAGAAGCAAAGGGTGCAAGTCTGAGAGGTAAATGTTGGGTTGGAGCTTGAGCTCGCAGAACGAGCCATCACATGCAAGGCTCTGCAGATACAAACGGAACTCGACAAATTATAATATGGGTTCGATCCAAGTTAAGGCGAGTTGATGATAGAGAGATATGGCGTCGAGTTCCTCGCATTCAAATCACGTCAAAATCTTTGCCCAAGATATCGAGTCATGGCACGAGCTCGAGATGGGGCAAGTTAGTACGGCGAAAGGTTTAAACACTTCGCGAATTTTGCAAGGAGGAAGTCGTATGCTCGTCGAGTTCACTAGGTTTCGACGTAGATCGATGCGGGTATCATGAGATTAGTGGCACAGTCGAACGGGAAATTTGTGCAAGGAAAGGCGAAATGGCCACAATGATGGCGAGCTCGACACATTTTGCGGGAAATCGAGTTGATGGCCACTGGCGGCCCAAGGAACAAGCGGGTTGGTGAAACTCGAACTCATCGAAAGAAATGAGGTGCGGAAAAATCGGATGAAATTTGCCTGAGCCGCACTGGGATGTGCGGGCTCTAGAAGCCCGACTTCGCCGACGGGTGGCAATGCGGGCGCGAGGCAAGGCAACGACTTCGATTGAGTCAAACATGGGTTCGAGGAACCTTGTAGGCGTGGCGTGAGCAAACGAGGAGGAAGTGAGGTGCGGGTATGTCGGGAAAAGTGGTCAGAGCAGCCCGGACCATCGCAAGTTAGATTCGCCGCAAACCACACCGACTGCAATGAACCGCGTTGGGCCTCGATGAAGAATGGGTGACTCGGCGCATAGGGGGTGGGGTCGGAGTTAAGTTAACATCCAAATGAGGTGTGGGTGGTATACGATATAGAGGCCCAAGTTGGGCATAGGAGGTGAACGACGTAGCACCCGAGAAATAGAGCTCGCCGATTCCTAAGAAGTACTCAAGAGGGGAATGAAAGGAGCCAACTTAACTGAAATGGCATTATTATATGTTCTTAAATGCAAATTCTCCCCTTTTTTTATTGAAACAATGATGGAAATGAAAAATGGGCCCCACCAATTTAAGACGCAAAGATCATTTAGATCATGATGGAAACATTAGAAAGAAGGAGAAGAAATAATTTAAATGTTGATTTCTAACCAATGAATTAATTGCAGTCCCGAGGAACAAGCAAGCTTGGTGAATACCCAAAACAGCTGCAATCACTCAGGGAGCCATAACTTTTGTGTCCTTCAACTGAATCACGCAAAATTGGTCTTGTTGGAATCGACTCGAGCCCATCGCACAACAACCAAAAAATTTAGGAATTGATGTAGATTTGATGGATAATTTTGCAAAAAATGGACCAGGTTCAGAACAATGATTTTATTGGTGGTTGGGAGTGCAATTAAGAAGCATGGTCATCATTCTTTCTCTGATTGCAAGTCATGGGACAACATGGGGAGCCTTTTGCAAGAAAATACCATCAATTGCACTCATTTATTGCAACTTGTAAGTGGTTGAAAAGGCAATTTCGGGATTGCAATTCTCTCTCTCCTTCTCATTCTATAAATTGTAATCTTGGGCTCATTTGTAAAGGAGTTGGTCATTTTTCTCTCCTGCCCCTCTCTCTTTCTTCTCTGCTAGGGTTGAATGTGGAGCTTAAGCCTCCTTCCCAAGCTTTGTAATGGCATTTTCTTGCCTCTTGCCCACTAATGTTGTATGTGTAAATTCATGGAGCAATAAACTATGTTTTTGTGATGCATTTTGTCCATCCTTCACATATTTTGTTGTCTCTACTTGCCTCTCTTCATTGTAGGGTATATTGTGCATATTCTGATGTTTATTGCAGGTTTTTGGGAGTTGTGTTTAATGGGTTTGAAGTGTTGTTTTGTGTGAATCTACTTTTGGTTTGTGGTGCATTTTGTCCACCCTCTCCTTTGCTCACCTCTCTCCACTTCAGGCAGTTGGATTCTTGGCTAACACCTCCTTTTCTGGTGTATCACCGCTGTTAGTGTAGGTTTATTTTCATGCATTCTCTCTCTCCTTGACCTCTTGGAATGTTAGGTTAGGATTAGATAGTTATGCCTGCATTAAGAGTAGCTTGTGGCAGGTAGTTTAGGAGCAAGATCCAACTTTCTCTAGAGGGTTATCTCAAGCCCACAAGTCCCACAGCTTGAGAGATAACCCAATGTTACACAAATTACACCGAATGCCCCATATCAAACTTAGACCATTCGGGGTCTGTAATTTGGTGATAACAAGTTCCTCAAAAGAAACCAAACCTTTGCATCTTGTTGCCTTTCACTTTGATAACTCTATCTTTATCGGCTTCATTTTTAATTCTTTCTTCGCTTGTGGAAGACAAACTCTCTTTATTTGGAATCACTACCTTTATAAAACAAGCTCATGAAATTATCTCTTTTCTCGAGGAAAAAGATGAGGTGTTCATCATCATTCAAAACTTGTCGATTCTTTGAATTGTTCAGTACAATTTAAATGGAACATCATTTCAATAATATGTTTATGCTCCCAAAGTCGAATGGGGAATCAAGAGATGTGGATATTGCCACCGCTGGGCATCTCCTCTTTCATTCTATTATCTCAATACAACATCAAAAAAAAAGAATCAAAATGCTCAATGCAATACCATACCATGTTTTTATAATGATTGAGTTCATCATTTTTAACTTGAAACATATTTCTTACCTGTTTGACGATAAGTACAACATTTCCTTGTGCTTTTAGGTTTTTAATTCCAATCTCTTCAATTACTTTGAGGCCAAGAAGCAAAGCCTCATATTCTACTTTTGGGAATTATAGCTTGTAGGAAAAAGGATGAACTTTTCCTCGGGAGACATTGGCACTACATCCGATCCCGAGTCGACAAAAGAACAACTAATATTGAAATCAGGTGTCGTGATATCATTGGTATCATTTTGTACAAGTGTGGGACGATCAATGTCATCTCTTGACATTATCATTTAATTCTCGTGACCAACATCTTGGTAAAGGATATCAACCTTTGAATCATCTGATTTCTAGATTGTATATTTAGCATGAGACCAAACCATTTGAATTTCTACTCCGACATCTCTACAAAAATATTCTGCTCAATAACATTCCATGGGAGGTTGGAATGTCAGCTACTAGAATGGTGGTCTTCACACTCATCAAGGAAGGCGGAAAATGCAACTTGGGCATCCTTGATGCGACCAACTAGAGGAACTTGTTTTGTCTCCATTGAATAGCAATGGACAAGGGCTTGGGCAACTTGAGCAGCATGATATTGTTAGAGGATCCATAATCAATGATATAGTTGCTTAGTTTATGATAACCAATTAGTAACGATACATAGAAGGGTTCCAATTTTCTAGAAGTGGATGTGGATGAAGCTAAGAGGTTTTGAGAGGTGGCAATTTTGGGGCTACGTAAGATTTCTTTTGAGGAAGGGGAATTATGGCCAAGCTTTGGAGTAGTACCTTTAATAAACTTAACCAACTTGTCAAATTGGTCGGGATGGATTTGCAAACATTTAGCTTCAGAGATTTGGACTTTGGACCTTTTGACATGATCGATGATATCAAAGGTTTAGGGAGCAGTGGCTTATGAATTTAAAGGGATGGAGGCTTTACTAGATTCATTTTTGAAAACAATTATCCTTAGAAGTAGAAGTACTAGGAGGAGATGAGGTACTCACCTTCTTTTAAAATGGATTTAGAAGAACATGGAGAGGGGATCCTTTTTTAATGATGGTATTTGTCAAAGCCGCCTTTGGAGGATCTTTGGCCTTCACCTTTGTGCTAGGTTGTGCTAATTTTTAATTTGTGTGTTGAGATCTAGTAATGACAACACAAGAATAATTATTCATATATTCCATTGTTTCATCATAATCATCTTCCAATGATTCATATTCCAGAAGCCAATGTTGAAATCCTCTTCAGGTTCATCAACTTCTACACTTTCATCCTCTTGTTTTGTTTCTTCAACCTCTTTCTTCCCTTCTTCTTGTATCTCACAAGAGGCATTAACTCTGAGTTTTGACAGAGGAGCTTCCATGGCCAACCTAGGTTGGATAGCGGGCAAATGATTTTGTTTGCCAAAATTTTTCCTCGTAACATCTTTGTATGTGTTCATTGGTATATTTTGTGACACCTGCTTTTTTAGAGTGAGAAGTAATGTTTTTGGTTGAGATTTACATACTCAAAACCATAAATTTGAACACAAATGAAACCCACATAAATCCTTGAAACTCTATATTCATTTGGATTACATGCATATATAGCCTATTGAAATCCTACAAGTATGGAGTCAAGGCATATCATTAGATCCAAGAATAATCACTTAAATCTCTTCAAGATTCTCACACCTAGAATGTAATGTCCCTTTCTAGGGCAAAAACCAAAAATAAGGGTTTGGCCACAAACCCAAGAATCAGATCTGAAAATACACCAACACCAAAATGAAGATAATCTGATTTTTATGACAGCAGATCCAACAATAATATAAACCCTAGCAGCGAACTTGTAAAGGGACTTAAATGCACCATAAACCATGCACAATAGCTGAAAACATTTGTAAATAATTATTTCATGTACGACAATATTTATCCATTCAATTTGCAACAAATTAATGGAGAAAATCAAAGATAACACACTGCTATAATTAAATTTGGAACAGCAACAGGGAAGGCTCAAGGGCTGAAAACCCTAGAGGAACTCCAAAAATAGCCAAACTATGGATTCCTGCCTTATAAATTATGCCGAATCTAAATATGAAAGAAAATCTGAATTTTGTGCCCTAGAAGGCACCCAAATGCTATCAAACCCTAGTCTTTCCAACTAGGAAAAAGCTCAAAAATGCAAGCAAACCCTTGTAGATGTCTTCTTTGATCTTCTAATGTCCAAATCTGCAAAAGGTCTTCAAGTTGTCTTCACTTCACCCAAAAATGGAGGGTTTTCGTCCTCCAACCAGCCACAAGAAGGGTTTTTGTCCTCCTTGAAAAGCCACACAATTGGATTTTCACCCAAAAGTGGAATGACCATGAGCAAACAGCCCAAGGATCAAGTGTAGATAAAATGCGCCAAGATTGATGATGAAAATGAAGTCATAAGCCTCCTTTTATATCCCTCCTTTGCGCCAAAAGCCAAATTAGAAGGACCGACCTCATAAAGCTTCATTGGGTCTTTTAATTTGCTTTTAAACTCCTCTAACCCAACCGACCTGCTTAAATAAAGAAACACTAAAGAAAACATTTAAAAATTAGCAAAAGAAAAATGAAGTGGGAATGCAATTCCTCCCCTAGCTCATTCAATTTCATTGCCATGGAAAGGGAATGGCAAGAAGTCCATAATTAAGCTCTTAAGTTGAAAAGGGGACATCATTAGAATGTCTCCTAATATCACTCCCACATATCACTAACTCATCTAGTGAGTTGTGTATACAAATCACATACAACTTTATCATTATGAGGAGTTTATTCAACAACTCATATAATAACATTATTCTCACAATATAATATTAGCACCCCACTAACTCACATGAAGCACTAACCAAAGACAATATTTGTAACATTCCCCCTTAGTGTGAACATGGGAGAAGTGAAAATATATCCTGCAAATGTTGCTCCTTGAAAACATTGCTTAGACTAGGTACGCTCCATCAAGCTGTCTCTTTACCCTTAAAAAGGCGTAGTGGCAAGCCAAACTCCATGGGTCCGTTCCCATTCTCTGGTTTCCCGATTCGAATCCAAAGAAATTCCTAGAGATCTGTATTGAGCTACCTTAAAATCTTCTCCTCCCCCCAAGAGTCAGTTATGCAAGTACATGTCCCTCTCTCCCAAATTTTACAATTGAGTTTTTATTGAACACAACAAAACAAGAACATAGTGGAAATGAAACACATCACAATGGAAAGCAAATTACTGAAGTGCCACTAAAGTTGAAGCGGGCCCATCGCTAGTGGCTAATGAGAGGTCGTTTGACCTCGCTTTACCTTTGTTGCCTCTATCCTCCGATAGATGTTACTTACTTAGTATAAGAAGTCTTCATAATTGTAATCACCGCCATCACTCATTGGTTCTTCTTCAATGACCAGTCCTTTCGCAATGATCACATTTGCTTCATTTGTTTTAATCTTTCCTTTGAGAATATCATTTGCTCTTGAGTTCTACAATTCCAAGATGTGTGTCCTTTTTCTTACAATAGAAACATTCAGTTTTCTCCTTGTTTTTGTAAAACCTTTGACAATTGTTCCTCGAGTATAGTACAATTTCTTCGCTTACATCCTCTGCAATCCTTTTTCTTCAACTAGGAGAGCTGAAATCATATCTTCCAGTGTTTGGGAAGGCATTTGTGCAAGAGTAAAAACAACACTGCTATATTTGGAAGGTAAACTGTTCAATAAGATAGCTTTTGCATCTTCATGATCAATAGGAGCTTTGACATCTGCTAATTGTTTAATGAGAGATCTTAGGTCATTGATGTGGCTAGACATGTTGACACCATCATTCATTTTGAATTTAGACAATTGGAGTTTTAAAGAGAACTTAGTGCTGATTGCTTTTGCTCCAAACAATTTGTTCAGATTTTCCCACATTACATTTGACGATTTTTCAAGGTCTACATAATGTAATTGTGAATCAGAAAGAGCAAGGCCAATAATGGCTTTTGCTTTATCATCTTTACTCGCCATTCAACTAACTTATCTACATTTGTTGGTGCTATTTCTTTTCCATCTACTATCCTCCACAAATTTTTGTTCATTAACTGCATCGAATTTTTACTTTCCATGTGTGAAAAGTAAGCCTAGTAAATTTATCTAAAGTAATTTCCATTGTAAGATGGATCACTAGGATGTCGGTTTCAACCGAAAATGCGTCCGTACAAACAAAAAATTAAACTCGCAACCTATTAATCACGTAGACACAATAAACTTGATTTTAGTTTCTAATATAGTGGAAGGCTATTGATTAGACATTATATCATTTTATGACCCTTTATGATACTTGACAGCATACATTTGTTTTTGACATTGTTGACACATAACACGACCCTTTTTGTTTTGGACAAGATAATCACCATTATTTTGACAATAAGAACACGGAAAATTCAACCCAACTGATTCCACACCTAAATAATTATTGACATCACAAAACATATACTCAACATATTTACTAAGCATAATTATTTGAGCATGATATTTTTTAATTAAGAAACACAACTTGAATTTATACCTATACAATAATTGATTGAATAAACTCCACGAGTGCATAAAAACCTTTGACATATCAATTAACGGAAGCATTTAACGTGGACTGCATGTCTTGGATTTCGAAAGCTCATGGATGCATGCATATACGTTAATGTAAATCACCAATTCTGCCAGACGTTTGCAGAATACACAAATATCAGACACAAACAAACTTCGATGTGGGTAGAGGCGAGCATACTTCAATGTGGACGGCAGAGCATACTGCAAAGTACATGCCCAACAGTGGAGGAGTTGACTGTGCAAAGCCTGACAAAGCCGACAATTTAAATCCACATTTGCATGAAGCTTACACAACCTTCAAAACACTAAATCCGCCAACTGTTAAAACCTGCTATGGTATCTTCGCCGGATAAACTCGAGCCTGACCATTATAGGTGAAAGAATTTAAAATTATTCAATGGCCGACAAGACTGGCAAAGTATTCTGCCTGTGCTGATACGAAATAATGTTCTTGGTTCAGATTTACATGCTCAAAACTATAAATTTGAACTCAATAATTAAACCCACATAAATCCTTCACCCTCTATATTCATTTGGCTTATGTGTATATATAGTCTACTGAATTCCTACAAGTATGGAGTCGAGGCATATCATTAGATCCAAGAATAATATCTTAAATCTTTCCATTATTCTCATACCTAGAATATCTCCTAGTATCACTCCCATATATCACTAACAACTCATCTAGTGAGTTGTGTATACAAATCACACACAACTTTATCATTATGAGTTCCTTATTCAACAACTCGATGGTAACATTATTCTCACAATGCAATATTAGCACCCCACTAAGTCACATGAAGCACTAATCAAAGACAATATTCATAACAAGAAGGTCGTTAGCCAACTTTTGTATCAATGAATCAACATAACTTTGACTAGAAGATTGTCCTTTGTTCTTTGTTGGTTCCTTCTTTAATTTCTCATACATTATAAAATTGTCTTGTACGATCTCAGGCAATTGTTGAGCAGCGTCAAGATTTTCCAGCTTGAGCTCTCCTTAAGATAAACCCCTACTTTTGGGAGCCGAGCATTAATGAAGAAGCATTTTTGATTATGTAGTTTTAGTCGAGCATTAATAGGAATTTCATGCAGGGAGTGTTAAATTTGGCGTCAAATTCTCTCATAGGTTTATAGTGTTCTTTCTTCATCTGTGTAAGTTGAGCCAAAAGAGCTTTGACATCTTTTGATGGTCTAGATCGCACGGATACTGATACGGGTACATGGTATGGGTATGGTATGTCGATACGACAAATTTTTAAAAATCTTGGGTACGGTACGCTTTTGGGTACGTTTTATATATATATATATATATATGTATATAAATTATAAATTTAAAGAAGCATTTGCATACTTATTGAAATTTAATTCTCATACATTGCATACTTATTGAAATTTAATACTCATAGAGTCATACAACTTAAAATCATTCATAGAACACAAAAACAAAATTGAAATTTCCAATACTTTGAGAATTGAGACTTGAGTTTGTATTGATTCATAATGACATAATGTTCAAAACATGATAGTAAATAACATAATACATTCAAGTTCTCAACTTCTAGAGCATATCATCTAGATGATCGTCAAAATCATCTTCATGGATGCCACTTGCAACTCCACTCCCACTAGCTCCACTTTCGAACCCTTGTGAAGGGCTCCCTGGAAGTTCCTCATCGACGCCAAGAAGTGAAACATTGGCCAAACAAGCAACAGAAGCTTCAAAGTCCGTGTTTTCAGGTTGGAGGTCCCAAAGCTTGTTAGGACCACTAGTATACTCTTGTGTCTTGTGGGTTAAGAGGCGCAAGTTGGAATGAATGTATACTAGATCTTCAGCCTTCTTCGATGCCAACATGGTGCGTTTGGCTGAGTGGATGAAGCCATAAGTACTCCAGTTGCGCTCTGCAGAAGAATTACTAGCCACCTATCACAAAAAAAAAGTATTAATATTATTAATTAAAAAAAAAGAATGATATCATTTTGAATTTTAATTCGTAATTGGTAATTAAAATATCAAATAACAAGTTACAAACTTTATACCTATGAGAGCAATTTGATCGTAATTGGTCATAAGAACTTGGCATCATGGCCATGACAAGTCCACCACGTGATTGGATCCATGGTGGGTTTGTCACAAATAGCCTCTATCTCTCCCATGCTACCTTGTCCATTTACAAACATCGACATCTCCTGGCGGACTGCAAGTGATGTAGCTGGATCAGGAAACAACCTCTTGAATGTTGACCTCGTCCCATTTGCAACCTCATGGTCATCATATGGTCGTTGTCTACCAGCTCTCCCAACTATTTCACTACTGTAATATTTGGGATTTAAAGCATAAGCAAGGAGATGCAATGGGGTGGTCATTTTGTTCCACCTTTTCACGATCACATTTTTAACTTCACTATAAAATTTTTCCTTAGGGTCCTGCTCTTTGGCTTGTATGATATCATGGATTTTTTCAAGCATGGAGTCAATGCCATCATATATTTCTCCAATGCAAGCATTATCTTTGTCAACAAATCGTATCATACTCAAAATAGGCTCTGTGAAACTCAACAAATATTCAACTTTTCCCCACCAATGCTCATCAAGGATCCATGATTTTATTCTTTGGGCTCTTTCTGTGTTAGATTGCCTCCAGATGGTCCAAACATTATCAATCACCATCATGCTCAAAGCATGTCTCACCTTCACAAGTCGTCTCAAGACAAGTGTGTGAGAGGCAAACCTAGTCTCAACAACCTATTAAAAAAGAATGGAAACAATTCAATAACAACACAATTTGAAATTGATTTAAAAATTTAAAATCAAATATTAAATTTAAAATGAATTGTTCCTTTACCTTCAACAACTCCAACTTTGAAAATCTTTTGAATATGGCTTGAGACATGTGATGGTTGGTGACAAACATCTGAATCTCGTTTGCCTCCGTGTATATTTGCTCAATCCATGCAATTTTCCCAATCTTCTGCATCATTAGATTCAGGGAGTGTATTGCACATGGTGTCCAAAATATGTGCTCATACCTACCCTCTACTATCAATCCCGTTGCCTTGCAATTTTTGGCATTGTCCGTGATGACTTGGACAACCCTCTGCGGACCCACTGACTCAATAGCCTCAATGAGAATATTTGCAATGAATTGGGCATCTTTTACTTCCCCCTCACAATCAACAACCTTCAGAAACATTGGCCCTTTAGGGCATCTTTGCATAATGTTGATGAGAGGTCCTGTTTCTGAGTCTTTCCATCCATCTAATATAATAGAGACTCTTGAATCAGTCCAAGAATCTCTAATTGGTTGTAGAGATGTCTGAATGTGTTGCACTTCTTTTGCCAAAAGAGAAGTGCAACCTTATTATTATAGCTAGGGCTTGTATACCCCTGTGGTGCCTCATTAATGCCTCTCACCATCTGCTTGCCAATAAGGTGATCTCAAGACATTGAATGGTAGTCCACATGCAAATATACACCGAGACACCAATTCATCTGCAATATCCCTCTTCTCGATGTTAAATGCTTTTTCTAATGGGCCTTTTGTTCTCTTGCTTGATGGCCCTGAGGTATCTGCATCAAAAGGGTCATCATCTGGAATAGTTTCAGCATGAGTCTCAATGAAAGGATGAAATGATGGTGTTGATGTTGGTGGTTTTCCCATGGACCTTTGCTTTGTAAAGAAACAGTTCTAGAGCGAGCTCTTGCTTGCTTCAATGTTTGCATCCTCTTGCTCTTTTAGGTACATGGCTATGGTTTTCTTTTCCACCTTCCTACACGGTCTAATACCCGTCCCCGATGCCCCAGTCAGATGAGCTCTCAAACGGGTATATGAGGATTTAAATGTGGCGGCACAATGGGGACACATCCAAACACGGACACCACCACCAACAAAGCTCTATCACTTCCACATGTCTCCATAAAGGATAATTTGGATCCATTTTCACTGCCATACCACCCGAAACATTTTCCCCCTCTTGCCCCACTGAAGCTGAACTGGATGCCATGATTGTAGGATTAATTCAATAACCTACAATAAGAGATATTTTTAAAACATTGCTAAATATTAAAATAATTTAATTAAAAACAACAAATACAAATTAGAAAATTAATTTGTTGACCCATACACGTCATTCTCTGATTCTGATCACCAAGTTCGCCATAAATGGTGCGAGGTGAGAGCATACACAGAGGGTAGACGTTTAAATTTTTAACAAATTCAATTTAAAACTTTAAAATAAAAAAAAACGAACACATAACTAACTAAAAAAATTAAACAGTTAGTCCTACATGTCAATCTCTGATTTTGATCACCAAGTTCGCCATAAATGGTGCGAGGTGAGAGCATACACAGAGGGTAGACGTTTAATTAAATAAAACTTCACTATTAAACTTAAAATACGGAAAAATTAATTAATATATTATATTTTAATAACCGTAAAATAAATAAATTATTAAATATTAAAAATAAATTTAGATCATGATCAATAATCATGAATGATGTGTATAACCGTAAAATAAATAAATTATTAAATATTAAAAATAAATTTAGATCATGATCAATAATCATGAATGATGTGTTTGAAACACATCATTCATGATATTGATCATTGATCATATTCATATACAAAACAATGAAACATTGCTCAAAAGATTAAAAAAAAAAATGCCTGAATGCATGTAAAATACCTAGAAAAATCCTCCTTGATGTTTGTAGACTTGCTTCTCCTTCTCTCTTTCTCCTTCAAGCTCAATCACTCTCTCCTCCAAGCTCTTTTTCTCTCCTCCAAGCTCTTTCTTTCTCCTTCAACCTCTCTTTCTCTCTCCTTCAAGCTCAAGCAAAATATCAAATATTGAGTGTGAGAAAAAAGTAGAGGGATTGGGTGTTTATATAAGTGTTTGGGGGTAGTTTAGGGTTAGGTTAGATATAGAAACTTTAAAATTAAAAAAAAAAAAATGCATTTTTTAAAAGTTTTTTTGAGTTTTGGTTTGGAAAAACGTTTTTAAATGCAGTACGCTGGAACTGTACCCACGGGGATAGGGTATGGTCAAACCGCAACGGACCGTAACATTTCAGCCCGTGCATTAGTGCACTGCACGTGCGTTTCCGTGATGGTACGGGACCTCCAATCGTTTCCATGCCGTCTAGCTGATGGCTTAAACCTTTCTTTGAACTTATTGCTCATAGCACCCAACTTGTAATGCTAATTGGAGGGAGGTGATGAAACCATTCTGCTGCAACCTCTTGCAAACTTTCTACAATTAGCTTGACAGAAACATCTTCATGTTCCACGCCTAGGATTTCACAAGCAACAAAGAAGGCTGCAATATGCCTGTCAGGATGTTGTTTGCCATATTTCTTAAATTTAAGGAAGTTCTTTCTAATTCAATTGGGAAGATCATGAAGAGGTTGGGGTAAAGCTAAAGGTCCAATATTTTGTCCCCACGGAACTGGTGCTGCCATTCTAGGAAAGATTGTTTGGAGGAGTAAAATAGTACCTGACAACACAAAGGCTTTGCTCAAATTGGTGCCTCTTTCAAATTTGATTTTTTTGTTACCCGGTGGAATGCTAACTGATCCCTTGCTCCTTCTCTACTTCTCCGGAGACGAACCAAAGTTGTGTTGCTGTTGGTAATCGAAGAAAGGATCGCCAACACCTTTGGAAGGGGATATAGTGAAATTAGAAGACAACAAAGAACAAATAGGAGCATAATTGAGTTTTTTTAATACTTGTAAAACTTTGTTGATCAATGGAAGCTTGAAACATTTGAATATTTTGTAACATCTTCTTGATTAGTCTGAACTTCATTCTAAGGGAAGAGCAAGGGCCCACTCAACCCGAGGAAGTACAATTTGTGGTATTTATTTGTTGGTGTTTTTAGAATAAATTTGTTTTCATGGTCAAAGAAGTTTTGTTGTGTAACCTACAAAAGTCTAGAATTTATTATGACAACTACATTGTTTGGATTAGTCCATATTTGTTCTTATGTTGTCTCATTTTCTGTTACGTATTTCCATTTGCTATAGGTAGAAATGTTCCAAAATATTATCCATAGTTAAGTAGATTTAATTTCATATTAACATTCTAGAATATGTTTAATTTAGTTCCATTACTTGAAATAGATTAGTTCAGCAACTTGAATTTGATTGGAGGTAGTTTGCATTCAAATTTCGATAGAAAGAATTGTTAAACAATCATCCTCTTCTCCCTATTGCAAATATCCTCAGACATTGCCCTGAATTGACATTTATTAGATTAAAGCGAGAGGTACAATGACACTTATTAGTATCATTATCATAAAAATCCTCCCCATTATCTGAAGTGGCCTCATTGTTGTCATGTGATGAAGTCATTTCTTGTTTCTTAGATGCCGTCTTAAGATACCACAAGGTATCCCACATATTCTCGTGTTATTTCAAGTGCTTGATATGACATTTCGGGTCATCACAAACATGAGAAATAATAAGCTCACAAGATTCAGTTACCCTTTCCAACTATACATTTTTCCTTCTTTTCTTAGTAGGTTTCTTCTCTTTATCATTACTAATGAACTACAACCCTATTGCTTCAATAGATTCATCATATTATCTTCCCATTTATCGTAATGGTGCTCATTGGGGATCACATCGTCATAATTTGAAGCCATACTTCTATGCTCTCACATAGTTTCAAATGTTCCCAAAATGTAAAAAACAACCTCCACCAATGTGTAGAGGTTGGCGATACCTTGCAATTGCATCAAACGAGATCAAGAAAGGAACTTGTATGACCAAGTCAAGGCCTCTAGAATAAACTCACAAGATTCAGCTGCCCTTTCCAACTATCTTAGTAGGTTTCTTCTCTTCATCGTAAGTATTTCTACACAACCCGTATTGCTTCAATAGATTCATCATAACATCCTCCCAATCAGGACATCAGAAATTGAAGACATGCTTTTATGCTGTCAACAAATGTCAAACTGTCAACTGTGCCCAAAATCTAAACCAATCTTCACCAATGCCTAGATCTCAGTGATATTTTTGGAATGCTTCAAACAAGATGAGAAAAGAAGCTTGTATGACCAAGTCAAAGCTTTCTAAAATATTGGCCACCCAAAAATTACAATTAAGACAAAACTAGGTTTCAAAATACCTTCAAAAGATCTCCACTCCTTGCCCAAACCCTAAAATCAATCAAATTCAATTGCAATGTGTAGATCTTAAAACAATAGGGAAGGTAAAAAAAAGTTTGCTAAAAAGGATTTTGAATGCAAAATGTATGCTTTTTTGAAGTTTTTGACTAATTGAAGTGCAATTTGTAAGACCTAACAATGGTTATTTTTGACCATTTTAACAATTTAAATACAAATTGCATATTCAGATTGCAATTTTCACACACAATCTGTAATAGTTTATGTAAAATACACCTGAACATTGTGGAAAACATTGAGAATACTTGATTTTGACTGTTGTCCTAAAGGTCAAAGGCCTTTGACTGGGAAATTTGAGGAACTAAACTACTGAACCAAGAAAAATGCAAAAGTATGACCTGCCAATTTTTTGAAGGAATCCAAATCTGCATTCAGATCTGAAAAGATATGCAGCACGAACAAGATTGGATTTTATGATGAAATCCAAACTTTGGGATATCTTGAACTAGAAAAAGATGTTTCGTCATTCAGACTACCAGGTCTTCAAAAATCAAATGTGGTTTCAAAATTTACAGCCTAAGTATCTAGAAGCCGACACTCAGACCACAAGCTCTTCACATCTTCATCTTCGACCACCATAAACAAATTTGGAAGAAGTCTCTACCATAATGAAGAGTTCCCCAAATTAAATCAGATCCAAGGCATCTCAAACTTCTTACCAAATGGTTTTTATAAGCAAAATCCCAATGAATTACAACCTGGTATTTCCTATACATGAGACTGTTTATTAATCTTCCTGAGGCTCCCATAATTGGGATTGTGTTAAAACAATTATTTTATTCACTAAAGATAGATTAACCCTGTTTTTTAACATCAATGCTATGGCTTGAGAGAGCATCTTCTGTGGCAGAGAGAGAGAGTGATTTAGGGATTGCTGCACATTATAGCACAGGCTATTAAACCAAATTATCATTTTAGTACAATAATCAAGATGCTCTAGATGATGTCAGACCATCTTCTATTTATACAAATGAAGATATCAACCTTGGATTGCCGTTATAAGCATAGGGCATTACATTGGCCGTTGAGAAAAACATTGTTTCAGAATAGGGAAGTAACCAAATAAATCCAGTGCATTTCGGTTGAACAAAAAAAAAAAAAAATTGTTTTTGGCATTTCTTTCCTTTTTGGATTTTCGGGGGTGAAGAAATCACAAAACCATAAAATGGACAAGCTTGCCTCTTTTGAAAATTCTGTTGCAGATGTAGACAAGAAATTCTTGCATGTGCCATAACTTCCATTTTGTGGCTCGAAAAGGTGTCCCTGCCTTTCAAAAGTGTATATTTTCTCAAGCTCTATGCATTGATGGGAATATTTTTCTTATTTTTCATAAAATCCATTTTTGCACCTTTTTGGACCAAGCAACTTCTTTATGCAATCTTTTGAAAGAATCATTATGATGATGATGATTATGGTAGATGGATGCTTTTTGTATGATTTGTCTATATATAATGATATAAGTATACAATAATATAAATTTATAATAATATAAATATATATATTCAACACATTTTTCTATTTTTCAAAAAATTAAATGAGCTCTAAAATGTTGGAGATTTTTTTCCCTTCCGAATTTAATTTGATTTCAAACCAATAAAAATGGTTATAAGTTTATAATCTTTGTCAACCCTCTTATTATTCCACAGTTCGCCACGACAATTCTACCATCCAAAGGCTAGCCCCAAATTAAATCAGATCCCATGGAATCTCAAACTTCTTGGCCAAATGGTTTTGATTAGCAATCACCCCAAAGACATGTCATGGTATTTCCAGGGTATATCCTTGAACTGTTTATCTAAGCTTTCTGAGTTACACCCATAATTCCCTGACCCAAAAGCATGTTTACAATTAACGTGCAAATATGCACTAACAGGTCAGGCATTACAAAGGATCTGTTTCATCCAACATCAATGCTTGGCTTGAGAGCAGCATCTTCTGTGGCAGCTTAGAGTCTAGTCTTGTCTGTGATTTGAAAATGATTGCTGGCTACATTAGTACCAAGTGAGGCTATTAAACTCAAAATTAAGTTGGTATTCTCTAAAGACTAATAGACCAGTCTGTAGATGATGCAGACTTTGAGGCTACCCATATTTTTAATTTGACAATCTATCTACAAAGCTGCATTTCTTTGGATCGAAGTTGGGCATTACATTGGTTGAGAAAAAACATTGTTTCAGATATAGGGAGGAAAAGAAGGGCATGAATATTGCTAACCAGTCAACTTTGAACAAATTGTTGGCTCTCTTTGGTGGGGGTCTGCAGCTCGTTAAGTTTGTGCTTCAGGCCATACCCCAACGGACAAGCTTCCTCTTATGAATTCCTAATTCTGCTGCGGATGCATAGACGTTTTTTAGAAATTGTTCCTCAGTAAGGCAAACCTTAGCAGCATAAAATCCATTACCGGCTTGAAAAAGGTGCCCCTGCCTTTGGGCAGACAGACCTAACATATGCTGAACAATTCATGCTTATGGTAAGGAGACTTTAGCCGCAAAGCTATCATGGTGGCTATGTCGCCATCTGCAAGCTTTATGGAGTTCTGAATATTTGAATCAATGTTTCTTTCAGTTTCTAGGATGGGAGTACATGATTGGGCAGACATACCTAACATACATAGTTTACATAAGGAGACACTATCTGCAAATAACATGGTGGCTATGTTGGCATCTACAAGATTTATGGAGTTTTGAATATTTGAATCAATGTTTCTTTTAGTTTCAGGATGGGGAGATGTGTTTCCAGACTGCGAAAAAATTCTCGAATTTTGGGGACAGCAAGGGTTATATCTGTGTGTGTGTTGGGGGGGGGGATGGGATGTGTTTCCAGGACTGCAAAAAAATTCTCAAATTTTGGGGACTGCAAGGGATGGCATATATCTGTGTGTCATTGTTGACAATTAAAATAAAACTTGAGCGAAACATTGAGATACAATTATAAAATAGTAAATATGAATATATGATTGTTATATTATCAATGATTTAAAAAATTCATGTTTGAAAATCTCACACTTCTTGCGTGTGTGTGTGTGTGCGTCTGCCCAATGATTTAAAAAATTCATGTTTGAAAATCTCACAGTTCATTTTTATTATGTTGTATCAAACAACTGTTAATATAGGGGCATCCTTTGATGTCTTGAGTATGTCAAGACGTCCCCAAGTACCCCCTTCAAACAGAAATCATCCTTAGGACACCAAGGAACTTCCAAAATGCCCTCAGGGCGTGAGAAAAAAGTTCAGAAAAAGGGGATGTAGGGGATGTGCTGTCCGTCTGCGTTCCCAAAACACTTTGAATGTTGGGATGACCACAAAAGGCAGGGTACACGTCTCTGTGGAACACTGATTTGAATTAAATATTTCCAGAATCAGCAAATAAGCAATGGTTTTGTCCCCATACTAAAGCATTGGAATATAAAATAGGGGATAGATCTTAAGCAAATATTGTTTTGGAAAATGCATGATGGGCAGAACTGAGTTTTTTCCCATCATGTATTTAATCTATCCCCTATTTTATATTAATCCAAAATGCCATTCCCACCCTTTGTATTGGGACAAAAGTTAAAACCATTGCTTATTTGCAGATTCTGGAAATATTTAATGCAAATCATTGATCCACAGAGATGCGCTCCCGCCTTTTGGGCTGTCATGGACAGTTTGTGAATGCAGCGGGACTTCCCCCATGTCCTCTTTTTCTCACATCCTGAGGATGTTTTGGAACTTTCATGGCATCCTGGGGATGTTTCCTGTTTAAGGGGGTACTTGGGGATGTCTTGATGTCCCCAAGACGTCAAGGGATGCTGCCAAATCTGTTGGGGACATACGAAGGGATAAATCTTCTTCATTATTCCTGTCACCTTCCTTAGCCTTTGTTTGTATCCCGAGAATATTCTTCTTTAAATTTCTTTCCACTCAAATATAGATGCTGCCAAATCTGTTGGGGACATACCAAGGGATAAATCTTCAATATTCCTGTCTTTTAGCCTTTGTTTGTATCCCGAGAAGATTCTTCTATAAATCTTTTCCCACTCAAATACTGCATCTATCTGCTTCCAAATTATGTCAACATGCTAAAGACTGCCTGCACATTTACATTTTAGAGGAATGGAAATGACACTGCCTTAATAGAGTTTTGCATGTACAAATATGCAATCAGCCTCACCTGTCATCATGCTTACTTCAGAGGCTTCTTCTTTGCAGCACTACACCCCTGTTACATAGATCTGCTGTTCCTTGGGATATGAAAACCAAAAAGGGATGATGTGAAATCTACACAACATGCCCACTGTTATTACCTGACAACAAAGAAGCTATATCTGCTTTAGCCTTTATTCAGGCATGAAGCTTGCAGCTGTGGAAGTATTGCTTCCTGAAAGCAGTTCCTTGGCAAGTGAGACATTGAAAGGGTTGGAACAAGGAATTGGTTACTATTAGTGGAATTTTCTGCTTTCATGTTTGCCGATGCCAATATTCAGTCTGCCCTTATGACCTGAGTTTGGCCCTCCTATTCACATAGTAGAAGATCTTGATCTTGCATAACAGCTTAAGATCCATAAGGCAGAGTTAATCATCACAGTTCAGAAGAGTTAAAACACTTTGCAGAACATTTCCAGCATATTCAGAAGCTTCAGAGTTTTAGGATGATGATTTTGCAAGTGCCGAGACTTTATTCTGGTTTCATTGTAAAATATTTTTGAGAAACGGTAGTGGATGTGAGTACACAAGTTTTGTGATATATTTCTCTGTAAACAGACGTTTTCAGATAATGCCAATATCTCTTTGTTTACACATATTTCAGGAATAAGATATAAGGGACGTTTGACTATTATTCCTGATAGCTCTCTCTCTCTCTCTCTCTCTCTCTCTCTCTCTGCAGAATGGGTGGAGGGATTATCTTATTGACGATCTCCTATGAACACGAGTGTTGGAATATGCTATGACAATTATAATTTTAAAATGTACTGCCTGGTATATCAGCCACTTTTCAAGATATCATAAATATTTGGTTCTGTTGGTAGGTATTTATTGCCCTCTTAGGTTATTAATCTGTCTTGCATATGAATGTAATTAAGGTGTGCTACTCTCTAGGTATTAAAATTGTCCATGTAAAGGAAAGCCATCTGATGGGCTCGTTTATTTCTAGTTTTGATTGAGTTGTGTTGAAATTGTTTTTGTTATTCATGTTGTGGTGGGTTTTTAACCATGTTGTTCAGTTAACAAAATCATTTTTCCCAATGGCCTCCAAAAAAATATGCTCTTTGTTCAAGTGCACACAGTATTAGTAGGTTTCTTCTGAAATGATCGAGTTACCAGAATATTGCCATTACTGAAACCTTTGATCATTACAAAGGTTATTCATGTTTTGGTGGATTTTAACCATGTTGTTCAGTTAACAAAATCATTTTCCCAATGGCCTCCATACAAATATGCTCTTTCTTCAAGTGCACACAAAGTATTAGTAGATTTCTTCTGAAAATGATCGAGTTGCTAGAATATTGCCATTAGTGAAACCTTTGATCATTACAAAGGTATCTTAAAAACTATACTCTTCAAGGCACTTAAAATTGATGCAGGATTTTTAAATGGTTTTAGGAATTCTACGGCACTAAAATTCTTAGTAGCTGGATTACTCATTGTAACATTCTCAAAAGATTTTCATGCATGGAATCCTATATATACTGCCATTTTTGAAATGGTTTGAGTGAATTCTAAGTGGTTGCTTGGGATACACTATATCTGTCATATCTTAGTATCTTATGTTGATGACAAAAATTACTTATTGTAACATAGATTACTGAAAAAGATTTTCCTCTTCACATTTATTGTCAATGGAATCCATGTTATATATTCTCTCCATCATTCTTGAAAAATTGTTTGACCAGTGCAACTTGCTTTTCTAAGTGGTTGCTTGGGATACTCTTTTTTTTTGTTAATATCTAGTATCTAATATGTTGATTTTGCAGTTATGTTTGCCAGGGTGTACGAGAGTAAGTGCTGAAGGCATTGTGCAATTGGTAAAGGGTCACACAGAGAAAAGGAAATGAAATGTCTGGATTGAAGCATTTGATGATTCGTGGCCTTTATGGTCTAACAAAAGAGCACCTTGATAACTTGAAGTCTTCTCTGGATGGTCATTTGCAGAAGCCGTCAGGATCACCAAAACCTCAGTTCTATCATAATGGTCAATATTCATTCTCATATGATGATGATCGTTCAATTGATGTTGAAGTTTGCCCAAAATGTGAGAATGCAAGGCTTGTTTATGATTGCACCAGAGAAAGATGTCAACAAAGAAAAGACCACAAGCTCCAACAGTGTCGTGGTTGTATATTTTGCATTGCTCGTTGTGAAGAGTGTGGAAGGTGCATTGATGATAATGAATATGAAGAAACATTCTGTTTAGACCTTCTGTGTTCTTCCTGTTGGCTCCAACTTCCAAAGTGCTTAGAATGCAACAGACCTGGCTGTGGGAGACATGCAGACCACTTCATGAGAAAGCCAGATACCTCTTTTGTATGTGGAGATTGTAGTGGAGTGTCAGCTGGTAGTTTGGGCTCATATTTTCATGGGTTTTCCTGATTCTTTACAAATCCGCTTGATTTATTACTTCTTATTTATTCTTGATAAAGTCATGCACAGGGAAATCTCTTTAGTGTAAAATTTTATTCATTTAACACTCACGAGGAAAGTCAAATTTGTACAGAAAGTAAACTGCCTATGGGTGGTGACAAAACTACATCTACCTATGGCCAATTTTTTGGTTCATTTATATGTCCTAATAAAAAATGGACCTATGAAGCATTGATGGTCCAAAAACTACCGTCATTTTTTGACAGTTTATTGGGCATAAATTCAATTTGCTGTCCTTATTCCTTTTTTTGCTTCTTAAGATGTAAATATTAACCCCACGAGAAAAAGAGTTCCGCCCATTGAGAAATGTTTTTGACGTTGTCATTATTTTGAGCATGGCAGACCCAGCATCTAAGCTGTTGCCTAGATAGTTGAGATATGAGTATCCATGCCATGATGTGGAGGTGACATTAATTAATGTCTTGTTGCTGCTGGGCATTCAACAGGGTAGGCTTTTCAATTGTATATTTCATTGATATCAATATATATGACTTTGTACATATAGAAAAATTGTACATAACCTATTATGAGTTTATTGGTGAATGCGTAGATAAGATGGTAACCTCAAAGTTTGTCATTATGGATCCAAATGGATGCTTTGAGATCATGAAGCAAGGAAATCTCTCTTTTATCAGTTGAAGTATATCAGTTAGAATATTCATATTGCTGATTGCTAGTCTTTGCTTTGCCATTGAGACATTTCATTAAAGATGCTTCTTATCGATAAGTTGTGGTTTACCATTCAGGTACTTCTTGTTTACAGTGAATTTTAATGTTAGCTGTTCACCTATTGAGATAGTTCCTTCGTGACAGTGAATGTCGATGCTAAAATTCATTATAAATAATGTCAAGGAAAAACATGTATAATTGGTGCAGCATGTTTCCGGCATTGAGGAACAGTAATGATTAGAGTTTTTTTGTAATAAGAAAAACATGATATATTGAAATTACAACAAACCAAATACAGTAACTCCTCGCGCTGTTTGTTGGCCATTTATGAGTTGCAGAAAACAGTAATTTGTTGTCAGAAAATTCACCCAAAGCAAACCAGATCCAATCCAGGGCATTAAAACGTAAGTTACAAAATCTGAACTTGCAAGGAGGGCATACTCAAGTTTGTTAAATATTTTTTTGACTAAGATAAAAAACTAGAATGTAAAGTAACTGCAAAAGAAAAGTGACTTGATCTATCAATGCTGTTTCTGCAAAATCACCTTGTACACCCACTCTCATGGAATGAATCCCTGTCAAAGGGTCCTCGCTCAGATGTTGGAGAGGTGGCAAGTAAGTCTTAAAGAAATCTTCCCTTCCCCATCATAAATTTCTTTATTTTTCACAATGCCAAGAGTGCCTGAGGGAACAGGGGCACTGGCAGGTTTCATGTTGACTGTGTTAGACAAGGTTCTAGAGACTGAACTGAGGTTTTTCGGGTGCTTAAAAGGTTGGCTGGAGTACTCCAGTTCAGAGTTGAGGACGCTTGAGAGTCTCTTTGCAGGAATGAACTGGGTCAACCCCAGAATACCAAACTGAACTGGCATGTGATGCTTCAGATTCAATCTTCCATCAAGACTTCTGTGATTGGCTTGGGGATACAATAATAATGAGTGTTTGTAAAGCCAAATGAAACATCCATGATTCTGCCTGCATGGTACATGAGAGTTTCTCATGGTTTTATCTGATGTTGGTATTTGAGCTTTATATATTCCATGCTCTACCACATGCATGTCCCACTTTTCTCATTTACCTTCATGTGAATGACATTTCACAGGATTTTGGCATTTAACAACCCTTATGTTGGCTCTCCTGACAATGATATTAATGATTTAGGTTATTTGTTCCGATTTTCAGAAACAGGTTAGTGTATTGGTTATTTTCTCGCTCTTCCTTGACAACTTGTTAATTACCTGAAATTGGATTGCATGCTTGGATTGAGAGAGGTGCACATTTTTTCCTGACTAGCATATTTCTGAAGCATTTAGTTTTGTCTCAACGTGATATGCATCAAGACATGTGAGAAACATTGATGGAATAATAGAGGCTACAGTGGGGTGGTTGGAAGTACGATATGAGCAGACCCAACCTTGACAATTCTTAATTACCTGAAACTTGGATTGCATGCTTTGATTGAAGATACATATTATTTATTTATGAATTTCTGACTAGCATATTTCTGAAGCTTTTAGTTTCTCTCAACAGTGATATGCATTCAAGGCACTTGAGAATACATTGATGGAATAATAGAGGCTCAGATGGGGTTTGGTTTGAAAGTTGTAAATGACCACCGATACTTGTATATTGAATGCTTTTCGTTAATTGAATATACATATTATTTATTTATGAATCTCTTCAAAGAGTTATATTCATGGGTGGTGTGAGTCCACCTTATTGAGTCCCTTGGTTTCATTCACTCTCTCTAGCATTCCTTACAGTTTTAGAGCATGTGGAGATTCTTCTACAACATGTTATTGTATTATATCCCAAAATTTTGCAAATGTTTTCTTTTCTGAATACCTAATGATGATAACGTAAATGTTAAGGGATCTCAAGATCTTCATTGGAATGAAAGCCCTTCCTAAAATGCTTATTTTGATGAAGAGGTTTGTTTAAATGTTCAAGATAGGGCTAGTGTTCAGGTATCGTTCAATTTAGAAAATATCTCTTGCAAAATCCTAAGGAAATCCTCCAAATCACGAAATGACCACTATGAATGTATTCAAAGATGATTTATGCCAAAAGTCACCTCCTACTGTAGTCCTTTCCCAATACTTTTATTCTTGTCTTATTGATGTCCAAAATCATATGGTTTCTCATTTGAAATTATGTTTCTAATTTTTCCATGCTTCTACCACCTCAACATGTTATTGTTTCTAATGTTCATCCTATTTTAAATTTTGCATCTAATGTTCATTTTAGTTCACAACATGCCATCACTTCTAATGCTCATTCTATTTTTAAGCTCATTTTCTTCTATTCCTATTTCTTCTAATTTTCTTCAGGCATCAAATGAACACATGTTTATACCATCCCTTCCTAACATGCTTATGTTTCTAACGTTACTTCTCTTCCTTAACACCCTCTTAATGAAAAGGTCATGTTCAATTCTTACACTTGTCAAATCTTTGCAATTTTTCAACATTCTTTTATCATAACTTATGTCACTTTCCATTAACTCCTCCAAATCACGAAATGACCACTATGATGTGTACACTTCTTGACCACCACATCCCAAAATCAAATCACACCTATGTTCAAAGGATCACATGGACCTCTCGAGATACAAGGGTTATTTCTTGTAATTTTTGATTCAATAAAATATTCTCCAATGAAGCTCCATTGGCTGGTGAAGTTTTCAAATCCTATCTCAAAAGTATTTTTGCTCCAAAATTTGAAATTTTCATGGAAAACGAGTACTCAAACACATCACATTTGAGTGTAGATCTTTCCATGCTCAATGTTTCAGTTTTTGCTTATGATGGCAATTTGTTGATAAGTTCGTCCCTAGAATCTTTAAAGATCATGCTTTGATTGATTTTATTTTCTTGAACCAAGTGGATTTATATGCATTCTTTCACAACTCTATTTGATGATTTTTTAACTCATTTTCAAATTAGTATTGGTCAGAAGGTTACTTTTTGCTATTGAATTAGGTCATATAGGCATAGAGCAAATGAACACATTTTATATTATGATCTTAGATTTGAAATTATGTACCAAGTTGAGGCATGTGATACTTTATATAAAGATTTTGCTTGACAAGGTTAATGAAATAGTTCAATTGGTTTACTTAGCTTGCATAAATGGGTATATTGTGATTTTGTAAAGAATATAAAAATCATTTTTAAAGGAAATATTCTTAAATGTTCTCTGTAAATGCCTCTATGTTTCTAAACAAACTCAACTTTAAAATAGTAATGACTCCATAACATAATACTTGGTAGACACATCAAACCAAAACAATCCCTTAAATTGTGCATCAATATTTAAAATTTGAACACGAGGGGCAATAAATTACAATTTATAAAGATAAAGTGTTTTCAAAAGAGAAAGAAGTCCTAACATGCAAGGAACCAAGCTTGATACCCAAAGCAAGCCAACGTAAAGTGCATGGGCACAATTCTATCCCTAAGAAAGTGAAAATAAGGCATAAGATACAACCTACAACCACTAGACAATCAAAGGGCTATGGAAGTGATGCAACTATAATGACTAGAAGTGATGTAACTATAAGGACTACAAGTGATGAAGATGATGCTTCAAATGATGACTTATCATGGCTCGATTCTTGGGTTGCCTCAACACACCAAATGTAGACCTTATTCTCATATTTCTAGTAGTCATGTTTTTGGCACTTTTGACTATTATAGGTTAGCTTTGTCCATTGATTGCTTATGTTTGTTACATATTATGAAATGTTATGAATTGTCTTCTTGGTCACTTATTGTGTTTCTAATTTACTTGAAAGATTGTCTACTCCACGAAGGTATGAGAACATAATTCATATTCAATCCAAACACATGCTCATAGGTAGAGACACGGGTCATTTTTATTTCATATATGGTATTTGATAAAGTTGGAAAGAAAAATGCAAAATCTTGAGCATATTGTAGTTTCATTAAGGTGATAGTGTGACTCCATGTTCACTTTGGGGAAACACTAAGGGCAATGTGGGGCACATCCTTTCTCAATCAAATGTTAATCTTTTATTTCAATCCACTATTTATATGCTTTCCATGTGTTTATCTAAGATTTCTATTATCATGTCTATCATGCTCATGTGGGAAATGCACCTTATCATGTTCATTATCCTAATCTTACTCATGTTCTTGATTCCCTTGATGTTCTTAATATGCTTATCTATTCAAATTCCTTAAATGTTTGATGTGTATACACCTCATTTTTGACACTTGCTAACCATTTCTTTTGTGCAAGGGTTGTGGATGCATTTTCCTCTTAAGCGGGTGCCTCAAGGGACTTGCAAAGATTGGGGTGTGATCAAACTTGGTCACATGGGCTAGACCACAACATTTGAGAGATGTAATGCTTCCTAATAAACACTTATGTACAAACACAATACACAAACATATATTAGAAACATAATATGAAAAAAATGTTTACAAAACTACTCTTTGATTTTGTAATAATAATAGAGAAAACACATAATTATTCTAAATCATTTTGACTACACAAATATTTTCGTTTATTAACACAATTTTTGGCTTCCGTCCTTCTCAATTTTAAAACGATTAAATTATTTGTTCATACCCTAGATCCAAGCAACATTGATCAATGCGACTCAAATGAGAAACATATTATATAGTAACGAAGTGCATAAACTAAAGATCATGCACGTGCAAAAGATATGTCACATTGACAACATGATTTGAGCTTTAAGAAAAACCTTCGTACGATGAAAACCTATCTCTCTTATGAAAATTTAAAATTATTTTATCATCTACAAAAAAATATATACAAGTTATACAATTAGATTCCTTTGAATCCATAACGCTTTGTTTTTTAACAACAATATTTCATCGGTAGTTGTAGACACTTAATTTTGGCAATTTATTCTTTAACAATGTTGGTTTTGACAAAGGCACTCTTGTTACTACAAACACTTTTTTATCCCCACTCAAGTACATCCCAAGATCTCTTGTCTAAGTTGTTTATTCATACACACCGATACATCAACATATTATTAGAATTAAATGCATAAAATATGTAGACAAACTCAACTTAACAAGATGGAACCTTTAGTTCTCGTGTTTCTCATCCTTGTGCAAAATTTTACACTTTGGTTGGCTTGTGGAATCCGTTCCTAGACAACTTGTATGGTTTTGAATCGACATATCCTCCATCTGATCTTTCAATTTTATATTCTTCATTGGGTCATTTACTCCCTCTAGGTTAGTCTTTCCATGATAATTTACCTTCAGAACCCTATATAAGTAAGTTAAACTCGCCTCATTTAAAAACCTGGCACAACCTAACATTCTCATGAACTCCTATCACAAAAGTTAGCACAAAAGGCACCCAAGGCTCCCTAAATCCTGTCAAAGACCATGCATAATCATTATGGTAGCAATCACGACAAGTATGGAGCATCCTACCAGTCAAGGGATCATCTTCCCTCATTTGCAAGCACTCAAACATCCCCATTCAAGTATTAACAAGAGTCAAACTCAATTCAAGCATTGTCAACATTTTTTAGTTGCAAATCTAGTTACATTCATTCAGATATCACATGCTAGGTGGAGAACGATGTGTGATTTAAGGCCTCTTCGAGTAGTGTCGATGTCAACGGTGCAAGGATTGCACTTCAACCAAACTAATGTTTCTTTTGCATGCTCTCCCACCCAGGGCTAGTAATATGAAAACGTAGTTAAGTGACTCGCTTATTCAATTTAATCATTTATAGATATTTTAAACGATCTCAATTTTTCTCATAAACAAAAATTGGCTTAAAAATAAATTTAAAATAGAATTAAAATATGATAAAAAGGATCAAATGAGAGAAAAATATAGTAGATAGTGAAAACCAAGTGTTAACGGAGGTCACCCAATATGGGCTACGTCTGCAGGTTCGAGATAAGCTCTGAACCAATCAATTATGATGTAAAATTGTTTTGTACTAATGTAACTACATCAAATAGCTCTTTGGCCTGCATCCACAGTCTCTTCTTAGTCTCTAGGAGGCTCTGATCAAATCTCCAATAGCACCCTTATAGAAAACTCTCCAAAATTACTCTAAAACTTCCAATTAGGTCCTGCAATAAAATCAATCAACACCTTAAATACAAGTGCGGCCCTTTTATATTATTTTTAAGCCTTGTGGGCTAATGGCCAAGATTTTTTTCCCAAGATGGGCCACTAACCAAGTTAAAGGCTATTTTTAAGGGCTTAGCAGGGCTTTAAACGAAACAACCTTATTAAAGGCTCGAGCGGTTCAAATGTTCCATGGCTTAGGCCATGTTTTAAACTCTATTTTTTAGGGCTCCCAAGCTCAACCTTGGCCCGCAAGTTGGGTCTGCAAGTATCTCTCAATCGATGGTTGAGTGAGTTGGCTTTGAGTTGTGCATGAGTTGTACTAGATGGTTAGTAGTTGATTCACTAACAATGTTGATGAGTTGTTCGCTAGTATGAGGTGATTTGGAATTGTGGCTCAATGGTAACTCACTGAGTTAGCACATGACTCAGCCATGGTAATGTGACTTTGTAGCTCGGCCTCAACTCTTCGAGTTGGCTAGACATGGTCTTTAGAAAATCATGGGAATTTAGTCCCACATGTAGCAAAAATTGGTCTTATAGATGATTTATAAGAAAAAACCCATACAATGCAATGTGAAGAAAGGTAGCGGGTCCACATCCTAAAAAAGAGTGGATGTATCTCTCGGGTTGTATCTTTCATTAGGAAAGAAATGCCAATTGGAGATAAATTTCAATTGGCCGTATATTTCGTGTACGACGTTTGTTTTCCCTATTAAGAAGGCATCATAAATCTCTTGACGAGCTCTTCCATATTTATAAAACCATGATATAAATTTAAAATTGTAAACAAGGAAAATAATAAAAATAAACAAGTATGAAAGCTAAATCAAAACATTAAAACAAAAAGAAGCACATACTTGGTATGTAATCACCGTCATTGTCATTGCCTAGCTCAAGCTTCTCTTTGCGGTAGATTTAAAGCTTCCTCTCTCAAAGAATGGAGGGTACTGGTCATTTGTCGATTGTAAAAGTAAACTTGGTCATTTGGTTAAAGATGAAGCTTCCCCACGAAGTATTCAACATATACTATCAATGTTGACCTCGAATAATGACGACCTCTACTCAACTTAAACAACCAACTTGAAATGTGTTTTGTAGGTTTTTTTAGTTTTTTTAAATTTTAGAGCAAATTTGACTAGATTTATGCGGCTACTCTTAGAAATTTGGTTCGAGTCGGACTGCCCCAGATCGGCCGAACACCGGTAACTATGGTATCCATCCACTCCCAAACCGTAATCTTGTGCGATACAACATGTCAAAGTCAAATTGCATTAATTATGTCTTGGACTAAGAAACATGGCTGATTATTAATTAGGAACTAATGTTTCTCATGGCATAACTATGCCATCAAGAATCTGCAATGCTTTGGAAATACAACTTGTTTTGGATAGTAGTATGGACCATAATCCATGGATTATAATCTTCAGTGATATTACAAAGTTTTAAAGAAAAATATCAAACAAAATTGTTATAGTACTCTAGGCCTTAAATGCATTGTGGGAACATGGTAGCCTATGGAACGTTCTTGCTTAGTATTGCGGATATGACGGGATGTGGAGAATTGGAGGCCCGTGGGAACAAGGTCGTAAGGGACGCGAAACTCAATTACTCGCATGATACATTGGAAGTATTTGAAATGCGGAAGCATCGGGCTCATGAGAACTAAGGGCTCAAAGGAACAAGGGTAACATGGTCACATGGTTGAAAGAAGAGGCACACGCTAATATTGTATCTCGCACATTGTACAAAGAGTGGAAATCTAGCTGCATGTGCAAGGCCGCTATCTTTATGCATTGATCAAGGGGGTGGGAGTTTCAAAAGAAATATGAGCTCAAAAGTCATCCAGGTTCACATGGTGGACATCACTGTCACCAATGTTAGGTGTGGAGGTTTCAAGAGAAGATATAGGTTCATACCCCCGTATTGAAACTTCATTTTGACTAGAGTAGCACAAATATTCAAGACAAAAAGAGTTTGATGAATTTGCAGTCTGACTCGAATGGTAGGGAAAAGAATGGAGTTTGCAACAATTATAGTCTTTGAAATGTCTTACCTTAGCTTTGAGAGTAATGGTGTTGTCCGTAGATTCCCAATGTACTTTGAATTTTCAAATTTGAACCGAGAAATGCTCAAGTTACGGCTAAAAACAGTTCACGAAATGGAAGGAAAACAATGCTTAGTGGAATGCTTTAACTATGAGGTAAAAATGAAATCCCCATTTACCCTTTTATAGTTTTCCATTCAAAATAAGTTGGCTAGGGTGCAATAAATTAGGCCTTAAATGCATTGTGGGGAATGGGGTAGCTTGTGGAATGCTCTTGCTTAGTATTGCAGAGATATGACGAGGATGTAGAGAATCGGAGGCCCGCGGGAACAAGGTCGCAAGGGAAGTGAAACTCCGAACTACTTGTAATACATTGGAAGTCTTTGGAATATGGAAGCATTGGGCTTCCGAGGAACTAAGGGCCCAAAGGAACAAGGGTCACAAGGTCATTGGACGTCATGCAACTCCGCAACACAAAGGATACTTAGAAAAATTAAGAACAAGTTTTGCGGGCCAAAGCGTTATGCGGGAAAACAGGGTCACGAGGAACATGAGCTCGAAAGGAACAAGGTTGGGTGTTCCCAAGAATCCTGAAATCTCCACAATGCATAGAAGTGCGGAAACCGCATAAGTGCAGGGAACAAGCCTTTGGGAGAACCAAAGCGCGGAGGAATAGTACTTCGAGGAACCAAGAAACCAAAGAACACAAATGGACAAAGTGATTAACAATAAAGTTAGACATGCGAAGAATAGACGGCCCGTGGGAACATGTACCACTTGTTCCTTCGGACTTGAATTACCGCAATATAATGGATTTGACCCTAAAACCTTTCAAATGCTCAAAAATGACTAAGTATGAAGATTTCTTTCACTTCAAAAGACTTCACAAAGGAAAACAAAGGTTTAAAATTGTCACTATAACCATAATTTCAAAAAAAATCGAAAATTACACAAATTTTGGGTTTTAGACATGGAGAGAGAAAGAAGATGGGAGGTAAGAAGAGATGCATCAATCTAAAGAAGGTGAAGATTCCACCGATGGAGATATAACTCCTAGAGAACTTTGAGGAAATACTCTAGGAATGATTTCCTCTCCTTTGAACTCTTTACTGAAATGGGTTACCATAGGCGCCACCTTTTCTCGTCTGTGGAATAAAAATAAAACTCAAAGCATTGATCCAAATCTTGTGGGTGCTACTAAGGGCATTGCATTGATTAAACCAAACTTGGTGATCTCTTGCAGTATTAAAGATGGAGCCTCTAATTTCTGCAAGGGATTCCTAAGTATCTTCATTGAAGGAGAAGGGATCTCCCACCTCTTTTATGACCAAAAATGGAAAGACTTAAGGATATTTTCCATTAAAAATGCCCATTGAGCGGAGGTGACTCGATATTTTACACACTATTGCTGACACTTTCCAAGATCTCGAATGCATGCTCCCCACAAGAATCAAGTTCAGAGATAGCCTCGCTTATCATATAATATCTATCACTCATTTTGTGAGACCATATAGGAGACAAATTGTCTGAGATAGAGGTGAATACATTTTTACCCACTAAGGAGTGAGAATCAAGATTGCTCATTTCGAAGAATGGTGGGAACATACTATCCCAATGCTATTTTTTTCTCTATTTATTCCTTGGTAATTTTCACTTTGGAAACATTAGCAAGGGAAAATTCAAACAATGAGATAACTTCTGACAACATTGTCTTTCCTTTCTCTAGAATCCTTTCAACCCACTTATCATTGGATTCCACTTCATGGTGTAACCTTGGGATTTTTGATCAATAGAGGGTCAAAGCTACTCATGGTAAGGATGAATTCTGGAGGAAGGGGTACCACATTGGGCTCTAGGAAAAATTGCACATAGGCAGCAAGAGTTCTCACATGCTCCTCTAATTGCTCCATAGTTTTTTTGTACTCTTCATTCCTAGCAAGCAAGTGGGCTGCAGACTCCTTAAACACGTGTGCATCTCCTTCATGAGTAGCTTGTCCCAAAGGGATCCTTGTCATCTCGTAATATTCTTGAGTCATCTCTTCCACATGTTTTGAAACTTTGGGCCAAGTTCTCTCTACATACTAGGATCCAGAGGCCCCAGAGAAGAAATGAGAGGATATTTCTTCTTTTTTCCTACTTGGTCTTCATGAATTTTGAGATTTTCTCAAAATTAGGTGTTATGGATTACTGCACCATCCTTGACTCATTCCCAAGTAGCTCCTAAATCCAATGGAAAACTTCCTCGCTAGAGTAGGCATAATATCGGGCATGGGGAACTTTTAGGTGCTCGATAGGGGATCACAAAGTGCTCACGATGGGATGAATTCACTGCCAAGGAAGATACACTTGGATGTTGTCGATGGATGGGAGACTATGAAAGATTAATTTAACCTAGTTCGAGAGGCTTGATGGGATCTTGAATGATCTTATCCTTCTTATGGAGCCTCCTAGGATGGGAATCTTCACATGTAATATTCATCCATAATCATTCTCTTTGAATATTATTTTGAGTGAGTGGAACCCGTGGCTTTTTAGATTCCCTTAGAGAGGAAGTGTGAGACACATGTCTAGATAGAGTCAGGAGACCACCAAACTCAATGAAATTAGTTCTCTTCCTTTTGAACCATTCTCTTGATCTTTGGATTACTACCGTAGTCCTCTCCTTAATATCACATGATTCTCTAGTATTCTACGAAGTTGGAGGAAGGGGTGAAGATTTCACCACTTGGTACTCGGGATCAAACAAGTCTAACCCATCATCTTTTATCCCCTCAATAAACCAATAAAATTTTAGATCCCTCATCTAGTCTACCGTCATCCGCATATAGTCCCTTTTTCATACCTCAAAATCATCCATGCAATTAGCCTAGTAGTCTTCAATTTGGGGTGTATGGTGCAAACCTAGAAAGGTGAAGGTCTCTTGGATTTCTCATGATATTGAAGTTAGACCTAGATGTGTAGGAGTAGAGATTGAGGGTAGAAAAGGATACTTTGATGTTCACTACATCTATGATATTATTTCATGAATATATTCCCAAGGAGATGGGAAATGACACACCTTTATTTTTGGTATTCTTACACTTGACATGAACATGAGCCAACTATTTGTACAACTTGAACATTATGATTTTTTCACTCAGGTACTTGGGTAGCCTGTGAGGAGTGAGATCATAACCTGTGAATCTGATGTAGGTGAAGGTAGGGAACTAGATGAAGTGGCTCCCATACTTTTCAATCAGTGCAACTACTTGATAAGAGATCCTTCGTTTTGGATTTTCCTCAAGGAGCTCTGATAATGAACATGGTAAATGCATCATTTACCTTGACATAGTGGGAATTACTCTCCTTATGAGTCAGCGTAGATACTTCTCGTATGTAGGTGATTTTTAGGCACATGAGGAGTCAGTGGAAAATATTTTGAAGGGTTTTGTGAAGGAAAATACATACACCAAGTAATAATTCATGGTGAACTTATTAGTTGTGGGCAATCGCATTAGCATCGATTGGCAATAGATGTTGTCATTGATGATCTACCCCAAATCCACCATCTAGTTTCCTTTTATTGCCACTAGGATGAACTGAGCTACCCAATCTTAAAAGTCTTTCATTGTATCCTCACCCATTACTCTACTCAAAAGGACAATGACATTTGAATAGGCTTCATAAAATTCACTCTGTGATAGGTTCTTTGGGATCCGAAAGGGTAATCTACCTCATTTGAGCCATAAACCCACTATTAGGCCTTGCAAATAGGAGTTAGTCCTCGCCCACTCTCATAAAGAAAATTTCTTGGTTGTGATGACCATGTTTTTGCTAGAGGGAATTTGTAGGCATTGAGAAATTCCCTTCAGAGTGAGGACTGTGAGGATTGAATTGTCATCCACCAAGATTACTTTGGTGTTCGAATCATAATGTTGTGCACAGACCAAGATAGGATTAGTGATTTGAATTGATAATGGATGTCCTCGTGCCCTGAATAACCCATTTGAGAGTATATTTTCTTGCATTTCTCCTCATGGATCATTCATCATTTTGGCCTTTAGGTCTTCTAGGTCTATGTGGGTGACATCATTGTCTCCCATATTTGGATATTTTGTGATTAGTGTTAAAATAGGTTCTAGACCAAAATAATTAACCTTTATGGTGGAAAAAAGTAATGAGATATGAAGAATGTGAACATATGGGATTGATTTGAGTTCAATTACAAGGCTTAATATTTTTAGTAGGTCATGTCTAGGATAGCTATTTTGGCAAGTTTTCATAATTTTCACCTTTTAACAATTTTTACTCATTTGGAGTGACAAGGATGTTGAGATTTTTTTTAGAACTTACTATATTTAGACATATAAAGCCTTGCAAACTTACTATTTTTAGATGGAGGTCTTATGGGTTTTGGATTGAAATGAAACTGGTTTCAAAAGTTTAGATTTTGTCTCGGACCTTCTACTCCACTTTTTGAGGATTTTCATTCACTAGAACTCCGTAGACCTGAAAAGGAAACTTCTTGGTCTGAAAATTTCAAATGGCTGCTATAAATTGTATAGATCATCAATGCCAATGCTATTATAGTTATCTTGAAGGTATTTTTAGAGGAGTGCATAGGTAAATTTTGATGAAAATTGGGTGCACGAATAATGAGTTATGATTAGTTTCTAGCTTTGGAGTATGGATGTATGGAAAAAATGTAGTAGCATATATGGTAAAAATGTAGGTTTTGGGTGGGAAACACAACACCTTGGATGTTTGAAAATGAATAAGTTTTTTTAGGAGTTAGTCATATTCCATTGCAAATTTTAACTCAACACTTAACTTCACAACTTAATAATTGCTTTGGAAGAGGGATGTCATAAAGTTTCACCACAAAAATAGGGTGTAATGGGGAAACAAAAGGAAAATAAATGCACTTTTCACTAGATGGTGATAAGTGGTAGCTTTTTCTTCGATGTGAATGAGATATAGGGAGCTAAAAATGACTTTTAGGGGCTTAAAAATGGTTTTTCATCCGACCAAGAGTTGAGTAAAAGGATGGGGAGCACACTTTCATGTCCCCCATGTCATTTTTATATTGGTGCAATCTAAGGGGACACCACCAGCTCAAAAATGTGCCATGGGGTTTTAATCACAATGTGGGGACACAAAATTAAATTGTTTGCAAGTTCCATTTATTCTTAGGTGCAAAAGAGGTGATGTGTAAGTTGTGAGAAGAAGGGCTTCATAGGGGAGAAATTTTGTTTCCCCATGTCCCTTTGCACCTTGGTGCAATCCAAGGGGAAAAATGGGTGAGAAAATGCACCATGGGTCTCAGCTCATGATAAAGGGACAAACTAGATGCAAGTTGTGAGGTGCATACGTGTAAAACTTGTGTCTTAAGTTATGATGAGTTAGCCAACATGGGGGAGAAAAATTTGGTGTCCCCTTTCACCTTGAAAAAATCTCAGGGGACAACATGGGTGAGAAGATGTGCCAAGGGGTCAATCCATCATGGGAATGGGACTCCATCACTTAACTCATTATATGCTCCGCCTAACACACCAAGTTGTGTTTTAAGTGAAAAACCCCTTAAAAATATGGGTTCCATTTGGTGTCCCCTTGTAATTTTTTCACCTCGGTATAATACAAGGTGACACCAATGGTGAAAAGTGTGCACAATCCTTTTGAAATGCTCATGTCACCCACCAAGTGCATTTTAGGACACCGAGAGTGCTTTTCCAGCCCCAAGAGCATGTAATGGTGTTTTGGGGTCAAACATTATATGATTTTGAACCTAAATCACCCATTGAGATCATAAAAACCATTATCAAGATCCAATTCTTATTGTAATTTTATTTTCAGGGTCTATTCCACTTTTGACTCGAAGGGGTAACTATAGTGTCATGTATTATCATAGAATATTTTTAAGACTTGAAACAAAAGTGATGTGTCCATCATGTGGACTGTTATAATAGATTTACATTGAGTATTATTTTCTCCTAACTCTTACCGGATCTCCTACAATCATCCAGAAATTCAACTTTCACTTTGTTGAAGTATAACATCCCCGCACCTAAAATTACCTTGTCTTGCTCAAGTTGTTCCCAACATCAATTTATTCCACATATTTTCCCTAAAATTCCTTGTATATCTTCATTTATCTCCTATAAAACTCCCATATTGTTTAAATATTCCTTTTTATCTTCCAGAGGGTGTTTACTAGTTGTAAAATGGCCAAAAATGGCCCTTTATAGGCCTCCAGGATAGTTATTCTTCCTTGAATCTCAATGAATTATTCAATCGACTATGCATACATCCATACAAATGAAAAAAACTTGAAAATATTGTTAGCATGTTCCTCTGAGCCAAAATGAGGATGAAACTGAGGACAAGATCGATAGAGGAAGGGTTTATAATGACCGAGAGAGAAAATTTTCAAGTGGGGCTTAGTTATAATAGCCAAAATTTTCAATTTTGCATGCTATACATTTAACATGACAACAATTTATACCCCTATAATTTAAACCATTTAGGTTAAATCATTTTGTGAAATCGAGTATTATGTGTTGTGTATAAGATCTATCTTTATTTCTCCCGAGTCATTCTTTCAAACCTTAGTGGCCCTAGGTTTTACGTCTCATGCCCAATGCGCTTAGTGGTCGGTTTGGTTCTAAACAATATCTTGAACTCTTGACCTATAATCATAAGCATTTAAAATTCATGGCCTCATTTATACCTATGAATGACAACCCTCTTTCCAATTCTACTCAAGTACCCTTAGAAGACATATAAGCTTATGATAATGAGCATTCCTATAGTGAAGATAAATGTTGATCAAGAACAAATTAATGCTCGATCTCATTTTTGTACTCAATTGTGCAATAATCCAAATCATGGAAAACCAGTCTTTAACGTTCTCTTATCTACCCAACTTACTTGTGATTGGGCTTCTCATGAGAACATGCTTCAACTCTTATAGTATTACTCTATGCCCACGTCTTCCGTTTCAGTTTCTTCTTCTCCCACCTTCATTGGAACATCTAGTATTAATGTCTTCATTCCTATGTCTACTACTCATTTTTATTCTCATTTAACCTCTCATATTCAACCTAATTATTCTTATAACACCCATGCCTTAGAGTCCTTGGTGAGTGATCTCAAAGCCCAAGCTCTTTAATTATAACGAGGTGCCATTACCTCTTCTTCTTTTGTGGATTCCTCACTTCTTATGCATAGTCCTCTCACACTCAAAGTTGCATCCTATCATCTTCCTCCTAGTTTTGTTTCACCTAAAATTCCTCTCTTAAATGGTAAGAGGGCATCTTAGATAATTTCATGTTGCTTTCTCACAATATTAACACAATTGTTTCCTATAAGTTTACAAGATTATGCATTGTAATGGTTCTATGATTTACTTGTTCATTTTGTATGATATTTACTCCATCATCAAATCAATTTTTGGCACATTTTTCTATTAATAAAATTTGTACTAAAATATCCTATGCACAAATTTCTAAAATGAAAAAATGATCTAATGAGAACCTTAATGACTATTTTATGCATTATAAGATTAATCCTACTAAAATGACCAATGTCCTAGTTGATTCTGAATTATTATGCCTATTTTTACTAAGCCTTTTGCCTTCTATCCAAGGGTTAGTCATATTTGATACCTTTAAATCCTTTTATCACTTGTGTCATATATGTTGGAGCTCAAAATTACACCCATCCTAAATTACAACAATAATATAGGGATTTCAGGCAACATGGGACTGTCTCCAGGTTGTGGGACTTGAATTGAGATAGACCTTTAGAGAACGTTGGTTCCTATACCTATTCCTACTGCTAAACTACTTCTAGGAATGTAGATATATAATCCTAATTTATGATTCCAATGGACCAGGGAGAGAGAAAGATTCATAAAAGGAAATCCTATAATAAGGGAGGTGATAACACCAAGAACAAGGGGAAAGATACTTTTAAAAGAGAGGAATTAGGATAAAACTATGATGGAGAGGGCATACATGAAAACCAAAGTCTAGAGTAACATTTAAACTCCCATTTTCACACAATGCACAATAAAAATAAACCCTATAATATGAAGAGACATACATGACATACTTGTAAGTAAATGAAAAAGCAAGGAAATGCAATAAATCACCAGCTAAGCCAAAATAGAGCCATAAAACAAGTAATTTTATTGCTTCAAGATAATGCACAAATCATTACAATGGAGGAAGAAGGTTTGAATTCATTATAGGATTAAATCCAAAGCTTAACTCAATAACACTCGTGAAACAATTTACAATAATTCCTTGTATTCCCAAAGTATCCACATTACAAATGAGCGTTACTTTACAATATATACGAAGAGGGAAAAAGAAGGAAACTCAAATTTCTCCATTCACCCACCAAAAAGATTCAATAAATACATAAAACAATCATGGAATCCATCTAATATTGTCTCCCTTTGGGACTTTGTATATGGGAGAAGGAATGAGCACCATACTTCATTAATTTTGGTTATTGGGCTACCTTGAAATGTATTTTAAATGATGAGAACGTTTTATTATTTATCACCAACCTAACCTTACCAAAATTAATAAATATATTTTCCATGACATAGAGGATGCTGATACCTTTCCAACGATATATGGTTCATAAAAATCGAGCAACAAGTCAAAAATTATGACCATTTTAAGTTCAGGGAATCGGCGTTCCACACGGGCTCTCACAATCCGCATTTAACTGCTCATTTTTACCTTTTCCCTTAGTGGGGATATATCAGATTTTCAGGTCACAAAGGGAACACAGGAATTGGGGTCACATTCTCCTTAAACTCCAACAATATCCACAATGAAATCTCCTCAAACCTCCTTCCTTTACCTTGCGGACCGATGGCTTGTGTGGGAAACTTGATGGTTCTAAGAACTAGTTCTGCCCATGCATCGGTATTCCACATTGCTAACTCCTCCACACTTACACTTATCCTACTTGGTTATATTTTTGCATCTTCTATAACTTGCCTCACCCAATCAATTTTGTCTATGTCTTCCAAATCAAAGTTAAGGTAATGAGCTGCACAAGGAGTCCAAAAGAGTGATCGATGCCTCTTCGTAGTAGTATCCTAGCCACCACATATGTTGTTACATTGTTTGTGACAACTTGCACAACATTTTGGATACCCAACTCTAATATAAATTTCTCCAACATAAGACTCAAATTATCTCGCATTTTTAAACTATGTTAGAGGTATCAATTGAATTCAAAAAAATCATCTCACCATTTGAAGCAACTTAAAATTGACGAGGGTGTGGTTCCTTCCATCCATTTACCCATATGAAAGAATGGTGCATCTGTATTTCTGTCATTGCTTCTTTTGATCTTCTAGGATTGTTGTTGCATCTGCAACTGCACCCTTGAGCAATTTCCCACTCAAGTCTTTTGGAGAGGGTGCTTTGTACCCTTTCCCTACAACTATCAATGTTGTCACCAAGTACTCCTAAAGATCGAGCTCTTCGCCACATTGAAGGGAAGGTTTTTGTAGTACCAAAAATTTGCACATGCTTTATCTGCTTCCTTGTGTGCATCCTTGTTCTAGTCTATACCTTGCAGTGAAGGTTGTGCCCCAAGTATGTTCCTTGGTACAAAAAAGCTATGTATCCCTTTGCTCGAACTCGATGAAGTAAATGTGCCTTTTCCGGTTTGTATGCATGGACCACGAGTATAGCCATGTAATGGCTACATGCATCCTTTCCCTCTCTAGTTTCTTCTCCTCCAGCTCTGCTAGCTCTATCTTCATCTCTCGTTTTGCCTCTTCTATAACATTGGGACATACCACAACGTCTCGACAAACAATACATGCAAGATGATACTTCAGTGATTGATGCCTCTAGAAAATCTTTTGTCCCAGAAATTACAAACCACGGTTCGTTGAATTGCTTTATATACACCATATTTCCAAGCAATGATATAGGCATTAGCAAGAATGGTTCATGCTAGTGATGCTGACCTATTTGCTGAACCTGATGCTGAGCCTAATGTCATTGGTAAGCTCTCATTTGCAACACAATGTAAAATTAAAAAATTGGTTTTATGACCCTATTTAACCATGATTTAAAATTTAAAATTGTAAATCCTACAAACAAGAATACATTCTAAAAAAGAAATTAAAATAAAATTTATAAAATCAAAATACATTCAAGTAATTTCATTCATTAACGATGATAACAAACATGAATAAATTAATAATTATTAAATTTTAAAAATTTAAAATCATTCACAATTAAATTGAATGCATTTAAAATTACAAATGTCAAATCGTATTCGGATTCAATATGAGTATATAAAATTTAAATAATATAGAATGAATTTGCAAAAAGAATAAAAAAACTTACCTCCAAATGAAATTCTTCAAATTTGCTCTTCGAATTCGCTATAAAATCCCTTAACTCATGCAAATGATGCTCAATGGCTGAAATTTGAATGCATTTTAAATTGCAAATCATATTTGGATACAATATGAATTTATAAATACAATAGAACGAATTTGTAAAAAGAAAGAAGAAAAAAAACTTACCTCCAAATGAAATCCTTCAAATTTGCTATAAAATCCCTTCAACTCATGCAATGCATGCTCAATGTAATGTCCCCAAATGGACATTTTTTCCCTAGATGGATTTTAGGCAAACCCCAACACCCAAATGCAACTTGTAGACAAAATACCAATAAAGTATTATGCAGATTTGAATTAAATAAGGAAATGGAGACTAGGGTTTATTGCAAATCCATCACAATCTCCAGATCGATTATCTAATTTTTAACAGCCCATGAACAATTAAAAAATCAGATTTTTGGAGGAATAAAGTGTTGATATAACACTAAGAAATCTGCAGACTAATATGGCTGAAAATGACACTTCTAGTGCTTCAAAAATTCAAAAATCTATTTGCTTTAATACATAAAAATCAGATATAGAGAGAGCAATGCAAAACAGATCTTAAACACCTTCCAACAACTACAAACACACCTTCAAGTGGGTCACTAGTTGGGAATAAAAATTATAATATAAATTTGTAAAACTCCTTTGTATAACTGCTGGAAATGACTCTAAAATAATATAAATCTTTGCAAGCACCATAGAATCTCCTGAGTAGAGATCCCTCACATTCTCTAAGAGGGTTTTCGTCCTCTAGAGCCAAATACTAAGG